>JAZEWT010000009.1:1838135-1855460 GCA_036362905.1 Mordacia mordax | reverse complement strand
TGCTTTCAATCTTAGCTGCAAAGCGTTAGACTGCACGCGTAAATGAGGTAGGGCATCAGGTTTAAAATATCGTTAATTATTCCTAGCGACACCACAGATGCAGGTTGAGAAATCGGTCGTGTTTGCATATTTTTGACCTTGCGTTTTATCCTTTGTTTGAACACCTAGTATGTGATGAGCAGCATTACTCTTCTTGCTAATGGCATTCTTGTTGTCAGAGGTTGGATTCCAATGTCGAGGTCTGCTTGTCACAATGCGAGGGCTTCATATGAGAGCTCCTGCAGTTTTGCTCTTCCTCTTTTGAAGAAGCTGTGTGGTCCTTCGTTTGGGTTGCAGGGCGACAATCGCACTGTGGCGTGTCTGTAATTGGCCCTTCATGAAGGCGATGGTTGCACCGGCGGCTGAGGCATAATGATATGTTTTAATGTCACCACCAGGAGGTGCATTGTTTGGGATCTCGAAGAGCATTATTAATGAGATGCTCTGATCTGGGGTTCTCAACTGACATAATTTACTTCGGCGAAACCTTGTATAATTTAGAGGTTAATGATTTTCCACGATGCATTACCGCCATAATAACACGATGCATTACCAACATAATAAATTGTCATTATTGATTTTCGTTATATTTAGGCTAAATACATCTCCGTGAGAGGAACAATAATCTGGTTGTTTGACTTTTACCTTATAGTAGTTTGTCATGTGAGGTTAATAATTGTAAAATCTTTAAGTGTGATGTGGTACTTTTGTATAAAATAATGCACAATGAGGAAGGTAGTTTAGTGTCGTGACTGTGTGAAAGAAGACTTTAATGGGCACAATTACGCAGTGTGCCAATTGAGTATTTTTTTCAGTAATTCCCCCTGTTAAATTACTTGGTGGTTTAAAACAAATTAAATCGTCAGTCACTCTGACCAGCGAAAGATTACAACTCTGTTATGTAAGTGTAGTAAAGTGAACGTAGCTGCACTCAAACCAAGTTTGGGGCAGTGCTCATGACTGCTGCTAACTTCCCACCAGTTGGTTATTATTTTTATCATCCACCGATGAGATTCTGGCCCGAGGTGGCCTCTGACTACGATTGCAACAACTCCCAATGGTATGATTGTACGCGAAGCGCTGTACGCTCGGCACCTGACATCACCACGTTCTACGCGGTCATAACAACACACAGCGGTGGACGATTATTGTGTTCGGGGAGAGCGGAGTTGGAGCACGCGGACTGGGGAAACGTGTGCAAGTTAAGGAAACCGTATTGACTGTGCAGAGAAAAATCAGTGAGCTCGGACAGCACACGCCAATGCCAGAAGGGACGGGTAAGCCAGGGATAGAACCCGCCTGAAAGGGCGACCGCAGCAGAGACGAAGCGATGAGATCAGCTCCCTTACATCACAAAGGAGTCAAATGAGGGTGGCATCAGAGGGGCTGTAATCAGCAGTGGATAGATAATGGCTGGTGATGATTCGAAGAATGCTCATGATCTTTCGGCAAGGTGGTTTCCGTCTGTGATGGGTCTTAATAACCTTTGCTCTTTAGTTTTTATCTGGCTTTTGAAGCGACTGACATTTTAAAAGTCAAATCATATTTAAAATCGTGACACAGCAGACAATTACTTTGAGGTGACTGCCTGCAGGCGTTCCTTTAAGGTCAAATGGGGCGAGCCATCAACTGACTATTGCGACGTTTGGATCGTTTGACAACGTTTCCAGTTAATAATGTAATGTCACATTGTTTACTCTGCAGATTCCCGTCCACCCTGTTCCAGATTCGTTGCTACAAGACGTGATGAACTTAGCTTTCAAGCACTTTAAACCCAAAGAAGGGTAAGTCTCCTCGGCGTAATGTGTATTCCTATGACTGCAACTGTAACCACATGACTAACATTATTATTATTATTGCGAAAGTCGTAAACTGGGTAAATAATATATCCACCGGCAAAGGATTTAGATGTTGACAATCATGCGCCTCCCTAGAATGTTGCTTTGCCTCCGTGGTTGTGCTGCAGGCATTGCTTGATTGAAATTTAAGTCCGTGCATGCAAATCTGGTGCCACACCCAAAGCAATTACACGCAGCTGCTATGGCTTTGCTGCGTCCACCGTGTATGTGATTGACGTTCGGGCGGATGAGAAACTAATGGTGCGAGCCAAGCCCTGGAAATACCACGACCTATTTTACCATCGTCGCAAACTGTATCGTTGCTCTCATTGTTACCGTGCGTGATGAAGTCATGACCATGGGTTTTCAAACCTTGCCTTAGTTCAAAGTTGTTGTTTACATTCTAGCAGTCATCTGTAACTCACCTGGCTTGTACTGGTATAGGTCTACAGACTCCGACTTACTCAGTTGGGATTACACACGGCCCCATACCGGTAGACATATTCCCAGCTGCATGGAGGCACGGTGGTGCAGTGACGAGCGCTGTTGTCTCACAGCAAGAAGGACCCGGGTTCGATTCTTGGCTCGGATACCTTTCTGTGTGGAGTTTGTGTTTTTTTGACTATGTAGACTGTAGTGTGTGTAGACTATATAGACTGTGGTGTGTGTGTGTGTGTGTGCGTAGACTATATAGACTGTGGTGTGTGTGTAGAGTTTGTGTGTTCTCCCCGTGTCCTCGTGGCCTGCTGAGTAAATAGCCCCAAAAAGTGTGCCCTGCGATGTACTGGCGCCACATCCTGGGTATTCCCCCGCCTCGCGTCCTCTGTCAGCTAGGTTAGACTCCAGCCCCTTTAACCGTGTACGGGATTAAGCGATTATTGATAAAGAATGAATGCTGACACGGAGTCAAATTAAATTATGCCACTCCTAGTGGAGTTTATTTTGAATCATTAAGATGGCATTTGACAAAGGACATTTTGAGGTATCAAGAAATATAAGTGGCATGTAAATGCAAATTAATATTATTAATGTTCCTCAGAATGGCATTTAAGGAATGATTTTTACACATCAGTGTTTTTAATTTTCATGGCTGTTATATGATGAACTATATGCATAGCATATGGAATATGTGCTAGCAAATAGAAAAGTTGGACTGAGTATTTGATTAATGTAAGGAACATATGAGAAAACTAACATCCAATTAACTAAACTAACTTTTGCCCATATATCGATAATTGTTCATGGCAAGCAGCTGGCCTAGTTATGTGAGCTAAAATCATATTTAGCACATTCCACTATGGATGTGGAATGCTTGTGTAGCGTAAAGATAAATACCTTGACACTGTTCGTAAGCAGTGTTTTAGTTGTAAAAACGCCATAATGAACACCACCAAACCATACAGGTGTTTAATCGCAGTTTGTAAAAACTCGAGTTAGATGTCAGATGTGAAAACGACGAGCGTGGGACTAGGATTAGATCGACTTGCTTTTGAATGTGCGTTTAACTCTGCTTTATGTTTGGATGAATTGTCTATGGAGTTCTGACATCCCCACTGCTGTGCAGGTACAATGGACCGAACACCGCGAATTTGCACATTGTCGCAGACCTCTACGCGGAGGTGATTGGCGTTCTAGCACAATCAAAGTAAGCCGCCGCTCACTCGCCCGCAGAATGCGCCACTTAATGCTCAAAATGCATTTGTCCACGGTGCCAAAACATCTATCCCATAATAAGTAAGGCATGAAAAGAGCCTCAGAAAACGTCGGCATTAAGTCAGCGTCTCGCCTGCCTTGCAAATGATTGGGTGGTACTCTGATCTGTCGGCAGCTCTAAGCCAGGGGAGAAAATGTCACATTCCTGTGAAAGTCCAGTCTTTCTCTCTCGGGCAACAACTGCTGATTTCTCACAGTGATATTTAATTTGCATTTAGTCCAGTGGAATGATGGCCTGAGTTAACCCCTGAATGAGTTTTTTTTGTTATTCGCACCCTAAAAATTTGCGAGTCAAGCCCTCCTGCCCACGGCCCCACCCAGCCAAATTGCCGTTTTCACTTGCACGCTAGTTGGGCTTTGTGATGCGTCACTGCCACACAATCGTTTACTCCTTCACCAGTCTTTACACCGCCTTTTCGCTGAAACGTCCGGGATGAGTGAGAATAGGACCGTCACGGTACAGATGGTTTTCCACTGGCTATTTAACACATCAAGCTGGAACCAAACCGCGCCACGCTGGCGGAGCAAGGCATCCGAGTTTTGCTTGCGGCCAAGCTGAGCTAATGAAGCACCCACAACTTGTGGTCTGAGTTCGTAAATGTCGTGCATATTGACATGCCCATTGTGTGTGAGGCCAGTGCTATGGCCCAGCTTCTGCAGTGGAGGAAGAAAAAAAAATTCCTCGTGCCTTCAGTGCCAAGCTGGGCCTGACTTGGCACGGAGTCCACCGTGGCTCAATTGTGCCGTAGCAAGGAGTTGACTTGGAAGCAAGGCCCACTCCAGGGTTCAATAACGAGCTTGAGTACGCCAACGTGTGCACTGAACACCGCCAGGTTCCAGGCGGTGAGGAAGAAGTTCATGACTGAGCTGAAGGAGCTGCGACAGAAAGAGCAGAGTCCCCTCGTCGTGCAGAGCATCATCAGCTTGATCGTCGGCCTCAAGTTCTTCAGGGTCAAGATGTACCCGGTCGAGGAGTTTGAAGACTCTTTTCAGTTCATGGGGGTGAGGAGGAGGCTCTTACCGCAGACACACCGTTGGACCAACGGTGGATTTTGTCCGATCTGGTCCCATGGTATAACGATCCCAAAGCCAGACCAAGTTATGTCCGCCAAGAATGTTGTGGCTTTATCCACATTCGGATATGTTTTGTTGAGCCTTGCCCCTCTGTTGGAATGGTAAAATGTCAGCACATGCGAATGTTGTGTTTACAAGTTAACACTACCTTTGTCAGATGACTACGCAGATAATCGTAGCGTAGTTCTTACCACAGTGCACTATGGTAGTTGGCAACTCGCAGTCAATTTCTGAGCTTACTTTTTAAAGGAATTGGTCGCTTAAGCGTCACTGGTTGTCTTAACGATCTTAATTGGTGCTGGGTTATGGCCCTTGTCCCACATCACTTAAACAGAGGATGTTTACTTGTGTGTGTGTGTGTGTGCGTGCGTGTACATGTGTATATGCAGGAGTGTGCCAAATACTTCCTTGAAGTCAAGGATAAGGACGTCAAGCATGCCCTGGCTGGCCTCTTTGTGGAAATTCTCATTCCAGTTGCCGCAGTAAGTCACATGGGCCCCATCTACCAGCACACAAGGCACGCGTGTGTCTACAAACCGATGTCCAGATAGTTACAAAAAGTGACATGATGCACCGCGTGATAAAACTACATTGATTGGAAACGATACTGTAACGTCTTAAGCATTTAACTTTAATCAACATATTTTATGATCGTACGTTATTTTAATCATAGCCTCAATCAGTCAATATTACATGCAACATGACACATTGTGTTATTGTAATTTAGCAGCAGTGCACGTAACAACAGGGTGCATTACAAATGTTCCAGTGCCATTTGCATTCAATTTAAAAATGAGTCAAATATGACTCAAACCAAACTACCTTAATAACCGCATATTTGACAGAACCGTGAAGCTCAATACATCGCATTTTGCTACGTTCCAGCATCAGCTGTGAATTGCAGTGGTACCGTCGTTGTTGATTAATGTTCCGGTGTCCCGTTCACAACTAGTCCCCATCACTCTTTCCCCCAATATATGGAATTTCCTCCGAGCGCATGGTTAAGCTTGGGGACCCAGGACTTGCCGTTACATTGGGCTGATAAATGAAGCCCCTTCTGGTTGCCTGACTGTGTTAAGAGACACAGATGTCATACTATCCCAGTGCTGTGGAGGTGCACATGGGATAATAACGTTGGTGTCTTCTGGTTCAAAAGGGAAAGCGTTTACTCTCCTCATTGAGTTTAAAAGGGTGTGTGCATGTATGTATGTATGTTGGACAGGTACTGAGCTACTGTTCAATAGATATTTCACACTCTTATGTCCAATGTTTGCAAGTCGCTAGTTAATCATAATGTGTTACTGTAAATAGATTGAGTATTGTGAACAAAACTTGTGTTTTTTTTATTAAATATTAGTTTACTGACACTGCAGGGACTGGAGATGATGACGCTGATTAGGGGGCTCAGCTGAGTTGGACCCTTGTCATGATTTGAACTCAGGTCCTGATGACTGGCAGATTGTGTTGCAATCACCTGACTACAGCTGCAGCATTTCAATCGAACTCCTCTGATGTTGTTGTTCTTGATGATGGCTTGCCCTTCTCTCCACAGCTCAGATTTGTAACAAAAAAACAACAACAAATGTTGCTGTTGATGTGCCGTTCGTGTCGTTGTTGTTACCAGAATGCTGTTCGCGCCACAGCTGTATGCAGCGCTTTGTGACCCTCGGGTGAAAAGCGTGCTATGAGTGCAATTATTATTACCGTTTGATAGCATTTTCAGTAGTTTTATTGTCAACTGTCACTTTGTACTCGTGTGTTAATGTGCAGTTGAACATTATTTATTACTCTAATCTGACGCCCCCCCCCTATACTGCCTAAAGTAATAACCTATATTAAACACAAAGTATGAGGGATACTGTCATAATGGGATTACATGCTGGCTCAAAAGAACAGTGGTGATCTCCATCATGGCTTCAAGTGAGATGAAAAAATGACGCCTTGCTGTGACTGGGTCCAGTTATGCAATAGCAACACCTTTGTTTATAGCCCACTTAATGGACAGATCAATTCTCAGCCTGAAATTTAAATTGTCAACCGTCCCTTTGCAAGGCACGCATTATAACCAGATTGCCACCCAGCCATTTGAAAGAACTTTTATTACGGTGAGTTCAGTTCAGCAAGTCATTATCATGGTCATTTGAGAATCGTGATATGCGCTGCGTATGTGATTACGAACAGTTCAATACTTATTTGGATTCTAACGTAGCTGCCGATAGCTCAGAAATCGGTGTAGCTTGAAAACTGCGGTGTTTCGTGAGATATCCAAGCACGAGGTTTTAGTCTAAGGTGCTGAAATTCAAAATCCGACAAATGTGCAGTCGAGCATGCCTTAGCAAGTAATGGCTCTCATATAGCTCTGGGGGGAGCCAAGGAATAGTGACGTGCGTGTATTGAAGGGAGGTAAAGGGAAGATTAAACTGGGATGAGAATACCCTGGAAGGAATTAAATGAAAGTGCGGACATTTATCGCAATAACCAGAAAGCTGAAAAAGGTTTCATTATATCACGGATAAAGAGGAGTGAACTCCGTTTAATCAAATATTGTGATCTTTTTATATTAATGTCACCACGTATAATTATTACCTTACATATTGCACAATTTATATAACCATACAGTATTTTAAAAAATACTTAAAATGTTAAGCCAATTTTTTTTTATGTTTAAGCTGCTAATCTAACAAAGCAAAATATTGCCTTCTTGTCTGCCTATTTCACTGTGGCTTTTGTAGTGAAAATGTTATTTTGTTGTATAGCGTCCACATTTATTTTTGACAATAAGCCATGGGTCAAAGTGTCATCACGCACAAACAAACATTGGCACAGCACTTCCATTGGGAAACCTATCCAGCAGTTGAATTTCCTCAATTTCAATTCAGGGGCCAGGTCATAAAATGGCTACTGGAAAATTCGCGTGCCTTTATAAATTCAAGACGGGTGATGGACCAAGTTAATGGCTCTGACGCATATGAACTTCGCGACAAATGAATGCTGCAGCCACCAGACCACCCGTGGGATCCGATTCAATGCCGTCCGCTTTAACGGGGAGCCGTGATGCTCATGCGCAAGGGTGATCCATTTATAGATCCAACCGCGTCAATGTGCACCGCTGGTGCAAGTCACGGTCGCTGTGTTGAGTAAAGTGCGGAGTACGATGTGTTGCATGTGTCCAGATTGGTGGCAGACACCTAGAGTTTTTGAATTAACGCCTGTGGTTTTTCTCAATGTTATTTGAGGTGGGTATCAATTGACGATAGCCCAGTTGCTGTGTAGCCCACTGCAGTGCTGTGCGTACCATAGACGCCGTACAAATTAATGTTGCGTTGCTTGTTCCCAGACTGTTAAAAATGAAGTGAACGTCCCTTGCCTCCGCACCTTTGTGGAGCTCCTCTACCAGACCACGTTCGAGTTGTCGTCTCGCAGAAAACACTCCCTGGTGAGACTCGGCCCTTCGTGCACGTCTGCAGTCAACTCAGACGCGGTCATCTCGTCACACATTCCCCCGTACTCTCTTGAACCAAGATCACGTCGCTGCGGCCACTGCCCGTTGATTCCGCCTCGGAGTTTGCTTTGTCTTCGCCAGATTCTAAAATAGTTTTTCATTAGACATTCGGCCTCACAGTCTGCCTTTAAGATAGCCGCCACCCCCCTTTATGTGGACTCTGAATCACCGGTAGGTTTTTCAGAGGTAGGTCGATGTTGTCTCCTTCCGCGCTCCGTTCCTTAATAGGAGGCAATGCGATGGTCGGGCGAGCGATATGAAGTGACGCTCTGGGTAGATACGGTAAAACCTGTTGTAATCTTACATATGTATACTGGCGATTATGCAGGTGTTAAGATCTTAACACCTGCATAATCGCCAGATACGGTAAAACCTGTTATAATCTTAGATATGAAGTGATTCTTCGTCTCACGTTGTCATGCTGACAGCGCAAACGGGATGCGATTTTTTGGGAAAAGAAAATGTTTTTGAAATGCTATCGTCTGACTTCAAAGGCAACCTTTTCGTTTACCCATTGGGGAACAGAAAATATGCCGGCGCTTTTTGCTGTGTTCCATTCACTTTCAACTAGAAAGTCCAAACAATATAATTACATTAGCCCTGACTACAGGAAAACATTTTGACCAAAAACAGCATTTGGAAATAAATTATTTTAGTCTCATTTCATATGAATGGGTTATTCAAAATGCTTACACACTGTACCTGGCTTTCATAGTGGTTGCAGTGCATTTAAGTTATGAATCGATGATTGACCTTTAGGAATTTAGTTGGTTGGATGACATAATGTGATTTATATAAGGGTACAGTTGGCACGTTTTCTTTTCAGTTGCAAAACTTGTTTTAAATGTCTCATTTTCAGAAGCCGCTTAGTCCTATACAGGGTCGCGGTGAGCCGGAGCCTATCCTGCAGCCACAGGGCGCGAGGCAGGCATATACCCACGATGGGATGCAAGTCTATCATTAGGCACTGCGGGCAATTTCGTCTGCGAGCTAATTAAGCTATGCAGCAGCATGTTTTATGGACTGTGAGAGGAAACCGGAGTGCCCGGCGAAAACCCACGCAGACACGGGGAGAGAACTCGCAAACTCCACACGGAAATGCACCCGAGCCGAGATTCGAACCCGGGAGCTTCTTGCTGTGAGGCGACAACGCTGCCCACTGGGCCACCGTGCCGCCCTTGTTTTAAATGTGAATTACCCAAACTACTTAATGCATAATCCTGCTCAAAAAGAGACCCTATGAGACTTTGCTAGACTTTATTGGATTATCAAATGGCAATATTGCTATTTACATTGTTATTTAAGCATGCTTTGAGTGGAAATGTCACCAACTTGAAGTATGGTTCACAGGCACTCTTCCCATTGACCACGTGTCTACTCTGCGTCAGTCAGAAGCAGTTCTTTTTGAACAACTGGCACATCTTCCTCAACAACTGTCTGTCTCATCTCAAGGTAAGTGCTGTGCCACCCGCGACATGGAAAATACGTCTGCGGCGCAAGCGGGGATCGTTACATCGCGCGGGGCGAACAGGATGGGTTTTGGGATATTCAAAACGTTTGTTATTAGCGATTGAATAGCATTGCAAATTATAATGTACTTATCGATTTGCACGGTAGATGTGGTTTTGAAATTATGCGTTTAGTAAAAAAAAAACTTGCACATCAAACTTTATTTCCCCATAAATAAAGGAAATGGCAGGAGTTAGAGGGAATGCTGCCTATAAATACTTTCATACGTCTCGTTCCTTGACCGCGTTTTATTTTAAATTCTGCTAATTTGTTACAATAATGCAGGCGTTAAAAAGCCCATCTAAAATAAGAGAACATTTTTAAAATGAAAAGTATTTTTCTACCGTACTTACATTGAACGCTGTCTGGGATGGCTTGCCAGTGCTGGTGGTGGTATTGGAGAGGTGGGGGTTACTGGGATCGGGCTTCATCTAGGTCAAATGACTCATCATTACGCGGCGGCGGTGGTGGTGGAACATAAAGATGAATGCTGCCGCACGTTCTTCCCGTCTCGCGCAATAAGTATCGCGCCTCGCGCGGCAAACTTCCTCGACCACGCTGCCAGCGCGGACCGCGTGGCACTCAAAACCGCGTAACTTCAAACAAACGTCCGCTTATATTTTTTTAAAAATGGCGTAAATACGACTGCGTTATTCCAAAAACGCATAAATAAAATGTGCATATACCATGATGTTTCTGCACTGTAGTCTTAGTAATGGCTACTTAGTCCTCATTAAAGGTAATGGCTCCACCAGGAATGCAAACGTAGTTTTGCAATGACATGCAATTCACGTCACACTAATTATGTGAGAAGCGTTATTTCGTTCCTCTATATACTGCAGTTGTATACGGATGGAATGACAAGTTTATCTATCTATTTGAAACGACATTGCAAGTGACGATTGTATTTCAATACTTGTTTT
This sequence comes from Mordacia mordax, assembly GCA_036362905.1. Lineage (NCBI taxonomy): Eukaryota > Metazoa > Chordata > Hyperoartia > Petromyzontiformes > Petromyzontidae > Mordacia > Mordacia mordax. The sequence continues at coordinate 1,844,862 of JAZEWT010000009.1, read as the reverse complement.
TAGTGGCCACTAATTTTGAGATTCTGAGTTTGGCTTTACGGAATCGGGCAGTATAAATACATATTTATCTATGATTTGGCATCCTATACAGAGTGGAATCATTAGCAGACATTGAATTTGAGATATCCTGTGGAGCCTAATTCCAGTCCATCCCTTGCCAGTGAAATTTCCATTTGGGAGGGAGTTCTTGTAATGGAATATGGATTTTGACCGCAATTTATGCCAGTCACGCTTTTGGCAAAAACTTTGACGTTTTGAAAATGAAAGATCCTCAACACGCACCAGCTGATTTCTTTTCAAAAATAAATTGTCCACAACTCATTAATTCTTGCAAGGTGAGCATTAGCACCTATCGACAAACATTATTAAGCAAAAAAAATCTCACGAAAGATGTTCCAGCGATCTTAACAACACTGGTTAGGTGTATCCACCGTGAGAAATTGCGATTACAAGGTAAGAACTGGAATTGCAGGGTTTGGGTGTTCGCTTGGAGAACGGAGTGTGATACACGACCCACTGTAGTCTGTGTAAAAACGGCCTCTCGAGGCTGGCGCTGTCTCCCATAATTGTGTATTATAACCAGAGGGCGGCAGGAGGCTGCTGGCCGTAAGACGTGACTGATGGGAGCTGTGCTCGAGGTACATTTATGGCCATTTCTTAATGTATTCTCTCGCTGCCCTGGTGCGTAAGCACGTGTTGGGTCAAGGGCTTCAATTAAAAAAAGACACACGTGTCAATCTTTGAGGGTACATTGGAGCCTGAAGCCAAATTCCCAGGGCCTGCTGCTCTTTCTCACTTCTCTGTATGGGTCTCTTGTGCCCCCTAAGTGGAGTTCACAGAAGAGGGCTGAAGATAGCACATTGATTTTAAAGCACATATCTGTCAATTAAACCGCACTCGGATATTGCAGATGCCAGTGCAGATAGTATGGCTAAGAGCATTTAGGACAACATGTTGAGCGACTTAAAACAGCAGATAACTAAATCTTAATTTGGGGAATTAACCCAGTGAACACTTTTTGTTTGAATACTTGCAATGTATCTTCAGGCAGCTTGTCTGAGAACATCAATAAAATATAGTCCTCATCCAATACGGTGGGGCAGAGAGTTTTCTATTGGTCAATCCCTGAGTTTCTTTTCTCTTGGAAGTCCTTAAATAGTGTTTCAACGTCCACATTCCAGTGACAGGAGGAAACTATACATAACATTCTTCCTTTCTCAGGTTACTCCTTTATTTTCTCTGGCTGTGAGTCGACAAGCCCACACTTAAAATACTCAAGCGATTCTCTTGGCTGAAATGACCTCTTCAGATAATCGAGGCATTTTACAGCAAGCCATGGATCTTGGGGTTCTATGAGGACATATCGCTAAGCAGCCTCACTCACGTACTTCCCCCGCTGCTGACAATTTTAATTTCCTGATGGCTGATTATTGACCAGCCACCCAACTTGGCCCCACATGCCACTTGACTTGTGAATTTCTTGACACAAAGTATTCTGGCGTTAGATTAAAATTAGCGTGCTGCAAATACATTTGGTGTTTGGCCAGAGTGCTGTGCTTAGAACACTTTGTTCACAATCGGGTTACAAGTGCCAATCCTCATCGGGATTGACCCAATTAGTCTGTCCGTACATGTGTCGGTAAAATATAGTTAGCGGTGGTCATTCTGTCGAGGTACCTGCCTCTGCCCTAGCTTGTGAAACAGCAACCACTGGCTTGGGGTGAGCAATGAAAAGTGTCACTACTCGAGTGCTCAATTGAATCTTTGAAGTTAATTGTACAAATAAATAAACAAAAGGTCAATATAATGTCGGTTTTGACCACGAGAAGCTGGTGCTAAGCGGTGATAAGTACACAGCGCCCAGCCACTCAGAAATGCAAGTGTCAAGGAAGAAATCGCGTTCCATCATCGCACGCTTGCTTGGCCTATCATTGCAATGGACCAAGAGTGAGCGGATGTGAACAGGTGCATTGGGAGGATGTGACAAGCGGCAGAATGCGTTGGGGAAAGTGCATGATGTGTTGACATCACACGTTCCCAGCGTTGCAATGGCGTTGAGGTAGAAGGCGAAAAGCATTGGGCATGTTTAGACTGGAACATGAGGCTTCGTCTGTTTTGAAACAATACCCACATGACACTGCTTAGATCGTATATGGACTGACTACATCAGTACATTGACTCACAATAGTCTTCCGAACGTCTTATCTCCACTCTAGTTCCTGAATGTAAACGTGACAATAACAACACTCCACTCGTTTAAGCAGGAAACCACTTTGGCCTTGTTTTATTGTTCACGGTAATACTCAGTACTGTAATAGTTGGCACATCTGGACTGGCTTCTGTCCTGAGGTCACTGCCCCGAGCCTTCAACATGGCAGTGAAAACAACGGGACAGCTTATATAGATGCTGATAAATGTTTATTATTACAGCAGAAAAAATAGCCAGTGGGCTTGCAAGCTCTTGACGGAATACAACAAACACGCGAGTTGTAAAAAAATAAATGCACTTCCCACCTCTGTGCAACGAGCAGTGTAAATTTGTGCACTAGGGTGGGGGTAAAGTGTGGGTTATCCCACCTCTTCCAATAACATTTGGCCACCAGGGAAGACTAAACCAAATATTCACTATAGCTACTCACTCTCTCTCTCTACTGGAGGCCCTTCTGCCATTTGTGGCTTGAGTTATGGCAGGGTTGTACCTTTATCTTTTATAATTATCCTCTCTTATAACTGTCTTCCTGCTCAATCCCACGCACTCATTCTGCCATCAGTTTTCATATGACGTTGTACGTTTTTCATTCTAACGATAGGTAGCAGCCACTCTATAGCATTGTGACCGACATCATCTGACACCTTAACCTGGAACTGCTCATGCAAAACACACACGCACACACACTGCACCCATAGTCATTGGCATGCTTTCTGCCTGGGGCTTGCACAGTTCACTGGTGCGATTTCCATTGTAAGCATCGCCCCATGTTCTATCCGGATGACGGGTTACCAGCGGTGACTTGCGGAGTGAGCGCGAACCTGTTTGGGCAGGTTTATGGTCACCACTATGATGGAGGCCTGAAAATAGTAAACAAGTCATCTTGTTTAAAACCTTATAATAGCTCATGTAATTGCAATAAATCTTTAGGAAAGATTGTCTGGACAGATAAGCATACAAATATTTTTTAAATGTTTCCGTGGGATTACAGTGCAAAATTAAAACTCCACCACCTTGCTGTAAATCCAATGCATTTTGCTTTAATAAACGGGAAGCTGTAAGTTTCTACAGTGAGAGTCTATCATAGGGCGTCTTCAGTGAGTGATCATCGTGGATTGAATCGTCAGCAATTCAGCATTTCTTTTTGTTGTGGGCACCGGAAGTGTTGTCATCTACGTTGTTTACAAATCTGCAAGCTTGCACCGTACTAGCCATTTGGACCATGTGTTTGCACTGCAAAGTGACCAGCTTTACACACGCGATGTGCATTCACCAGCGCCGTTAAGTGTACATCTCTCTATCAGAACTATCGTTTTCTGCCATACATATGCAGTGTTTGCATGATGGCAATTCATTTGTATCACTGCCTTTAGTGAATGTTTCATTGGAGCCTTTAAGATGACGATTATTTGGCATGGTGGCCCCGTGTTTAGATTTTGCTTGGCTTACGCTTGCGAGATCGAGAGTCGCTGCGCAGGAATATCGCTTTGGATGGATATTGAACAGTGGTCACTTGCTGGAGATATACTGCCGTACCTCCACACAAACAATGTGGGAGGTTTTTCTACTGGCTCAAGACTACCTACGTCAATCCATTGCCTCTTGCGCTTTTTTTATTTGCATTGATTTTAATTGCTGTAGTAGTGATTGCTAAGGTTGGATTAGTTTATATGACGGTCATTGCTACCGGAAGAGCCTCTGCTAGAGGGGGGCTCCACTTTTCCCTACTCTTCCGCACTGACCAACCATTTTGAAAGCAATAGGAATGCCCTGAATTCACGCCGCCTGTCAAACGCCAATGAACTGTTATAAATTAGTATTGAGGCTAATTTGACAGCATGCCTAGCTACTGTTTGAACGTTTTGATAACATAATGAATTGCATTGCGTGGCTTCGATTTAATCTATTTTTAAAGATCGTAGAATTAACATACAGTTGCGATGGAGAAACATTGCATGCGCGGTTCGGGGGTGATGCTCGCAATGATATGTACATGGGACTTGGAGTCGTGGTTTTAAGCACTGATGGGTCATTCAGGGCGGCACGGTGGCCCAGTGGTTAGCGCTGACGCCTCACAGCAAGAAGGTCCCGGGTTCGAATCTCTCGGCTCGGGTGCCTTTCTGTGTGGAGTTTGCATGCTCTCCCCGTGTCCGCGTGGGTTTTCGCCGGGTACTCCGGTTTCCCCCCACAGTCCAAAAGCATGCTCCTGGATAGGTTAATTGGCTCACAGACTAAAATTGTCCCGCAATGCCCGGCGATGGACTGGCGTCCCGTCGTCGGGTGTATCCCTGCCTTGCGCCCTGTGTTTCCGGGATAGGCTCCGGCTCACCGTGACCCTATATAGGATTAAGCGGTTTCAGATAATGAGATGAGATGAGATGGCTCATTAAGTAAATGTCAACACAAGTAAATATACACTCTCAAGCAATTTCAAACTAGAGATTAATTTGCTGCTCCCATTAGCATTTTGACTTAGCTTTTTAAGGGAAAACATTAGTCAATATTCTTACACCAAGTGGTGTGTGGGAATGGACTTTGAAAATGTCTGCTTTACAGGATGCCTTTTCCAGCAATTGTTAACATTGTTGTCTCACAGTGTACAGTTGTGTATTTGGAATGTTATTTATATCCGGCTGGGAAAAGATGTGGCTCAATCTCTCAACTCACGATCAGAAATGTGTCAGTTCAAGTCACTGCTTCAGTGTGTGGTCAACTCATAATCCCACTGAGTTTCACATATTAGTTTAGCATTTCTTCACCCCCTGCCATAGGAATGTGGAACTTCCACGACTGGTTGGGGCTGCGAAAAAAATATCAGCATTTGAGCAGGGCGATGCTTTTTATTTGTGCATTTGATATCATTTATATTTGGCTGTCATTTTTTAAAAGCTTTTTATACGTTTTTTTTATATATATATAGCTTATAATCTATATTATTATTGTTAATGCAAATCGGGAATTATTTCAAGTCAACACTTGCTGAGAAAAATAATTTAATTTGTGTGAAAAACACCATAACCTGGTTTTGCTTTGCTTCAGTATTTTGTGTCCGCCATTAAAATGTGGTTTTGCTTTTGCGTAATTTCTGTGTTTGCGATTTTTTGTGTTCAGTTTGCGCTTAACACGCATGCTGTGGTTTTGTTCTCCCTTCACGCCTCCCGTTTTCTTGTTATTTTATTTTGTCGATCTCACGCCTTGCTAAATATAGATGCCATCCACCAGCACTCTCAGAAAGCCAATCGATTCACTGCAGGTAAGTTCGAAAATGGAACAAGTGCTGCTTTGTTTTTGTTGAACGCGCCTGGTTTGTTGCTAACGCGCGAGCTCTTTTCCACGGCAAAACGCGCCGCTTTGCTTGTTAGTGAGCAGGGCCCACTGCCATTCACGAGAAGCACTACACCGACACAGCTTTGTTCCAGCACATTGTGCATTATAGATCGAAACCAATGTTATTTTCCCAACGGCATTCTGAATACAATGCATTTAACCGTTTTAAAGGCAAAAAGGGTTAACATCGCTTGTGCAATTATGTTTAAAAATCTAGTATAAGTATTGACATGCCAACATTGGTAATGAAATAACTTTCAAGTCCGTCATGCTCTGAGTCTTCGGGACTAGTGTAGCGTTGTCATATTTGTATAAGTAGGTAAGTAACTGAACTGCTGTCTAGTTGTCAAATCTCATCCGCAACAATGATGCCTATTAAGCACATTGTTGGGTGACCGGATCTATGGGCTAGACCATGGGTCCGCATCCTTTTGCACTCCAAGACCCACTTAGCCCACGTGGATGTGGTCTCAATGGACCACTAAGTTGCGTTCGCTGCTCACCCGTGGGTCACAACCCATCGGTTAAGAATGGGCAGAGCCCAAGACCCTTCCATATGTGTTTTCTGGTCTGCTGTCCTGGCAAAATATAAAACACATACGCCACAAGGCTCTCACCGATCGCTGGGGTTGGCTTGGGTTTCTGGAAAGCCCGTGTGATAAATGCAGAGCGCAGGCAAATCCACAAACTGGTTCGACAACCCCACAAACGGGAAAGATGAGATTATCGAATTTCTGTGTGTAAAATTAATTTATCGGTAATGTATGGAAGTGTTACATTGCAAAGGAAAGTTCTCTTATGTGTCCTGTGTACCATCAGGCATGACATTGTAAATATGTGTTAATCCATACTTTACTATGCTTGTCAATGTGGGTTGATGAGTCAGGAGGATACCAAGACTTGTTCATATATCAGTGGCTTTAACTTTGCCTGGGAGTCCATCTCAGATTATCATATTCGTAGCACAGTGCTGCGCGATCGCTCTCTCCACGAGACTATTGGAGATCTGCAATAAAACAAAACGTACATTTGGATGATTTATCTAAGTTCGCAAAATATGTGGAGTCCAGAAAACAAACCTGTACCCGACATGGACCAAAAAGGCAATTATAACGGCTTTAAAAATTGATAATGGGGGTGGCATGTTTCCTAATAGGGCGGCGCGGTGGCGCAGTGGTTAGCGCTGACGCC
>JAZEWT010000009.1:1803608-1815498 GCA_036362905.1 Mordacia mordax | reverse complement strand
GTGACCCTATATAGGATTAAGCGGTTTCAGATAATGAGATGAGATGAGAATACTGAGCCCAGCACTGACTGGGGGAATTTAAGAAGGGAATTTAAGAGGGGAAAATCGTAGCAACGAGGGCGACGGTCAGGGGTACAGGAGAGGACGAACCGGGAACTATGAAAGGGAAGGGAAAACGTCGGTTAAGTGTTGTCAGAGAACCCAGAGCCAGGAGCCACACTACTGGAATGTGTCTGCCACTCTATTGATAGCCTCAATAGAGTGGAAGACACTCTATTGAGTGTCTTCATCATACATCGCGATTGAGCCCTGTAGGTGTACAAGTAATTTGTTGAAGGTTTCCTTGGACGCATTGTGTTATATGCTAAGATGGTGCCATCAGTCACACGAATATGACTTACATTACCATGTAATGCTGTTGTTGTGGCCTGATTAGTTGGGGGTAATTACCATCAATTCATGACACTAAATATGTAATGAGCATTAATATGAATCCATCCTGGTGGCTGAACGATGGAACTAGTTGCTCGCAATCTTAAAGCTATGGGTTTCAAATCCTGCTTCTTGGTGTATTTAATCCATGTTACCTACGGTGTTGGTAAAATTAGTTTGGCTTTCGACTTAAGCACGTGCGGACTGCAGCCGCCACATTCTGCATACGTGGGAGATTATTTATAAGGTAGATAGGGATGCCAGGAAGCAGTGCATTGCATTAATAAATGTGTGAAGATGTGGATTAGTTTCTGGGTATTGGAGGATGACAGGACATTGCACGGTCTGGCTTTATTTCATAGATGGAAATAGGCCATCTTTGTCACCTGGTTAAAGTGTGTCTGTAAGGTTAGTGAGGAATCAAAACTCACTGATGGACTCTGGACCTCCATAGCAACTTCGATGGGCTGTTGTCAAGCATTATATGGATGGATCCAGTCTTGGAAAATTGATGCGGGATTCCTACAAGCAAAAGTTCTGTTTTTTCACGATTTAGTTTTAAGAATTTGTAATTGAGCCAGACCTTCACAATTTACAGTAAAGATGAACTATGCATTGATTGATGGCTTTGCGTAGATATAGATTTGGATATCATCGGCATAGCAATGGTAGCTTAGATTTAGGTTGCGCAGGATATGGCCAAGTGATTTCATGGAGATGTTGAAGAGTAATGGGCTGAGGACTAAACCCTGAGAAACACCAGGGAAAGCAGGATAGATTGCTGAGTTGCATCCTCCAAGGCTGATGAACTGCCTCTGATCATAGAGGTGGGAGCTCGGCCAGTGCAGGGACCAGTATCACCTAGGATGCTGGAATGGTGCTTAGTATGGGCGCAATCAAGTGCCTTCGGGTAGCGATTGAACTGGTCCTTATCTGATTTGAGCGCGGAGAGTGAGGCCAGATTTTATCCAAGTTTGTTCGGTCCTTTGCGGATTAACCTTGAGCTCCCAGATTTCAACGGTCTAAAAGGGGGATGGTTTTCCACCCGAGACACAGCATGATTTGATTGGGACCAAAACATCTAGTTTACGTGATAGCAAGCCCTTGTACGTTTCACCTGTCGCATCAGAGGCAGAGTGAGCCGAGGCACGCGTGGTGAACTTTTGTCTGCTGTGGGGAATAATTCTGAAGTGATGGAGCTAAAATTTCGGAGCTGGATTTGGTGCTTAGCGATGGAAACACGTGACGGTACCAGAGGTTCAAACCGCACGGCAGAGTGATCTGACAGATGAGGATCAGTAATAGAAAGTTGGTGTACAGGTATGACCCTTGAGCAAACCAGGTCCAGAGATAGTATGGCACATCTGTGAATGGCAGATGTCACATGTTGAATCCAAATGAGTTCAGAGTGGCAATGAGATTCGTTGCAAGGGAGCTCTTTGGAGAGTCAACACGAATATTAAAATTTCCAAGCATCAGAATTGTGTCAGTATTCCAGCACAGCTTAGAAAGCAACTGAGTTCATTGACCAAAGAAGTGACAATTGAGCGGTAGTGCGGCACTAACTTCACGAGATGAGCCGACCTCCAATACAACGACGCATGCTCGATTGAATTGAATGTCAGCGACGCAATGGGACGGATGTCGGCAGTAACACAGCAGAGAACCGCGAGGCCACCACCGTTGCCATAGAAACGAGCCTTCTGATGGAGTGCGAAGTCTCGCGGTCGAGCCTGATTCAATGCGAGAAATTTTTCTTGATTGGTGCCAGATCCCTGTTCCACATTGTACTCAACGATCAGTTTATCAATGAGTGAGGCCTTTTATGTGTTTAGAGAGTGCAAATTGAGCAGGGCAAAGTGAGTTTCAGTTTCAGACAATGTTTTATAGGACACACAGAAGGGCTAAACTAAGGTTAGAACACCTCTCCATCGTGGGGCACTGGAGGAAATTCATTCAGCAGGCCAATTACCCTAGGAAGCAGCATGTCTTTTGTATGTGGGAGGAATCCAGAGCACTTGTTGGTTGGTTCCAACGTTTGTTGTATCGTAGGAATCCCGCATCCAGAGCTTGCAAACTCGATGGGTATTTTCTGCTGTAATCATGAACCGATATAGATATTCATATGACCCGGCTAAAACCCACGTGCACCCTGGGAGAGCATGCAAATGGCATTCAAAAGGGCGCTGAAGCCATGAATTGAGCTCATATGGTTCTTGCTGTGACGTGGCAGCATTGCCTTCTATGCCATGGTGCTGCCCCCTTGAAAGCGTAATGTTGATATTTTGCAAAGTTAATCTCTGATTAAAATACTCAAATAAGGAAAGCAACATAATTAAGCGTGGAATATTGACCATATAATAATGCCAGGCTAAAGTCGGCTAGTCAGTTGGTGTCTCTGCAGGGTTAACGTCCAGAATAAATGAGCTCCTTGACTACTGGGACTTCAAAGTCAAAGTCTGTCCATGTTCATCCCATTTGCGATGCTGGATGCTCCGCCAAGTAATAGAGGTCAGCCTCTAAATACAATGACTCGTGTTGACATTCCACTAATGCTGCTCATTTCAGTGTCTGCAAGGGGATTACCGGCTAAGGTGAACGGCACTGCAATTTCATCTCATGTGCTTTCTCGGTTTTGACTTAGGCCCTACACTGTAATATTGGATGGCCGATTATAAACTTGGTCAAATTAAGATAGCGCAGTAGCCCTGCAATTAGCTGCTTGTGCTACTGCTGGCCAATACGGCAACAATTAGTGGTTGCCCAAGAAGGCCTACGATTCCACACTGACCTGATATTTTGGAAGAGATGAGTGCAGTCCACAGTTTATTCAACTGAAATCGATCGTCCAATGGACCGATTGCTGTTGCCGATTTAAACGGCTGTTATCTAGGTTTACACAGATTTGCGGGCTGTGCCTAATGGTTGCGGTATTGGAGAAGAATGTGAAGATCCGATGCCCTTCCTGACTTCAACATCCTCCAGTTGGACGTTCTACAGATCTACAGATCGTTATTTGCGGGGCGGAGCGGTGGCAGAGGTGTGTAGCGCTGCTGCCTCACAGCTCGAAGGGCCCGGGTTCGGTTCCCGGTTCGGGTTCTTTTCTGTGTGGCGTTTGCGTGTTCTCTCTCACCCCGTGTCTGCGTGGATTTTCGCCGGGTACTCCGTTTTCCTCCCAGCGTCCAAAAACAGGCTGCTACCTAGCTTAATTGCCCTGCTGAGTAAACAGCCCCAAAGTACTGGCGTCACATACTGGGTATAGCCCCGCCTTGCACCCTGTGTCTGTAAGCATGGGCCCCCCCCCTCCCCACCCCCCCACCCCCCCGCGACCCTGTACAGCATTAAGCGGGTACAGATACTGATCGTCAGCTGTCCACAGCATCTTCCCAAACCGATTCACCAAGAGAGACCCGACCGGGAGTGCGAGACTCCAGGTGACATGCATAACTCTGGCGTTCATTGAACACCAAATCCCATCCACGATGATGGGTGGGGGGAGCAATTATCTAACTGCTGTGTATCCATTAACACTGCTGGCTGGACAGATACGGAGGGTTTTTTAGAAACTTACCCTTTATATCAACTGGCGCACCAGGAGATTTATTTGACGCAGCAGCCACGGGGATTGCAAGTGGTATTTGGGAACCATTCTACTATGGTAGTATCCCTGATCAAGTGAAGTCTGAAAAATCAACCGAAACATTAGTATACGTAAGTAGTTCGTAAAAAAAAAAGTTTAACATTAAGCGAGGGCCGCACGGTGGCCCAGTGGGTAGCGCTGTCGCCTCACAGCAAGAAGGACCCGGGGTTCGAATCTCGGCTCGGGTGCCTTTCTGTGTGCAGTTTGCGAGTTCTCTCCCCGTGTCCGCGTGGGTTTTCGCCGGGCACTCCGGTTTCCTCCCACAGTCCAAAAAACATGTTGCTGCATATGTTAATTGGCTCACAGACTAAATTGCCCGCAGTGTCCGGTGATGGACTGGCGCCCCATCGTGGGTATATATCCCTGCCTTGCGCCCTGTGTCTGCCCGGATAGGCTCCGGCTCACCGCGACCCTGTTCAGGATTGAGCGGTTTCTGACAATGATATGAGACGAACATTAAGCAGCTGTCGAAATGAATGTTAAGGAATGGATTAATCCTTTTACATTGCAAGAGCTTCAATTGCTGGTTCGCAGGTCAAAAATTGAATTGACACTCGTGTGATGTGTACTGAATTTCATCGTGGTCCGTATGCTTGTTGGGGATTTTTCTAAATTCCATGGGACATGCTAACATAATTCCACTCTACCCAGACACCCATCATGCGGAGCATCGGGCACATGTAGTCTTTAAATTGGACTAAAAAGCCCCCTGGGACATATTCCCTCCAGTGGCCTCCACGCCATGATCAACAATTTCTCAGCATCGCGCTTACACCGGTTCTGTGCGGTGCACCAATCGCGCAGCTTTGCTCATCTTGCACCGATCCAACAGGACTCTCCCTGTAGAGCCATATTAAAGCGTAGCCGACTGCTCCGGGGTGAGACTTAACAGTGCCAGGCTGAACGGGGTGTAAATCATATAGAGTACAAATAATCCCGGGAGGGTGATAAAGCTGGGTCCTTTATCTCTGTCTCAGTCTGCTCCTCTTCTATGATTTAAAGCAGGACGTTGCCCAGGGGCTGTGTGTATCTCGTACTCTGGTGGTTCACTCTGCTTATAAAATAGCTTGCACGGTGCAGCCAGTGTTGTTACGCAGTTGATGTGAATTATTAGAATATTATTAACCAGCGGCCCCTTTATATTGCATTAATGTCAGAGGTGTACAAAGCGTTGTAACGAAGTAATTCTTAGACATTACTTCTGGTTATGTGTTGCTTACGGAGACACACAATATATTGCAGAGAGCAACTGTAAGCGCCCACATCTTAGATGCAGTGCAGAGGCGGTAGCGAAATTTTCTGCATTACATCTGTTTATGAATCACCCTTTAAAACATAAACAACAGACCGGCGAGGAATCTGCGTGAGGAATGTAAATTTGGCTTACGTGTCTTTAGAAACGGGCGGCACGGTGGCCCAGTGGGTAGCGCTGTCGACTCACAGCAAGAAGGTCCCAGGTTCGAATCTCGGCTCGGGTGCCTTTCTGTGTGGAGTTTGCACGCTCTCCCCGTGTCCGCGTGGGTTTTCGCCGGGCACTCCGGTTTCCTCCCACGGTCGATAAGCATGCTGCTGCATAGGTTAATTGGCTCGCAGGCTAAGTTGCCCCGCAGTGCCCGGCGATGGACTGACGTCCTATCGTGGGTGTATCCCTGCCTTGCGCCCTGTGTCTGCCGGGATAGGCTCCGAGCTCACCGTGACCCTGTATAGGACTAAGCGGTTTCAGACAATGAGATGAGAGAGACTAAATTGCCCGCAGAGCCTGGTGATGGACTGGCGTCCCATCGTGGGTATATCCCTGCCTTGTGCCCGGTGTCTGCCGGGATAGGCTCCGGCTCACCGTGACCCTGTACAGGACTAAGCGGTTTCTCACGATGAGATGAGATATGAGATTTTAAGAAACTTGTACACTGTTACTCGGCTTTTCTGGTTATTGCGAGATAAAGTAGCAGAGCTCTCTGAACTATTCAAATTGCAGGAATGCAATTATTATTACTAAAGAAACTCATTACGCTCTCCAAGACAAACACAAAGATCCCCTTTGTAGCCTTAATAGACTGTAGCGTGACGTGCCGTTACTAAGCACCTAAGAAGGTCAGCACGGCACACGAGGTGGGTGACCAGCACCACGCCCGGCCGCCTTTGTCTCCCTCGTGGCGATGTTTACACACTGCACCAGGTTGGGATTGTCATCCCATTGATTGAAATAAGTCGATGACAATCCCATTTCAATCAATGGGATTGTCATTGTTGCAACATTTTTACGTGGTTACTGTTGATCTTCCATTCTGGTGCCGTTGTTGTTGACGCTGCGTTCTCTCCGCAGCTCTGTGAAGCGCTTTGTGACCCTCGGGTGAAAAGGGCTCTATAAATGCAATTATTATTATTAACCTGGGCGAAAGTACGATGCGCTGTAATTGTATAAAAAAGGAAAGTCTACCAATGTACAAATCATATTCAGTGTTTGAACAAGAAATCCGGTTGGAAGGTTACATGGTAATTTAATTTATTGGTTGAATGTAACCCCCCAGGGAATAAAACAGAGTGAGCATAAATATATATACTGACATGCCTTCATATGTTCGATCAAAGCCCTCTGGCACCCACTTGATTACAATTCTAAGAAAGTCACATTTATTCCTCTATCGCTATTTTTTTTACATTGCCGGTAACTTTTAATATTTTAAGACAGCCTCTCTGAGTCCAAAGTCAAGTAAGAGAGTTGGGTACTATGTATGTCAGCTTAAAATTCACGTCGCGGTTCCTGGTTCGATTTCCTCTGTGCAATGAGTGGGGGGGGGGGCTCAATCTATACAATCAACCAACAGATATTCGGCTATAGGTACTTTTTGCCAGTGTACATATGTAATAAGCAGAATTGGCAATTATACAGGTATTAAGATGTAAAAATACTACAATAGACACATTTCACAATGCGTCTGGTTTGCAAAAGCCACACAAACTTGTGGCAAAATATGCAAACAGTATCATTGCCAGAAATGATTAAAATCTGTTCTGCTTATTACAGATATTCGGCAGTTGGCAGACTGCAGAGAGGTGTTCTGGTTATAATAATTATTGCATTTATAGTGCGCTTTTCACCCGAGGGTCACAAAGCGCTGCACAGAGCTGCGGAGAGAACAGCGCGTCAACAGCGAGATAATGAACGGCAAATCAGCAATAATGGTTTTTTTTGCAGTTGTTTTTAATTACAAATCCGAGCCGTGGAGAGAACGGCATGTCAACAACATCAGGACAGTTCAGGACGTATATTGGAGTCAAAGTGTCAAGAAGATTTATACTAAAATTGACTTTCTCTCCAGACATAAATATTTCTTTCCAATTAAGTTCTGTATAGTCTTCATAAAGGCGACTATTTTACCGTTGTTTGATAACTATAGAAGCTATCATTTGGATTATAGTGCTATATTAAACAAACGTAAGCAACTATAGAATTCTGCTTTGGATATCGTCTACAAAACCCACCATTGCAAATTGTATGTGGACTCAAAATTAACTACTCTTAATCGAATAAATATTCACTAGGCCTTATTCATACTTAAGTTTCTACTTAACTTGCAAGCAAAGCATTTCATGGATGTATTGTCCATAAGGACGAACAAGCGTAATATTAAATGCTCAACCTATTGTATGCTTAATATTCCTATATGCGCGTCGAAATTCGGTTAAGAAGCTTTAATGTTGCCTGCCCTTCACTTTGGGTACAGTTCTTTTGGCACAATATTGCCATGGGCCCGATGCTGCAGCTCAGCTGTCTTACTTCCCAATTAAAATATAAAAAATTTCGCCCCAACTGCGATTGCAAACATTGATGGGTATTTTTGAAGTTTTGCATCTGCGAAATACCTCTTTACGTTATTAATTATTACGTTATTCCTGTTTTTTTCTCTGTATGAAGTCATTTGAATTATTGGTCATTTTTGTGCTTTGCAAGTTTGCATGTTACTGTTTACTGCATGATTATGGTTAATGTTTAAAAGTTGCACAAATCGGTGATGTGAGTTTGATTATTTACGCTTTGATTTATGCGTTGTTATGTTGGGCAGTTTGAACGTTTGGTTGTGTTGCAGAAATCCCCGCATCTGGAGCTTGCAAGCTCACTGGGTACTCTATGCTGTAATAATAAATATCAACATATCTAGTTTTTCACGGTTCGATATACGAAAATTGCTCTTATGATGTCTTTTGGAATAACTGCAGAGCGTTTGCAGGAGGAGGCATGGTCGACAGAACTATCCCAAAAGAGCAGCTCTTACGAGCAATTCTTAGGTAATGTTTCGTAAAACACTGCATGCGCAGCCTTTTTTTGCATAGATCACCGCTGAAGTCTCTGATTAGCGAACTGATAACTTTAATTCGAAGCGTGATGTATTCGATGATTCCCCTCTCCCAGATAAATGACGGAGAAATGTCAAATTATAATGGTGAGGGATGTTTAATAATTTCTCATGTTAACGGCAAGTGCAGCAGCTATAAGAGCTCTGTTTGACTTGCCCCTTAGGCAGCTTATGTTGTTAGTATGCGGCGAGCGAGAAGGAAGTTCGTACAGTACAACTGAAGTGTTAGAGCACCCACAGATGGTAATACACATGGCATGCCATGGGCTATTCACGAACAACTTTGTCTGTTCATGCATAAGAGATATAAATCGTGCGGTTTGAGTGCAGGGATGGGTTGTTAAGGGAGCTTACCGTTGTATTTTATGGGCCTTGCGTTTGTTGATAAGAGTGCTGGAGACTTTTTTTTTACTGTGTGCGTTTTATGACACGCAATCAACAATCGTGATAAAGGTGGTGTCAAGATGTGCTTATGAGTGCTAAAACACTTTGGTGATTGAGCGCCTGCATTTTTCGTTTACAGTACGAGGCAAGTTCTGAGACAAGCATCTAAAAGTGCTAAAGAAATCAGCAAATTTTGAGACAAACTACTGCAAAAGACAGAGTTGCACCTCGACAGATTTTTTGTAGCGTTTTTATGATAGTTTCACGGTTACGTAAATTGTACGAGGCTGGCGTTTTTTTTTAATTACGTAATTTAAAAATATGACCTTGCAAATAGCCCATATTCTACGAATGATCCCTCTTCCTAAATCATTGTGAGGGCAACTGTAAATGTTTAAGAAGTAAGTTGTTTTGTGAAGACAGATAACATTCTCGAAAACATCTGCCAATATACTAGATGTCGCACTTCAGTCTGTGTTTTAGAACAGTTTTAAAATCAATGAAATGTACTCATGGAGTTGCTTTTTTATATGTATTTGCTGACTACAACTTCTAAATGCATGGTTGAATTTAAGGACGTTTAAATTCAACACTTATGTTTGTGTTCTTTAATCGTGGTTCGATAAAAGAATTGCTGTAAATCAGGGGCAAGAATCTATTTTAAAATGTCGATTACGTGCTAACCTTATTGATATTGGGCTGTGGCGCTTCAATCATAGTAAACCTACCTGCAGTATCATATTCTTCCCTGCAGATAAATGGCATACATATGTGCATTGGCACAGACTGAACACTACTTTATTGATATTACATTTTTGCGGCCTCAATCCATCTCTCCTGCGGGAATAAACGTAATATCACCTGTTTAGAATTTAACCTTAGCTATCTTATGAAGCTATTAGAATATGTCTGCCTGCCATTAAAATATGGAATATCTATCGCTGTTTCAGGGCTACCAACTTAACGTAGATGAATACCACTAAACGCTCAGATAAGTATTCATTAGCACTATTATTTTTATTATCGGTGAAGGTGAGTTGAATTCGCCACCGTGAATTAGACACCACAGTTGGTTGTGGCTAATTTACGGTTGCCACCATTGGTGGGTGGCTAATTGCATTTGGGAATATCTCAACTCAGTTCATTGTCAGAAACCGCTTAGTCCTGTACAGGCTCGCGGTGAGCCAGAGCCTATCCCGGCAGACACAGGGCACAAGGCAGGGATATGCTCACGATGGGACGTCAGTCCATCACCGGGCACTGTGGGCAATTTAGTCTGCAAGCCAATTAACCTATGCAGCAGCATGTTTTTTGGACTGTGGGAGAAAACCGGAGTGCCCGGCAAAAACCTATGCGGACACGGGGAGAGAACATGCAAACTCCACACAGAATGGCACCCGAGCCGAGATTCGAACCCGGCTCCTTCTTGCTGTGAGGAGACAGCGCTACCCACTGGGCCACCGTGCCACCCATTTGGTGATATACCATTGGTAAACTTTATTTGCGTTGTATAGTCATACTATTTGCGCATAGTTGTATTACCAACAATGATTACGGGAATGAGCAATGGATTTACCACGGCCAGTTTGTATGATGATGATTATGATGATATAGACAATCACCAAAAGGTCCAACCAGTGGTCTAAGTATCGTGGCAATGCAAGTGACTTTGTATTTGGCCTTTGGAGGCAGAAGAGATGTATGTCTCCAAGCGTATGCTGTGGTGACTTGATTCGCTGCCCTCCCTTGTACTTAAGTTATGCAAAGTCGTGTCGGCCAAGGTATTTAATTGAGATAACCGGCTGCACGTATCTGTTATCCCCAGGCTATAATTAACTTAGGGCAGCGGGAGAGGTAAGGGACATGTAAATCAAGTGATGAGATGACTGCCACGAACACGAATGTGACCTGAATTAGAAGCTCAGAAGAATTCTCCACTTGAGCCAAAACTAGTTACATGAGAAGCGCGACACTGTCTAAAAAGCCAGAGGAATTACCCTGACCTCACAGAACTAATGAAATGACCCGGTTTACAGGTGACTGCTCGCTGATAAGTAGTAAATTTGTGACAAAATTACGGGATACCCAAGAGCATCCCTTTATATGTAGCATCTTCACGTTTATGAATGATCAATAACAATATATGTAAATGTAATGTATTGTAAGTTACTTAAATTAGCCTCTATCCACAATTCTACACTGACAGGCGCCTTATGATACTCATCTCATCTCATTATCTGAAACCGCTTAATCCTATATAGGGTCACGGTGAAGCCGGAGCCTATCCCGGAAACACAGGGCGTAAGGCAGGAATACACCCGACGACGGGACGCCAGTCCATCGCCGGGCATTGCGGGACAATTTTAGTCTGCGAGCCAATCAACCTATCCAGGAGCATGCTTTTGGACTGTGGGAGGAAACCGGAGTACCCGGCGAAAACCCACGCGGACACGGGGAGAGCATGCAAACTCCACACAGAAAGGCACCGGAGCCGAGAGACTCGAACCCGGGACCTTCTTGCTGTGAGGCGTCAGCGCTAACCACTGCACCACCGCGCCGCCCATGATCAATAACAATATATGTAAATGTAATGTATTGTAAGTTACTTAAATTAGCCCCTATCCACAATTCTACACTGACAGGCGCCTGATGATACTGATGAAAAAAACATAGAGAATAAGCCTCATTAGTGAAGTAAGTTCATGTGCCAGTGTTGTGTGGCGTATCAACGCCAGTTCCCTTGGTGCCCAGCATCTGCCATTACCCAGAATCTCCAAGCTCTGTCACCTGAGCTTCACAGGCGGTGCTCCAAGTTACGCAGACATTATTTAAATGTTGACATAAGGCTTCTTCACTATGAATGTTAAATGTCATGGAAATAATTTAATTAAACATATGGGAAGGGGTTATGGACTGCCACTGGGATTTATATCGCAACTATTTGTAGTAAGATGACTTATCTACAGAATACATAAAGTCAAAGTCTCATCTCATTGTCTGAAACCGCTTAGTCCTATACAGGGTCACGGTGAAGCCGGAGCCTATCCCGGCAGACACAGGGCGCAAGGCAAGGATATAC
>JAZEWT010000009.1:1765631-1775912 GCA_036362905.1 Mordacia mordax | reverse complement strand
TCGGGTGTATTCCTGCCTTACGCCCTGTGTTTCCGGGATAGGTTCCGGCTCACCGTGACCCTATATAGGATTAAGCGGTTTCAGATAATGAGATGAGATGACATATTTTAATCTATATTCCTCTCTTCTCACAATGTGTTCTTTTGTCGATATCGATTCTATCATTTCACTATACTTTAACACGTAAGAAATGGGGAAACTAAAATATGTTTTCCTGCTGAAAGGCCCTACCAGTACCTCATGCCACTGTTGTAACTCCTAAACTACTGTGTTGCAGATGCACGCAACAATCACTCAAGTTGGTACTGTTTTTTTTTTACCGTAAAATGTTATTACCATTAACATAACACTATCATCAGTTATCCAATGGTATGTTAAACACGAAACCTATGAATTAATATTATTAAGGATAGTGTACATTTCACAATTCAACATCCACGAAGCAATTAATGATGCAGTTAACGTGACACTGATTAGTACATTACTTATGTATATAAGGCATCGTTATGCAGGCACACACAAATAAATATGGCTTTGAGCAGCGCGTGGATTTAAAACACTTCTGATTCCATTTGTAGCACTGCTGAGAATGCTCCTGATGGGACTCTCCTCGTGCTTGCGTCGAGGCATGGGATTCCGCATTACTTTAAGGTCCACATTCCCATGCTTAGTGCGTCCTGGCCTGCTTTGTTGAAGCTCTTCAGATCGATAGCGTCTTGCACGTCTGCCGATTACCACCATTTGAAGATCCAGATATGTGACAGACTGGAGATAGGAGGTCAAAAGGTCACATCCATAAAGGCCACCTTTTAGCCGCCGCTATCTTTGCTGCTGAATATAATTTTCTTGCTCAGATTTTCAAATGGTGCAATGTTGGTTAAAAATAACAAAACGGTGCCATGATTGAGACTTTGTCAAATGTGTAACCGGGCCAGAACACAAGGCTAGACTAATAATAACCCCACTGATAAAGGTGGGGAGAAAGGTGGAGCACTCTAACCAGCTATCTTGAAGGAATCGCTTTGGAAAGCAATTCTGAGTAATAACAACATAAAAACCACTGGCAAGATACGCTATGGTTTTACTTACATCAAAGGTGGATGTGTTATTCACACTTACGAATACGTTCACGCGTGCCAAACGGGCCAAGGGCTACACCGTATTACCCATCAAGTATATACAGATTAATGTGTTAAATGTGTATTTGATGCAATAGAAATTCACGGAAACAATTACCGAGGGTCTGCTGAAATGTTACACTGGCAATCAGCAGCATCAAATAGCATGGAAAATGTGCCTTTTTTAAGCTGAAAGAGTGGGTCGGGGGAAAAATGCCCTGAGCTGGGTACATTTATGACTCTCAGGCCCCAGTTCACACAGTGGGTCATGAAACTGTTTAACAGTGCAACAAATGGTTCACGATGTTTAGCTTATAAATGCTATTGGTAATAGCTGCCATACGCACTGTTATTGAATCCAGGCGGCATTATTCTGAGAGCAGCTGCCTCACAAGCATGTATGCAAGCTCAATCTCAGTCTGGGGTTGAGTCAGCCTCTCATACGACTTGTGCCAATCAAACGAGGACCACTGTGTTGGACACGCTGACCACTGCCAAGCGTGTATGAAAATGCCACCACTCGCCAAGGATCAGGAGCGATGAGCTCTGCTCTTTCAGGATAGGCGCTATCTTAGAGATACGCATGCAGTGCGTGGTAGACCGACTGCTCGTGAAAATACTTGGCTACAGAAAGCAGCGTAAGTTCCAAAAGTTCTGACAGCACATTGCGCACAATTCAAAAAACTAAAAAAAAATGGTATTGTTGCTGATTTTCCGTTCTTGTTTCGTTGTTGTTGACGTGGCCGTTCTCTCCGCAGCGCTTTGTGACCCTTGGGTGAAAAGCGCTCCATAAATGCAATTATTAGTATTACAAATGAATGCACTTGGGTAGCGCTGTCGCCTCACAGCGAATCTCGGCTCGGGTGCCT
The DNA here is from genome assembly GCA_036362905.1 of Mordacia mordax. Lineage (NCBI taxonomy): Eukaryota > Metazoa > Chordata > Hyperoartia > Petromyzontiformes > Petromyzontidae > Mordacia > Mordacia mordax. The sequence goes on along the minus strand of JAZEWT010000009.1, from coordinate 1,773,925 downwards.
TTCTGTGTGGAGTTTGCATGTTCTCTCCCCGTGTCCGCGTGGGTTTTCACCAGACACTCCGGTTTCCTTCCACACTCCAAAAACATGCTGCTGCGTAGGTTAATTGGCTTGCAGACTAAATTGCCCGCAGTGCCCGTTGATGGACTGGCGTCCCATCGTGGGAATATCCCTGCCTTGCGCCTTGTACCCTGTGTCTGCCGGGATAGGCTCCGGCACACCGCACCTCTATATAAGACTAAGCGGTCCCGGGTTCGAGCCGAGATTCGAACCCGGGACCTTTTTGCTGAGAGGCAACAGCGCTACCCACTGGGCCACCGTGCCGCCCAGCATTGTGATACTTATCTTTGTAAATGGGTCTGATTCAGTAGTGAAAGTTATACATTCTTCTGCCAGGGGACAGTTAAAATAGGCTGTTGCAGCGGTAACATCTGGACCTCACAGAAAGTCCTTCACAAGAAGTTTGATTCCTGCCTCGGTTGCTTTTAATTATGCAGTTTCTATTCTCTCCCTTTGCTCTGCGTGGGTTTCTTCTGGGTTTTCCGGTTTTATCCCACAACAACAAAAAAATACTCAATAATTAATTGGCCGAAACATCATAATATATATAAAGCAATGTCCGGTGGGTATATACCAGCTTTCCACGTGGCTGACTCATCTTCTCTACGCGGTTTTCTCAAAGGCCTTCAGATGTGGGTCTGATCCTTGACTAGGTGTGGAATTTGCACACGTTTTAAACTATATCATTGTTGTTAGATAATATAAAATTCTTTTAACTTTCCGCAAAGAAGTACTTTTTTCATCCACAGAGAGATTTGTAGACCCCACTAAGATACGAACTCACAACCTTCAGATTGCAGAACAAAGTTCTGTGCCAAAGTACCATCCGAGCAGATTATTGAGTTTATATCAGTCAAATAAATGGCATTGAAGTGTCAGGGTGAGAACAGAGTGTGTGCAAAATGACACTTGACTGATACTAATGATAATATTAGTGTATTCTCGGTATTTTGCCTATACTTGACCCTGCTTATATATCCGTGTGGACTATTGAATATTTCAGCCTCTTATATATAAATATTAGGATTTGGTTTTATTCTGCTAGAGAGGACAGATTTGACGTATTGTTTGATCGCCATTGTTCACGCTTATAAATGACCTGGCGTACATTCTGCAGTATTTCCCAGCAAATTCGTGGATGCACGACATTCAGATGACATATTATTGTTGTTGGGAAAGAAAATGGAACCAGGGTGAATGGGACAGGAGTATTGGTAATATATTGGGTGCCAGGCAAACTCTTAACCATATAGACACATGCTGCAGAGACGGAAGGCGACAGTATATCGACTGCTGAGTAATATTTGATGGCAGCTATATCACATATATTTTATATCATACTTGCCACAATCATAACAAATATCTAGTGCCAATAATTGGATACTAATTGCATGCATATTTGCTGTAACATTTTCACTGCCAGTAATTTTTTTTGTATTTTTCCAGTGCTAATAAAATGTGTCGGTTAGATTTGGTTCATTGTAGGTGTTAAACTGCTTATCAATCCCACCTTCATATTTCTCCTGTCTATCCATTATTCCAGGCATTCGATAGGTCCATAACTCTTTCTGTCCATTCATCCACCCAATCCATCTGTCATACAATTTGCAATAAATTTAGGTACTATATAAGGTATGAGCGTGGTCCGTGCATAGTGAGACACTTGCCAGAGGGCCTTAAAATAAGCACTTCAGTGGATACATTTTGTAGTGTGAAACATTTGGATGGTGCTCCGCTCCATTGCCAGTGGAAATTACACATTCTTATGGTTACAGACGGGATGCCGTTAGAACAACTAGCGTTGATTTAAAAACCAAAGTAGGCCAATGGGCTCGGCCTGTGAACGTAATAAGAAAGTAACTACGGAGTTAATGCCCCTTAAATCAGAAAATACCGTGTCTTAATTTACAAATGTAGGTTTTCATGGCTTCATGCACGGTGACTGGTTCCCAAAGCTGTTCTTTCGAGATAGCCATCTCAGGCACTCCCATTCCCTCCTTTGTGACGTTACGCAAACAATTTTGGAGAGTAATCACCTTTTCTTAACGTAAACAAATAACAGTCATCATCAACACTGCCTTAATGGCCTTTTCGTCAGAGCACGTATTTTTATATGCTATGATGTAAGCCATCACCTGAAATGTTACCAATTTAATATTTATCTTCTTTTCAGGCCACTGCTATTGATGAGAGTGTTCAGTTTTGATCATGCTTGTGCACCACTGCCACTGCAGATTTACCAAATAATTCAATCTTAATGCAGGATTTTAAAACAAGACACATCCCGTTGCAAATCTATCAATCATTAATACAACATACTTGGCAGTGACAGCGTGTACCTTGCTCAAGCATTGCAAGATGCCACACATGGTATCATTCTCATCTCATCTCATTATCTGAAACCGCTTAATCCTATATAGGGTCACGGTGAGTCGGAGCCTATCCCGGAAACACAGGGCGTAAGGCAGGAATACACCCGACGACGGGACGCCAGTCCATCGCCGGGCATTGCGGGACAATTTTAGTCTGCGAGCCAATCAACCTATCCAGGAGCCTGCTTTTGGACTGTGGGAGGAAACCGGAGTACCCGGCGAAAACCCTAGCAGACACGGGGAGAGCATGCAATCTCCACACAGAAAGGCACCCGAGCCGAGAGATTCGAACCCGGGACCTTCTTGCTGTGAGGCGTCAGCGCTAACCACTGGGCCACCGCGCCGCCCACACATGGTATCATTCTCATCTCATTGTCAGAAACCGCTTAGTCCTGTACAGGGTCGCGGTGAGCCGGAACCTATCCCGGCAGACACAGGGCGCAAGGCAGGGATATACCCACGATGGGACGTAATGGTATTATTCATAATGACTATAACGCTTGGCAAACGCATTAAAAACAAAATCTCTAAAAAACTTTTTGTTGCTAATTTTACGTTCTTATGTCGTTGTTGTTGACGTGCCGTTTTCGCTGCAGCTCTGCGCAGCGCTGTGTGACCCTCGGGTGAAACGCGTTCTATAAATGCTATTATTATTACTATACCACACATACAACAAAACAGCATAAGAATATCGTAAGCATTAACATTCCAGAATTTCTTTGCAATAAATTATGTAGACTGGCTTCTCGGCTCTTTTCATGTTTTGAGGAAACCACATTAATTGGCTTTTCAAAGGCTCTGGAATAAAGAAGCTTCAGTGATAATCTAAAATGAATAGTGCTTGTGGCAAGTTTCGTGGAAACACCAGAGTGCATACCATCTGTTACATATGCTTGCTCCGGTACGCCACGTTCACATCATGTCAATCATACATTCTCTTTTTACTCTTAAATATAAGCAATTACGACACATTCTTTATTAAGAGAAGTTGATGCATGTGCAGTTTAAAGGCCACGTCAGTCAAAAATATCCCTTCGTACACCGAAGACCTCACTCATTAGCGTGTGTTGTTCAGTTCTGTCACAGCCACCGTGAATAACACACGCTGACAGAGTGCTGTGGGCAATGCGTGATCTCTCTCGAGACAATGACCTGTTCAAGGCTTTACATTCTATTGTGCAATCGGCTAATGGGGCGTACATGTGTCGTCATAATGAGTCACGACGCGCGTCATATGATGGCGATAATCGTGCTGCTGGTGCCTAATACGATATGGAATCGTAAAGCGTATGAACACGAACACATCTCAATGCTATAACTAGAGTAACTGGTATTTATCCAACAGGGGAGATTTTGGTGTTTGTTGCTGATTGTTATTGCTTATAAAGCGTGACGCGGAACTCGTATTATTAACACGGTTTTATAAAAGGGCCTCTTTTCTTCTCCCTTCCACCAACTGCTCGATTCTGTTGACACAGACAAATGAAGCATCATCATGAAGTGGGCTTTGAGAGGAAGGAAAAAGAAAAGGAAGAGAAATTGCTTGGCAAAACACGCTGTCACTGCACTACAAACCGGCACGATAATCCGTCATAGTCTGTGTCAGCTGTGGAAGAGATAAGGGCAGCCCACTCCGTTCCTGGGTAGACAATCCTCACCAAGATTGGTTTTCGATTGAGCCAGGTTATAAACACTCCTTCAAAGCACTCTCAATGTTCAGCTTCTTCTATACTCAAAAAGGAACCAGTCTGGTACACATACAATTTGCCTTCTATCGCTCCTGCTTTGATTTCCTTCTCTGTAATGTTCCAGCTGCAGTCGCTGATCACAGCATGTAAATCAAATCAAAATCTCATTGTCAGAAACGGCTTAGTGCTGTACAGGGTCGCGGTGAGCCAGAGCCTATCGCGGCAGACACAGGGCGTAAGGCGGGGCTGTACCCAGAATATGACGCCAGTACATCGCCGAGCACTGTTTTGTGGGGCAGTTTACGCATCAGGTCAATTAACCGAGGCAGCAGCGTGTCTTTGGACGGTGGGAGGAAACCAGAGTACCCTGCAAATCCTACGCTGACACGGGGAGAAGACGTTGACGCACTCAGTTATGTTTAAAGTATTTTTACATAGAGCAGTAATGACATTCATGCGAGCAATTAAAACTGCCAGTTAAATAGGGCCTTATGCAATGTTACAATAAACAGGGTTTTCACTTACCATGCGCTAATTATGAATGGAATATTCAAGCTTGAAATGAGTAAATGTCAGATAAAAAGACGAATACACGATCAAAGACGTTTCTCGGTCATGGTTATTCAGCCAGTTTTCACGACACGATACCTAACTTCTCATTATTTGGTGATAATAACACTAATTTACTACATTCGTCCAGCGCCCATCACCAAGAGGTCCCAAGGCACTGCCATGCCATCGGCCGCACCAACCCGCCAGACACAGCCTCAAATATATTATGATTGGTATCGGCCAATTAATCAATGAGTTATTTTTTTAGTTGTGGGAGGAAACCAGGCAGAGCAGAACCACCTTGGGCTGGTACTTTCTTTTTTGTGAGCGGCAGATGTTACCACTACGTAGACAGCCTGCCAACCGTAATAGCTTTTTGAGGCATTGCCAAAATTAGTTTTGTCCTTTGCTGCATTGTAGCGGTGCATATTTTTGAACTGCTTTCAAAAGACCCATGACCATGTACTGCACTAATTGTGCAGTAAATATCCAAGGTGTAACAGTCACCCTTCCACACTCGCACCACGATTTGCCGGTCTTGTGTCGTTGTTGACGTGCTGTTCCTCTACGCAGCTCTGTGCAGCGCTTTGTGACCCTCGGGTGAAAAAACGCTCTCGAAATGCAATTATTATTATTATCTCATCAGACTTCAATGATCGCTCCACACTCCGATCATCTCCTCACACGACCATCACTCCTGCACACTGCCACAATCTCATCTCGTCTCATTGTCAGAAACCGCTTAGTCCTATACAGGGTCTATCCCGGCAGACACAGAGCGCAAGGCTGGGATGCACCCACGATGGGACGCCAATCCATCACCGGGCACTGAGGGAAATTTAGTCCGCAAGCCAATCAACCTATGCAGCAGCATGTTTTTTGGACTGTGGGAGGAAACCGGAGCGCCCGGCGAAAACCCACGCGGACACGGGGAGAGAACTCGCAAACTCCGCACAGAAAGGCACCCGAGCCGAGATTCTAACCCAGGTTCTTCTTGCTGTGAGGCGACAGCGCTACTCACTGGGCCACCGTGCCGCCCACTGCCACAATCGTCTCTACCAGATCGATGCACCTGCACCTCTTTTACTGCTTGTCTCGCTTCAATCGCCTCTCATGTTCCATTTAAATCCATGTTGCTAAGCATAGACACAATTGCGTTTGGAAACGCCAATTATACGTCAGAAAAATGTGACGATAGGATATAATTCGAAAATCTGACGATGGGAGAGAATTTCAAAGATGAAACGTGCGAGTAACTTAGCAGAGGAGGTGTTCTGATGTGCAGTATGGTGATTTCATGAAATAAGATTTAATATCGTAATATATCAAGTCCTCAATGTTGAATGATGTTGAAGGATTTCATTGAATGAAGGATTCAATGAGTGAAATGCATGGGAGCAGTAATAATAATAGTAATTGCATTTCTGGAGCTCTTTCACCCGAGGGTCACAAAGCGCTGCAGCTCTTCAGTCCAAGAGTGAACGCCGGTTGGTAGAGAGTGATTGTGAGTGAGAGAGTGAGTAACGATGGTAGCAGGAACGTATGAGTAATAAGGAGGCCACTGCCCACTGGCGAGTGAATCAGTGAAAACGCAAACATCCTGAAATGTATTTTGCGGTTCGTCAACATTTGACCGCTCACTGCAATGGAGAACTGTGAAATTTTGATAGTAGTATTGATATGTCCTCGAGGGAAGAGCGGTAAGGGACCGCTGACCTAATGATTAGCAAGCTTTCCACTCAGGCAATCTCAAAAGGTCAATAGTAATTCGCCACCTCCATGAGACAATTCTTTGTGACATTACCAAGGCACAGAATCTGTTATATAAAGTAGGTGCTAAAGACTCGGTAATATTTATTAAAGTAGGTCATTGTGCAATTGCTATTACCCAATTATGCCAACTTTTGAACAAAAACAAGTGTGTAATTATATATACGTCAAAGTTTGCCTGATATACTGTGAATGCAAAATATATGTGTATTAAATGTGATGTCATTTTCAATTTCTCAAGAGATTTCAAACCAGCATTATGCCAATTACCTCTACCTTGAATAAATTTACTTATTTTGCAATAGCTGCAATTTTTCGTGATGTTTGAATAATATTTTTTTATCTGCCATGCTGACGATAATCTCGTACATATCTCTCTTTACTGCATATATTAACAAAAAACGAAACATGCCTGTTTTTATATCCATTCTGAATAACAAAATGTAGTTCCGGGTTAGTGTTTCAATAGCAAAATATTAATAATAAAACAGTTGTTACCTTGGTCATTATCACAAGGAGGGTTGCACGGTGGCCCAGTGGGTCGTGCCGTCGCCTCACAGCAAGAAGGCCTGGGTTCGAATCTCGGCTCGGATGCCTTTTTGCGTGGAGTTTGCATGTTCTTCCCGTGTCGGCGTGGGTTTTCGCCGGGCACTCCGGTTTCCTCCCACAGTCCAAAGAACATGCTGCTGCATAGGTTAATTGGCTTGCAGGCCAAATTTCCCCCAGTGTCTGGTGATGGGCTGGCGTCCTATCATGGGTATATCCCTGCCTTGTGCCCTGTGTCTGCCGGGATATGCTTCGGCTCTCTCGGCACAGCCGCGTCGATCGCGCCCTCTCTCTGCAAGACAATTAACCGATGGAGAGAGCCAGCTAACTCTGGAGAGAGGAAGCGATCGACACGGCTGTCCCGAGAGAGAGCAGCTTTTCGAAGCAATCATCATGCATCGAGCCGTGATAACCGACATCATTACAACAATGGCATTTAACAAATCTCCGCCCTGTGAACTTCTGGGAATGTCCATTGCTGATATGTTAATCCATATCGAGAGACGCTTGACGTAAGTAAAATCTCTGTTGTCCACGATCCCTCTTCCTTAAATGTTTCCAGTTATAACTATAATTTCAATGTCCTCAAATTTATGTTTTTGGACGTATTAAATCGATGAATGTAATATTTGCTGCACAATAACGCAAGACTTTTAGAAAAATGAAAATGTGAAAACTTTTTGAGCTATTTAATGCTCTCTTATATATTTTGAATGTGTTTGTAATGAGTTTGACTGTGAAATGAGGATGCAGAGATTTCTGCAGCCTAAGAGCTGCCATCCGTCTTGTGCAGTATATTTGTACATTATCATTTCCACTTTCGTAAAACACAAATTAGTTGTCGCTTATGCTAGATACAACTTTTCATTCTGATTTATAACAAATATACCCTTCCAACTTTGAGCCTTTAGATGTGAAAACGAAAACGGATTCTTACGTCTGGGATGGGTTCACAGCGGCAGGCAGCCCTTGGGGCAGCTGTCAAGTGGTGATGTCATCGTGGGTCTTGACGTGGCGAGTTGTGTCATATGCACATGTAGAGTGCGTAATGTAAATCGATTGCCAGGAAAAGATAACAGAGAATCAGCCTCAATGCTAGCGCATTTGGATAATGTCAATGCTTACGCTGCGAACGTTCGCTAAATATATAATAGTATTTGCACTTCCAGAGCGCTTTTCACCCGAGGGTTACAAAGCGCTGCACAGAACTCGTGTCCAGCTTCATCTTTCCTCGTTGTTTCAGTGGAATGTATTTTCTCGTCAGAATAAGTGAGCATTCACTACATCTCATCTCTCATCTCATTGTCCG
>JAZEWT010000009.1:1755330-1765429 GCA_036362905.1 Mordacia mordax | reverse complement strand
GTGTTCTTTTTGAGTATTTCTGATCGCTGTGGTCTTATGACATATATGCACAAAGATACCAGCTCCATTAGATATCGTCTTGCCAATAACATCTCACAACCCCGCGGCCTGACTCTTAATGAGACCCAGACAGTCAAACATAAACCAGTCGAAAGGTTGCTTGTGTAACTACATTCCCAATATTAGTGCTCTGGAAAGAGACTAGACATGTAATGCATTTAAATGTGGAGACACAGGACCCAGTTCTGATAATATATGTCTGAACAGGCCAGGGCAGGTGCAGATACCCTGTACCAAATCCGTAGAAATATATCACACGGTCCACGTGAATTGAACCCACGATTGTCTGAATATTAATATATTTCACCAACTGATGTATCCTCATTTTACGACTAAGCATGTACAATATAACAGTTCTGGAATGTATCATTAACTATGGTAATACAGCGAGACATTTCTCCTAATACATGATTAAAATGCAATCCTTCAAGAAGGTATGTGAAATGATGTACATGTGAAGCGCTTTGTGACCCTCGGGTGAAAGGCCCTCACGAAATACTTATAATTACATGGTAAGTGTTAATCATCTTATGCCATTTATTCCACATGCAGTGAAACATTATTTGTTTATTAATAGCTTTGCTATGGGTCCATCAGTCTATCAAACAAAATAACGAGAAGCTATTTGAGATAATCAGTAGTACATTCAATGGTTTACGATTACTCTCGCAATTACATTTGCTTATTGAAAACAAAGAATGGCTCTAAAAACAGAAATACATTATAATCCCAGTAGCTTTTCACAGGATGTTTATTTCTGCGCGCTCTGGCCGACATTAGTAAACTGGAGCAAAGCTGATGGTTGTAATTTTGGATTACTGTCAATGCTAACAAGTGCTGCTGAATGAGAATGATTAAACTCCCTTCGGGAAGCGCTCGGAGAGAAAACACACAGCCTTCTGTGCATGCAAATGCATTCGTGATATTTATTTTCTTCCGAAAATGTCGCAGTATGAGAGGGAAATGTGGATGTGGCAAGCATACTATGTGATATAAGCTGTTAAGCTTTTGCACTCTTGACATATCTGCTATTGCACACGCAACTTCAGTGTTATAGCCATTTGGCTGAAACATCTCACCACTGTAGTGGCATGAGTTTACATCGAAACCAAGGTCGACCTTGCCTTAACAACCTGCTGAGGATGATATAATTAGCACTACGCTGTGGATGGCGGTCTCTGGTTGTACTCTGCATGGAGCACTGTTGTGCTGTGTAACTCTCCTATGAGTTGGTTGTGCCACGTGTTGTTCTCTATTTCGGTTTGAATCACAGAATGTTGAGCAGATCTTGAAATATTTCCCTGCGGAAGCTCCCAGCACGTGGGGCAAAACGTCCGACATCATGCGGAGCAACGCGTGGTATGACCAGAAAACAAGGAAGAACTTGGTGCAGAGACGAATCCTGACACAGACATGTGGCATTTGTACCAAAATAATCACGTTTGAGCTTGAGTCAGGGCACATAGCTCCAAACAGTTAAATGGCGACGCCATGCTGCCTTGTGCATCAACACTGCCTCCATATGAGACTGACAGGTATGAGCATAATTCCCAATGGGATTTGGGGCAGGGCTATTCCCAGTTAAAAATGTATGCTCAGATCTAATCAAATGTTCTGAAAGGAACCCTATGCCTCAAGGGCGCACTTTAATCACATTGATGAACATAACGTAGCCACAGAATGACGTAAGAGTGTTTTACTTCTCATACAAGCAATTGAGTGGTGTGTTTCTCCGTTAGTGGGCTTGGGCATTGGAAATTCCACATGTTCATGGTGGAATTTCCACCGTCCGAAGACATGCTGCTGCCCAGGTTAATAGGCCTGTTGAGTGATGAAGGTTTTTATGGCTCCATGTATGGAAATTGCTTTGAAGAGGTGTTATTTTGGGGCTCGCAAGCGTTTCCCCTATTTCATGACTTTTTACCTCCTTCATTCGAGGCATTTTCAATCAAGGATGTAAAACGTCGCAAAGGAAAGCGAAAAACGCTCCCCATAACTGTCCAAAAAGCTTAAATATTAAGAGGTAAAGGTGCAGTGATTGGTCAGTTGTGGTGCATCCATATCGACTGCTCAGTGAATATCAGTGGAGGGATTAAAGAAAGACGCACCATTATTTCAAGCATTGTACCAATAAAACTCACTCAGATTATTTTTATGCTGACTTCAGAGCTGTGCTCTGAGTGAAGTCCAAGTTAACCTCTATTTACAGTGTCGCACGGAGCCTAGAGCTCTCCGACTATGAGCTCGGTAGCAAACATCTCGAGTTCACAAAAGTGGCTGATACATAATTTATTTGATTTTATGACTGGCCCAGTCACCCAAATTCCCAGAATCCCCATTTCCCTGTCAGGCTGCAGGCCTTGCATTGGTATTGCAATTAAAAAAGCCAAGATGGATGTGGTTCAAATTGAACACCAACATGTGTGGCAGCGGCTGAAGATAGATTGAATTCCGTGTGGAAAAGGCCGCTGAAACGATACACCATTCATTTTGCGAAGTTGAAGAGAATTCTTCAAGCTTCGCGTTGCTGACAGACGGGTGGGCGCACATTATCTGTGCGGATGAGAAATGGAAACTTTTCTTTTTTGAAAAGCCATGCCATTACATGTTAATTACATTTTTTGAGGACATGACCGGCAATTACTCAAAAATGAGGTTGGAGACAATCGTCACGAAGCTCGCATTTGCCACAATTTAATTATTTTGACCGACATTTGCATGGACATTGTGAATCACACAAAACTTCGATTTTGAAAATACAGCCCTTTGTAAAATGTGCATGGGGAATGCAGTGCTTATTTGGATACTTGCAGTGGTTCCATACATGCCCAGCATTTAAAGCAGTCACACGCAAATCATGCTGCACACAAGCTTTCAAGCATGTCCTATGCTCACACACATACACCCACCAGTGCATAGACTCAGAAAAAAATAACAAAAGTCAAACGTGTCCTCAGGGTCGAACAGGCATTGGGGCACCGATAATCTCAGTGACCCTGAGGCAATAGTGGAAATTCAACATGTTTATAATGTTGGGCCTTGCTCTCTCTTGTCTGAGTTGACCTTGAGTGAGATTTGGACTCGGGCGGCTGGTGGCCCAGTGGGCAGCGCTGTCGCCTCACAGCAAGAATGTCCTGGGTTCGAGTCTCGGCTCGGGTGCCTTTCTGTGTGGAGTTTGCATGCTCTCCCCGTGTCCGCGTGGGTTTTCGCCGGGCACTCCGGCTTCCTCCCACAATCCAAAAAACATGCTGCTGGAAAATTTTAATTGGCTTGCAGACAAAATTGCCCTCAGTGCCCGGTCATGGACTGGCGTCCCATCGTGGGTATTTCCCTGCCTTGCGCCCTGTGTCTGCCGGGATACGCTCCGGCTCACCGCGACCCTGTACAGGACTAAGCGTTTTCTGACAGTGAGATGAGATGAGAGATTTGAGCTCATAACCTTCCAAATGTGATTTGATTATTGCATGCCTTTCACTGGGGTGGCACGGTGGTGCAGTGGGTAGCGCTGTCGTCTCACAGCAAGAAGGATCCGGGTTCGATTCCCGGAATGGGCGTCTTTCTGTATGGAGTTTGCATGCTCGCCTCGTGCCCGCATGGGTTTTGGTCTGGTACTCCGCTTTCCTCCCACCGTCCGAAGACATGCTGCTGCCTAGATTAATAGGCCCGTTGAGTAAATTGCAGCAGACCTGCGATATTCTGACGTCACACCCTGGGTATTCCCCCACCTTGCGCCCTCTGTCGGCCGGGATAGGCTCCGCCCTTGTGCAACCGTGTACAGGATTAAGCGGGTATTGATCATGAATGGCTTTCACAAGCATTATGTGCATATAAAAAAACTGACTAACAATGAAATGCATTAAGATTTTCTTCTAAAAACTGCTCTTTCTGGATAGCCGCGTCGAGCGCTCCTCCTCTGTCCTCCGCGACGTTTCGCCTCCCACATTGGAGGCTTCTTCAGGTGCGTCTTCAGCGAGGTGAAACGTCGTGAGAGAGAGAGAGGGGGAGCGGTCGATGCGACTATCCCGAAAGAGCATATTTTGCATGCAATCATCGTGCATCGATGAATTTCATTTTTTGGGTGAGGTCACACAAAAACTAGCGTCGTTTAACCCTCCACCACCCGACACGGCACGTTCTGTCCACGTGACAAGCCTTTCTGATTGGCCGTGTCGGGTGGTGGAAGATTAAACGACACTATTGTTGTGTGACCTGACCCAACAAAAGAATGTCATCGATAAAATTGGTCACGAAAGCCTTCGAATTAAAGAATCACGCATGGAGCCCTGAAAATCTACACCAGTACAAAGTGATGTTTTGCAGTTTGTGGTGGGGTTATAATGCGATTACCCACCCCTATTCAAGCCCATTTTATGAGCATTAAAAGAGATAATGTCTCTGGAATGGCATGTTGTCTATGTGGTGTATAGTCGTGTATATAACTATCAAAAGCCCACTCTATTGAGGTCAGAGGGGTTGTGTTAGTGATCTCAGCTGACCAGACCAGAATAGCCCAAGAAAATGAGCATTCTTTAAATAAACGTGCCCTTAACTCACCCAATAATTACCTTTCCACTGAAATATCCAGTAATATATATTTTTGCTGAGTAAATCATATGTTGTTATATTTCTCTGCAGATCAAAATAAAATTATGGTAGATCATCGCTGTAAAAAAGTAGGCTTGAGGAAATTGCAAGCTGCGTAGAAAAATAACCGAAAGTAAAGGTTTAGACATATTACATGACTAACGGCTTCACTGAGAATAGCTCACATTAGCTCAAATAACCTCTTTAATGTTTAGGTGATTGAGTCAAATTGACCATAAACCGTCCACCCCTTCCTGGCCGCGATCGTTTTTTTTCTGACCCCATTGGCAAAATACTGGATCTGGCACTGTAATAGGAACATGGCTCTAAGAATATCTACCCCAAAGACAATCTAAGACAATGAACACACAATGTCTTTATTACACCTCGAAATTTCTCAAAGGCTGACTTTTCAACAAACACAAAGCAATCATTGTTGCTCTAGGCAGCGGTGGTATGTGTGATAATACAATCTATCCTCTCACCTTAACAAACACAGTATTTGGCCCAGAGACAATGGGCTGATGGGCGGCGCGGTAGCGCAGTGATTTGCGCTGACGCCTCACAGCAAGAAGGTCCCGGGTTCGAGTCTCTCGGCTCCGGTGCCTTTCTGTGTGGAGTTTGCATGCTCTCCTCGTGTCCGCGTGGGTTTTCGCCGGGTACTCCGGTTTCCTCCCACAGTCCAAAAGCATGCTCCTGGATAGGTTGATTGGCTCGGAGACTAAAAATTGTCCCGCAATGCCCGGCGATGGACCGGCGTCCCGTCGTCGGGTGTATTCCTGCCTTGCGCCCTGTGTTTCCGGGATAGGCTCCGGCTTCACCGTGACCCTATATAGGATTAAGCGGTTTCAGATAATGAGATGAGATGAGATAAATGGGCTGAATGTTAATCCTTACATCTCATTTCAAGTTCGATTGCATGAATTCTAGCACTTCTGAAAAAAAAACACATTCACGAGTTTAACAGACAGATGTGCCTTCTGGTAATATTGAAGTTCAATTATAATGACATCCGTGCTTTTATCCCAAGGGGCTATGCTGTGGTGTAATGGTTAGCAAGCTGGGATTTACGATGAAGACCGCCGATTCAACCTCCCAGTATGGTGGTTGAAACAATCGCATACTTGTTTACAAATCCTACTCTCTGTCCACTCAGCAGTACTCATCGTGGGAGTGGAGTCGTTTGATTGGCAAGTTATGTGTGGTGGGGTAAAGTGTAGGCGCTGGAGCAGCCAATATTGCAAACATTGCAAAATCTACATAAATAGCAAATAAGGCACTTATCCTTTTGAACATAATTTGTGTAGAACATTAATCCGTTCTGCAGCACTAACTAAAACAATAATAAGAACACTGCATTAAATGAACAGCTTATACATTTTCGAAAATGAATGAATCAATAGTAATGCAAAATAATATCTTACATGCTAATATATATGGTGCAGTACTAATGGTATCAAAAATAAAATAGCATTAGATAAAAACAAATGGGTTTGTGGAAATGTGACACAAACATTAATACATAGCTTCGGTTTCTCTCTCTCTCTCCATTACTGATGAATGATATCAGTGTATTGTCTACCCTTAAATATGATAAGAGCAGAGGTCACATGTCATATCTCTGCGTGAGTCTCGTGGAGGATTTGTTGTTGATGTAGTCAGTTTGTTTTGTTATGTCTATGCACACGGGTCACCAGTCCAGTGTTAATGCATGGGGAATTGAATATTTAGGAGTCTCATCTCATGTCATTGTCAGAAACCGCTTAGTCCTGTACAGCGTCGCGGTGAGCCGGAGCCTATCCGGGCAGACGCAGGGCACAAGGCAGGGATATACCCACGATGGGACGCCAGTCCATCACCGGAAACTGCGGGCAAGCCAATTAACCAGTGCTGCAAAATGTGTTTTGGACTGTGGGAGGAAACCGGAGTGTCCGGCAAAAATCCACACGGACACGTGGAGAGAATATTGGGAATCGAGATAGTTTAAGTGAGCCTAATATAATCGCAATCGGCAGCATGTGAACTTTCTTAAAGCGTGAGCTCACGCGTGGTAAGCGTGCGCTCCCAAATCGAGTGCAAACTTTGTCAAGAACGCGAGAGCATTATTCATAAGTTTTCATCACAATGTTTATGTTGAAATATAATATATAGGGGGCGGCGCGGTGGCCCAGTGGTTAGCGCTGACGCCTCATAGCAAGAAGGTCCCGGCTTCGAATCTCTCGGCTCGGGTGCCTTTCTGTGTGGAGTTTGCATGCTCTCCCCGTGTCCGCGTGTGTTTTCGCCGGGTACTCCGGTTTCCTCCCACAGTCCAAAAGCATGCTCCTGGATAGGTTGATTGGCTCGCAGACCTAAATTGTCCCGCAATGCCCGGCGATGGACTGGCGTCCCGTCGTCGGGTGTATTCCTGCCTTGCGCCCTGTGTTTCCGGGATAGGCTCCGGCTCACCGTGACCCTATATAGGATTAAGCGGTTTCAGATAATGAGATGAGATGAGAGATAATCCTTCATAGCTGGAGTATGTCAACTGCCTGCTGTATGCAGACCTCGCCAATAAGAGTAACTCACGGAATTATTTGGCTATATTTCACCTTTGTGGTTAGTGCTAATTGGGAAAGGAGGGCATCTGGGACTGGTTCCGATATCATCTACTAACTATGTTAGTGTGATTAGGACTCAAACTCAGGTAATTAGTTCAAGCAAAGTAACGAATCACGGCACTACCGCTCTACTCACATATACCTACTCTGTACCTACCCTATGGGCTGTCTTGTTTCAGAATTGCAACGCATGCTTTTGACGTCTGTTGTTGCCACTTTCTACTGGTGGGAAGGCTGCTCAAGACGATTAATGGTACTGATGATTGTTTCGAAAAGCTGCTCTCTAGGGACAGCAGCGTCGATCGCTCCCTCTCCCTCCACCGCGATGGATCTCATCAGTACCATTAATCTTCTTGAGCAGTCTTGCACCAGTAGAAAGTGGCAACAACAGACGTCAAAAGAATGCGATGGATGTCG
Organism: Mordacia mordax; assembly: GCA_036362905.1. Taxonomy (NCBI): domain Eukaryota; kingdom Metazoa; phylum Chordata; class Hyperoartia; order Petromyzontiformes; family Petromyzontidae; genus Mordacia; species Mordacia mordax. The sequence goes on along the minus strand of JAZEWT010000009.1, from coordinate 1,757,771 downwards.
ATGGAGGGAGAGGGAGCGATCGACGCGGCTGTCCCGACAGAGCAGCTTTTCGAAACAATCATCATGTATCGAGCCGTGAAAACTCACATCATTACATTAATGGTACCAGAAAATTCTCTCATCTCATCTCATTATCTGAAACCGCTTAATCCTATATAGGGTCACGGTGAGCCGGAGCCTATCCCGGAAACACAGGGCGTAAGGCAGGAATACACCCGACGACGGGACGCCAGTCCATCGTCGAGTACCAGAAAATTTGTGAATTTAAATCTAAAATAGTGTTACAGTTTCAACACCAATCAAGAAGTATAAAGTAAAGCAAAAATAAGGAATTAAAGTCTTGATGTCGTGCAGATACAATTTGCGCCCTTGAAGAATGTGAATACGCTACCGTTAGTGTAGGCATATAATAAAATACTTGATCCGTTATATATACACCGGTCGATGTGAATATTATAGTCCTCATGATTTACAATGCACATTTATATGATGGTGGCCAGTCTGTATACATGAAGATGTTTTATACAGGTTTGGTCAGAAATATAAATTACGTATGCTACATGTGCCCAGGTCGCACCCTCCATTCGATGGGTGATAGACCCTTCTCGCGCACTGCTCCAAGGCTCTGGAATGCCCTTCCGCTGGAAATTCATTCAGCCGAGTCCTTGGCCATCTTCAAATCTCGTCTCAAGACTCACTTGTTCCGTAAAGCTTTCAAGTCCTCCGGTTAGGACTATTGATGCTGTTCTGTGTTGTCGTGTTTGTATGATGGCTCTCTTCCAACCTGCGCCTGCACGGGAACATTTATTTCTCCGGCTCGGACTGTTGATGCGGCTCAGTGGTGCCGTGCCGGGATGTTGGCTCTCTTCCAACCTGCGCCTGCACGGGAACATTTGTTCCTTCCTTGTTTGGTGAAGAATTATTTTTTTTTCTGCTGACTTTTTGTCCTATAATTTATCGCTACTGTTTGACTTTCAGTTGAATTGTCTTGATGTTGTTGACGTGCCGTTCTCTGCACAGTTCATATTTGTCTATTTAATAAAACCCCAAAATTGTTTTGCTGATTTTGCATTCTCTGTCGTTAACAGTCCGTTCTCTCCGCAGCCCTGTGTAGCGCTTTGTGACCCTCGGGTGAAACCGCTCCATAAATGCAATTATTGTTTTTGTTATATAACTGTCTAATTTATTTCTAGATTAAAAAGAAATGTCGGTGATTTCTGACCCACACTATATGAGTATTTCTCGTAATGCTGAGTGTTATTATACGCATGATGCCTTGCGGTGACTTGCATGAAGAGTGGGCGGTTCACATGGAGTCAGTACAGCAAGTAGGAGATGCACGGGCTATTGAGTGTTAATCATCTGCAAACAATACGCGTGGTTTTCTCCAGCACATAAAAATTCGCCTTTTGAATTTAGACACGGGCGACACGGTGGCCCAGTGGGTAGCGCTGTCGCCTCACAGCAAGAAGGTCCCGGGTTCGAATCTCTGCTCGGGTGCTTTTCTGTGTGGAGGTTGCGAGTTCTCTCCCCGTGTCCGTGTGGATTTTCGCCGAGCACTCCGGTTTCATCCCGCAGTCCAAAAAACATGCTGATGCATAGGTTAATTGACTTGCAGACTAAATTGCCCGCAGTGCCCGGTGATAGACTAGCGTCCCATCGTGGGTATGTCCCTGCCTTGCGCCCTGTGTCTGCCGGGATAGGCTCCGGCTCACCGCGACCTTGTGCAGGACTAAGCGGTTTCTGACAATGAGATGAGATGAGATCTCAATCCAGCCTCGTCCTGAAAATAAGCAATGAGACCCAGCATTTGTAAACAACTACTTTATATGCGTGGTGTAGGGATGCTGCGGCGGTGTAATGGTAAGCACACATTGGACCTTCATTCTAAAGTTGACCGCTTCAGTCTGCGATCGCAGAAACTGGGGAAATTAAATCAGCTGCCACTATCGACCCACCAGTATAAATGAACACACAGACATAAACATTGCTTCTCACCCAAGTTGGACTTGATAAAGACGGCTATTCTACCATTTACGTACTTATTACATTATCTATCAATTGGCATCCAGTATCATGTTAAATAAACTTCATCCACCTTATCATTTTGCTCTCAGATTTACTTTGGATGTCCGCTCAAAAGCCCACCATTGTGAATTGTACATTGGCTCAGGATTAACTTCTCTCAATAATTGTAGAAATATTTATTGGGCCCTTTTCACGCTTAAGATTTTACTTAACATGTCGCTTAAACGATTGATGGATTTGTTTTCCATGCAATCAAGCTCAACCTTAGAAGCTTAGAAGGGGAAAAAGCTTTTGTGGCTTTTGGTACAATATTGCTCTGAGCTTGATGCTATAGTCACTATGATCGTTGAGCTTGCTACCTCTGGTCCAAATTAGTATCAAACTTTTGATGCAGGGCGGCGCGGTGGCCCAGT
>JAZEWT010000009.1:1683008-1700795 GCA_036362905.1 Mordacia mordax | reverse complement strand
GGGGAGGAGGAATGCCTAACGCACTCCCCACCTGCACGTGGCCTGGCACGGTCGTGGCTGGGCCTCACAATCCATAAAACAAACACCGTCAGTCAATTTACACGCAACAATTGTGTTTGTGTACACCGTTTTTTTGTGTAAGCGGTTACTTTTGAAATATATACTCATGGCTTGGCCCCTCGGATGAGTGAAGCCCACATGCTGTGGTTGCATAACCTTATTCATCTCATTGTCAGAAACCGCTTAGTCCTGTGCAGGGTCGCGGTGAACCAGAGCCTATCCCGGCAGACACAGGACGCAAGGCAGGGATACACCCACGATGGGACGTCAGTCCATCACCGGGCACTGCGGGCAATTTAGTCTGCAAGCCAATTAACCTACGCAGCAGCATGTTTTTTGGACCGTGGGAGGAAACCGGCGTGCCCGGCCAAAACTCACGCGGACACGGGGAGAGAAGCTCGCAAACTCCACACAGAAAGGCACCCTAGCCGAGATTCGACCTTCTTGCTGTGAGGAGGCGACAGCGCTACCCGCTGGGCCACCGTGCCGCCCATGTATTCTGCTTGCCTGTGTAATGTATTGGAGCGACGGTGAATCCCTGCCACAAGGGGACTTCAGCAGACGCGCTGCTGCCGATGCGCAGTGGCATCAGAGCCAGGTCTCTGTGCAGAAGGCTCACGAATGATGCCACCGGACAGCTGGGGAGCATCAACCCCACTCCCACTTTTCGAGCAGAAACACGAGGAGACGGCACCGGAGTGAGGCTCAAAACAACGAGCGTTGTGTCGTGCAGCACGGATACAGCAACTGGGGACTGTGGTGATGTTCACAGGCGTGGTTACTTGTTATGCCTGGTTACTCAGTGTGCCATCTGCATCTTGTGACCTGTAAACATGGCCCGATCACTCCACATGGCCATGTTATGCAGCTACTTAATTGAGTGCAGTTAGAATGCTGATTTCATCTCTGCGTCGTGGTGCATAGTTGTATTGTGGTGTTAATCTTGGTTTTGACGTTGGATTTAAAGTTTGTTAAATTGTTTGGGAGCTTTAGGGGCCACGTCAATGCCAAGTGTTGGAGTGCTAAGCCAGCACCAGAGACCCTCTGAATATCAGTCTTATGTGTGGGATAAATCTGGGGTTTTTCAAAAATAATTTAATCAGACCAAATACAAAAGACAGAAGACTCATTAAACCTACCACCCACTTGCCCCTATGCGACTGTAACCTTAAATTTGGCTTTCATGATTACAATTTTCCACAATCTCATTTTCAGACCAATTAAGATTTTCATCAAGAAACACTGCATGATAGTTACACCCACAGTAGGAGGTGTGATTCAGTCGAGTAATAAACAACGAATTTCCCCACATATTAAACTATGTCACCACCCACAATGTATTAGATGAGTTTACCATAATGCTCATTAGTTGCGAGTGTCGCTCAGAATTCCATGTGGTCAACGAGATTCTATGGGTCTAATTTAGATTTCAAATTGTGTACTTAGAGTTTGGATATGTTGTTCAGATGCTGAAATTACGGCGAGATTATTGCATGGCTCTTCTCGACATAGTAGTGGCAGGACAGCGGACTGAAGGCAAACTGTATTCAAATGGATTATATAAATTGGTGGATAACGGCAAGTCATAGTGCTTTAGAAAAGCTGAACCTGACAATGAAAAATTACATTGCATTGTGCTTAGAAAAGAACATTTTTAATTAGCATGCACTACCTGCCATTCCACACAGGCCAGATACACGGTAATTAGCGAAGATTGTAGAACAAAAGTTTAAAAGTGCGCAAAGAATAATGAGATGTGTGTGTTTTAAAATTACACGCGAATTAGAGATTGACATCATCCAAACTTTAATGAAATGGCTATGTCCTTGAGCAAGTCATGCTCTTAAAAGGAATGATGTTGATGGATGATTACGGAGTGAGCCGCCTGGAGATGGAACACATAAGAGTAAGTATACTTGGGCGAGGCTGTTTAAACAGCTAGTGTCCATGTTGACTGAGGTTGGCTGATTGACGCCTCATAGTGGGGGGGGGGGTGTGTGTTTTGGAGCTGAATCTTGTGCCCAAACGCTCTTCTTGATGCCAACTTCCTTCATTCAGAGGACGTTTGGTTCGTCATTGTCTGGACCCTCCTCCCAGACGGATACCCGAGCAAGAGTTCTAGACTTGAGTGAGATAACATAGCGCTGGCAATAATTTTAACCTGCAAGCCCCTCCACCACGATAAGGTTACGATCCACGAGAAGGGGAAGCCCACTGTGGATGGGGAACAATGATATCAGGTGCTGGGTTATCATCAAATAATATTATTAAATTGCACGGGGGGCTTCATCCAGTTGTACATTGACCATGGCAACAGCAGCTGAAGGTATTCATTCGGCAGAGAACGACTAAGGCGCGAGGAAATCACAGAGGCGGAGGAGGCAGTCAGGCGGTTTGCCGGCACCACATTGCCACACACTGCTTCCTATATATTAGGATGTCATCGGTCGATTAATTAAAGAGTTTTTTTTTTAAGTTGTGGGAGGAAACCGGAGAGCGCGAAGGAAACTATATTGCAATAGCAATCGACATACCGTTTACTTAACGGGGAATGTACCATGTGTATTTGGAAATCAGGTACCCTCCGGTTACTGTGGTTTCTGGGTTGCCACTAAACAAGGCATAGCACCCATTAGCCTGTCATCAGAATGCTGAACAATATCCCCAAGTATAGCGCAGAGGATTGAAACAACTGAAATGTGTTTTTTTTTTTTAGACGCATCTTGAAGGTAACTTGGACAAGTCGCATCTCACATGATTACATTTTGCCACGAATACGATGTAAAAATAATAATGCATTTATAGCACGCTTTTCACCCGAGGGTGACAAAGAACTGCACAGAGCTGTGGAAAGAACGGCACGTGGTCAACATCGAGACTAAAACGGAAAATCAGCAACAACAATGTTTTTTTGGGGTTTTTTTTTTTACAAATCCGAGCTTTAGAGAGAAACGGCATGTCAACAAAAACATCAGGACAGTTCAACCGAAAGGCAAATAACAGCAATAAATTATAGGACACAAAGTACCAGGAAAAATGATTATGAGCAAAGAGGAATTTGAAAATTTGGTTATAACTCGAAAAATAGAAGGACGGCGAGATCGTGGATGGCAAAGATTGGCTTACATCAAGAGTCTCTCGAGATGGGAGGTGTTCCAGGCATGTCCCACCGGGAGGAGGCCCCGGGGAAGACCCAGGACACGCTGGAGAGACTATGTCTCTCAGCTGGCCTGGGAACGTCTCGGGGGGCGCCCCCGGAAGAGCTGGAGGAAGTGTCTGGGGTGAAGGAAGTCTGGGCATCGCTGCTTAGACTGCTGCCCCCGCGACCCGGCCCAGGATAAGCGGAAGTGGATGGATGGATGGATATCAACAATGGACATTCTTAGAAGTTCCCAGAGCAGCGATTTGTGGAAAAGCATTGTCACTAACGTCCTGTAGAATATAGTACCTAGAGCAAGAAGTATGGGTCGGTTATTGACATACAGTTGACACTGCTGCCTGTGTTCAATTACCCTCAGTGTTTAAGTCAATAACAGTTTGATAAGCACTTTAATCTGATTTATACCAGGGACATTTATGACTATTCAATGTACCGCAGTAGTGGATTTGAAAATATGTATGCAAAAGAATGGGAGTGCCTAAGAGGCAACAAAATAAGCTACGCACACTGGCGTGTAGTAAAAAAGAATCCATATTTAGAACCAATCAGTTGCAACCCAATAATACCAACGTATACTCCAGCACAAAGTGAAGTGGGGTGGTATTTATTTATGCTGCCCTGAGCGAATTGTAAAATCGCTATTACAGTATTGGAATCTGGGTGGCACGGTGGCCCAGTCGGTAGCGCTGTTGCCTCACCGCAAGAGGGGCCCAGGTTCAAATCTCAGCTTTGGGTGCCTTTCTGTGTGGAGTTTGCATGTTCTCCTCGTGTCCGCTGGGTTTTCGCCGGGCACTCCGGTTTCCTCCCGCAGTCCAAAAACCAAGCTGCTGCAGAGGTTAATTGGCTCGCAGACTAAATTGCCCGCAGTGCCCGATGATGGACTGGCGTCCTCTCGAGGGTATATCCCTGCCTTGCGCCCTGTGTCTGCCGGGATCAGCTCCGACTCACCGCGACCCTGTACAGGACTAAGCGGTTTCTAACAATGAGATGAGTATTGCAATTCATAGGCGGGCCACTGTTGACTTCAATCAAAATAACACTACTTTTATCAACATTGCCGGAATGCACCTGGGCATGCCTCCAACGTGTGAGGCGAAACGTCGCGAGGTGGAGAGAGGAAGCGATCGACGCGGCTGTCCCGAGAGAGCAGCTTTTGTGTCGTATTTATTTATGCAAAAAGATGTAAGCACAGAACAATACATGATGGATTACTCTTGCAAGATGTAAGCGGGAGAAGCGGTTTACCATTTCTGGCAGAATACAAGGTTGTTTGTGTCCCGCTGAATCGCTCTTGAAATGCATCACGTTTTCCGAGTTGAATGGGTGAGAGCCGTGTAAGACAACGTACAAAAAGGCTCGGCAGTAAGTACACAGTCCATTACAATATTCAGCCTCCGTAATTAAGCCGAGTTAATGCAAGGGGTCAGGTTTTGATGAATTACAGGGTTATAGTTACGCATCTTGAATACAAATGATTCTACTTGGAACTCTGTGTTAGAAATAGTCGATGGTGGAGACGAGGAAATATAACAATGTGTTTTTCTGTTGCATGCTAATTTCAATGAAAATTGAATCCTGAGAGCGTTCGAAGGGGACATCGTGAATGAATATATTGTTCTCTTTGAGCGCTTTTTGAAAAGCTGCCACCACATCTACTCGCGTGCATTTATAAAAGCTCTCGCGATACTCTTCACAAAGCAATGCAACTACATGCGTCACTGAGCGTGTGTTGTAAGCATCTTGCTCTGAGCACAGGGGGTTCAATCTCTGGCTGTGGACATCAGTCACATGTGGCATGTCAACCTGTCTCCGATCTCGTCAGATGAGCTTGAAAAGAATACGAATGTCTGGTATAACATCACTGGCCATGCTCGTTACCAACGTTAAACCACCTTCCACCTGCGTCCTCTGCAGCCTGCATAGCTACTCTAATCGTTCGCAAGCTCTGATGGGGAATATTTGTGGCTGAATGTAAGCGCAGAAATATACAAAAATGTTCCAGAAGACATTCCTCAGATATTATACATGTGAGTGTATCACCAGACACGCTTAATGCTGGTTCATATCGAGGCTCCCAGAAGCGGGCACATTCTTGCGCGCATGAAATCCATCTCCTTGGGAGCCTTGAATTCATCAGCGCTGCTCGCATCCCTCTCGCCCAGCTCGTGGAAGCGCGTTCTCCCTCTTGCTTCTCCACCGGAGGTTTTGTCGCGACGTCCAGTTGCGTTTAAAGCAACTGCTCCTTAAAATTTCCTGATTTCTGAGCGTGATCTTTTATATTTGTTTAATAAAAAAAAAGTTGTATGTTCCTTCTCGTGCGCCGCGTATAGTTTACTTGCATACAAAAACAATGCGACATCCCACGGTGACGAGAGTTGGCGGTGGCTTTGAAAGACCTTATTCTAGCAGTGGATTGAGTATTACACACTGTTTGGAGAGGTGAGACATCCGTTAATGGGCTGCACTACGAACCAGCGACTTGCGTTAGACGATAATTCTTTGGTCACACAATCCTCAATGACATGGTGTGACAATACCTTCATTTAGGAATGATTTACAAATTGTTCTATATTATATATAATAGGTAATTTTATTATTTACGTCTAATGTTTTGCTTATAAAAAAGAATATCACAACACTTGTGTGCCCCATAGAAATTAGATGGCTACATTTATCTCTGTAATGATGTGGGTTTATCACTTTAAAAATTACATCACAGGAGAATATTACAAATCTGTGCTAAAAAAAAAGTTCCCGATGTCTCTCTGGTCAGGTGACGCGGTTTTAAACAGTCATATCAAAAAAGTGTAGGAGTTTCAGTATTTGCTTAAAATTAAGTTTTTTTTTTACGGTTTGATATTACTTCCCCCACACAGACTCTTTGTTGCTGCAATTTGTGTCCTTAATCATGCCAAACAATGCAGTGTCGTGCAGCGGATGTGGTTTAACAAGAGCTGGTTTTCCACTGTCAGTGTCGACACGTTTTTAGATGTGACGATGACAAAGCGAGTACAAGGCAGGAAACTAATGCATCTCTTCAAATCCCATCACCCAGATCTCCGAATCATTTCAGTGTGCAAAAGTGTTTGCCACGAAAGCAAAATGTATTTTTCTTCAGAAAATTTCATTTTGTATACGGGGACGATCTTCATATTAAACATTGGCACTGTAAAAACCATGAATAGTAATGATTTGAGAAATCAATATTTCCTCCTTCTGTGTGGTGTTGACATTGCTCATTGTACAGAGAGGTTACAAGTTCAAACCTTCAGTCCAGTGACCCCCTTTGGTCATTAAAAATGAGCAGTCGTACTCTATTAAACCCTTCACAGAAATGCGTCATGACGATTGCTTCGAAAAGCTGCTCTCTCGGGACAGCCGCGTCGATCGCTTCCTCTCTCTACCTCGCGACGTGTCACCTCACGTTGGAGGCATCCGTCGCTTTTCGAAGCAATCGCCATGCATCGAGCCGTGAAAACCTACATCATTACAGAAATGCGTAATTTAAGTGCGCCACTAAATGCCAGGTGACAGGTGACCACCAATGTGATTTACATATATTTACATGAACAATTATGCAATGGGGCGGCGCGGTGGCCCAGTGGTTAGCGCTGTCGCCTCACAGCAAGAAGGTCCCGGGTTCGAATCTCTCGGCTCGGGTGCTTTTCTGTGTGGAGTTNNNNCCCATCGTCGATATATCCTTGCCTTGCGCCCTATGTCTGCCGGGATAGGCTCTGGCTTCACCGTGACCCTGTATAGGACTAAGCGGTTTCAGACAATGAGATGAGAAGAATTATGCAATGTATAACATCTCTAATATATTTAATATTTGCTTCTAAGTTTTGTTTTTACTCGTGTGGCTGCAAACTGTTTATTTCGTGCAGCATTGCAGGCCACTGTTTATCGGATGTAATTGCTAGACCTAATTTAATGCTGTAATTAGTTTTGAATACCATTAGCCGCAGGACATTGTTCGATTATCTCTCGGTCAACATTGACAAGACTTGGCATGAGTGATGTCCTCAAGTCCTTATCACGTAAAACGATGCAACTCAAGGTCGGACGATTCGAACAGTCGTCGGTTAATGGAAAACACTTCGACAAATCAGAAAAATTAAAATTTACGCAATTTTATGGCCAATCCCACGTGAGGATCAAAGAGGTGTGGGTAGATAAAACGATTGCCATTCTTCTCTTACCGATAGAGTACGTGAAAATTTAAAGCGCATCACATTGAGCCAATAAAAATGCTAATGAAATAATTGTTTTAAGCTTGGCCTGAGTGATATCCAGTAGAGTTGAGCATCTGCCACAACCAGCAGCAATGTAACACACGGTGAGGCGTGTATTCACGAACGTTAGTTTACAGACCACCAGCAACTATTCTACTGAATATCTACGCTGAGCTCACGATGGCCTGGGCGAAGGGGAATTTCTTTAATTTGGAATGCAATGCCCATGCAGAATGGCACTTATGCCTGATTTCCTTGGGGGGTGTGTGGTTGTTAGAAGCTCTGAGTGTGGAGGTAGAGTGTCTGCATGCTGGTGTAGCTTTAAACAAATAATAACACAACCAGACATTGACACACCTGCTCAGCATGTAGCGATTCCTTGCTTAAAACCACGTATTTGTGTAATGCACGTGATTTATTGATGGACTTTAAAAAAAACACGTATGCTTAATAATAATTGCATTCATAGAGCGCTTTTCACCCGAGGGTCACAAAGCGCTGCACAGAGCTGTGGAGAGAACGACCAAGTCAACAACAAAGACCGAGAAGGATAAATCAGCGACAAATTTTTTTGGGGGTATTTTTTTTGCGACTATATTAATGCAATGCATTATTGTTAATTCAATTGTACGCTGCTATTGTTGTTCCTGAAAAACAATATAAATGACATTCGCAAAACCGATCAAACATTATCGTCTCTGGAATTCAATTGGCCCCCATTGGGGGGCAGTGATGGAGGTGGTACATGGCTAACACTTGGGTTTTAGTTAAGTCTTTGTCATTTCCTGAAATTAAATTAATTTAAACTTGGAGTTCATGAATAGTTTTCATGAAAGTTTACGACTCGTTAAAGGCTATCCAGAACTAAGGCACATCTTGAAAGATGCTGCGTGGAATGTTGTAGTTCTGCTGCATAACTGTGATTAAGGACGTACGATGTGTTTTGCACGATGAGTGACATGTTGCTGTTGTTGAAGGAATGGAATAATTTTCCTGAAGAAGTGCCCTGCGTGTAGAGAAAGACATTGAACAACAAGCCGTGCAACCAGTAAACACAGCACAGAAGTACATCTTGATCAATGATATTTTAATTAAGCCACAAGTCACGGTTTATGTCAGCCCAATGAACATTGGGTAGTTCGGAGGCACTTGTGGACGTTCCACATTCGTATGGGTGGAACGTTTTCATCTACAATTGAGAAATAACAATGACTTGACTGCTGGAGCGATCATGGGCAGGGTAACGAATAACTTGGTATTCGAACGCATAATGTTGATTGTGAGGTAAATGCTTTAACCATAAGCACATGTATGGATGGGAAATAATGAATGATTGTTAATTACGGCTTACACCTGCTAAGGTCCATTAATAACACTCTTAATATGACAAGCACATTCTCGAATCGATTATAATATCATCATGGTATTTACTGTAAAGTGATACTCATGGTCAGAGACCAATCGTGGCTGTGAATGATGGAAAGATCAAACATTATTAGAGAAAAACATATGTTGAAGATATCTAATGGTCACAACAGGTGCAATCAGGGACATTACAGATTTTCTTATGATAGCTGAAGGGATAGTTTAGATGCAAATATTTTTAAAGCAATTAACTCAGCAGCCAGACTGAGGGCTGGTGAAGGCATTATAGTTTGGGAATACTAATGTGTGTGGTGTTGCAAGCCTTTGATCCAGAGCCACTCACTCTTCCGCTGAGCCACCTCACCTGTTCAGGCTCATAAGTGGCACTGTGAGGTGCCCAGGTGGTGGCATTATGCAAGAAGGTTCTGCACCCTGTCTCTCTGGGTTTGAGCCGTTTAAATCTAGGCATGCATCGCTCAATGATTCTGTATCTCCTTTTCAACTTTTGATTATATTTGCTTTGTCGCTAAGTCTCTGATCCACGTGTCACTGGTGCCAGTGTGCACAGATTACACGTTGGTAGGCTCTCTTTGAATGTTGCCTTTTATGTTCTAAAGAAGCTCCATTCACGTCCTACCACATTTTCACACCTTAAGAACCGAACCAAACTTTTTTTTCTCCAAAATAATAAGTATCTCACCTTAATTCAGGCATATTGAGCATACGAGCCACTCTGCTCTTGAAACAATATTTCATTTTACTTAATTCATAGAACACTTTCAAAATACATAGTGTGTAATGATCATTTTACCATAAGCAATTAAATCTAAGGCCTTACAAATTTATACGAGAATGATATTAAGTATAAGATTTATCTACTTATACTCCTCGGATATTTATGCACCGTTAGGGCTGTGGTGTTAATGAATTCCACTAATAACTTGCTTTGCATATTTCAGTAGGTTGGAAACAAGCTGTTCAACACCGCTACGGTGCACGAAAGCAACATTCATGTCGATATTTGTTGTCATTTCACATATAATTACAGATTGATTAAAATCGCACCTCACCTCATACAAGCAAATATTATTTTCGCATTTCTCTAAAACCATTTTTTTTTGCGTTTTTCATTCTAGGCCCATGTATGTACAAATGTGTTTCCAGATGTGCAAGTAACATTTATTCACAACAACCACCGAGACATTATTTCATCTCATCTCATTGTCTGAAACCGCTTAGTCCTATACAGGGTCACGGTGAAGCCGGAGCCTATCCCGGCAGACACAGGGCGCAAGACAAGGATATACCGACGATGGGACGCCAGTCCATCGCCGGGCACTGCGGGGCAATTTAGCCTGCGAGCCAATCAACCTATGTAGCAGCATGCTTTTTGGACTGTGGGAGGAAACCGGAGTGCCCGGCGAAAACCCACGCGGACACGGGGAGAGCATGCAAACTCCACACAGAAAGGCACCCGAGCCGAGAGACTTGAACCCAGGACCTTCTTGCTGTGAGGCGACAGCGCTGACCACTGGGCCACCGCGCCGCCCCGGGACATTATTATATCGGTTATTATGTTCACTGCTCATATCCGTATTTACAACCTGGAGCCTCATTTCTCTGCGCATTCGACAGACTACCACAACTGCTGCGTTCATAATCCTACGTCAAAAAAATCAAACACATTTTTCATCAGACGTTTTCACTCTGAGCTTGACTTTGCGCCTCAATATCCGTGTCTCACCCATGACCAGACACAGAATGTGCACCTCTTGTAAATATTATTATCATTGTGTTATTGCTATACGCGTTATCGTCGCATGTATAGTTTAGCCGTGGATGAACAACAACAACAGTTGTTCTTCACTGGTAACTGCGCGAGGCCAGGTGCACTCTGAGGCCATGCAGTGTTGAAGGCTCGCTGACAGGTTACGGGACAGACCCAGGTGCTGTGGACTGACTGAGAAGACGGACAGAGGCACCACCTGCGCTCTCTACTCTACCAACTCGCTGAGTTTTATCCGCCGGGCGCTCTACCGGTGCTGTGAACATCGCACCTCCACCGGCGTGTTGTTGTTGGAGGGTGACCGCCTCCAACTGCCCAGGAGAATCATTCACACACCTCCTTCACACTGCTGGTACCAGTCATCGTCAAATCGGCTTCACCTAACAGTAGTTGTTTAGGCATCCGATGGCTGGGCATGCCAGCTACCTGACCCACCAATGCAGCGTCGCCTGTGAATAGAACTCACTGATAGGAACGTGTCCTGATCTTTTAAGGGTCTCTCGACTCCTCACACAATCCAGTCTGGTTTCATTCCAGGAGAGATCGCAGGCAGGAGCAGCCAGAAAGTTTCCAGCCTTCAGACATTTTCGTTCAGAGCGATCCACATTGCACAATCATATTGAAGAGAGCATCATTGTTGCCAAGCAGACCTGGAGCTTCGTCTTAAGTGACAGGCCAGGCAGCTTTCACATGGCATTACACAGGTGATGAAAGGATAATGCCACTCTACTCATTCGAAGTGAGACCTCTGCTGTCAAACCAAAACCGATCATAAGAACATTGCCCAAGTATGGAAACTCCTTCACTCGCTCCACAACTGTCCATCACGCATGGGAAGCTGATTATGGGGTTGCGTGCTTGATGGCACCAACATATCCAGTGAGGTGCTGAGTTTTGTTGGGGCTGATGGTAAGTCTTCATCTGAGTGGCACATTCCAGGTTCAGCAACAGTCTCCAACTGCTCCTCAGAGTGAGCAGCAATCACCTGATCATCAGCATACCCAACATGGCTTACCAAAGGAAGCCATCCCTTGACCACACCTGGGCATCGATCAGCCTCCCATTGTACCTATACCAGATTCCACTGGTACATCCATGGAAAGCTTCTCTTATTACGTAGCCAAGAAGATATGACGATGTAGTAGCCAGAGGACATCCCTGCTGCCCTGCCAATTTGCAAAGGGAATGGCACGGACTTCTGGCCACGTAGCTTTATTCTGGCCTGCCTACCATCATGAAGGTCCTTAATTATTATGAGTAGAGAGTCGCAGACCCCATATGCACGCAGACGAATCCAGAGGCCTGGCCTATTGATGGTATAATGCACTTTGACCGGGTGTCAGGGATTCGGGTGCATTTTGTTCACGTGTGTACACTTTTACATAGACAAGCCTATGAACACCCGAAATGGACTGGGCGTGCACACACACACCACATATACATTCCACCAAAACGACTGAACAAACGCATTAACGGACTGACAACTGCACGCACACCACATACACAAAGATAAAAAAAACTTAGTGGAGAGCGGATGGTTTGCGGTTATTGCTAATAGACTTGACAGGAGGCTGATTGTTCTGTCTGGCACTCAAACAGAAGTTTCCGTTGTTACACAACTCCGTCTCGGTGTGTTTTCAAGCATTCATGTTAAAAATATACGGACGCAGATTTTTACGGCTCAATGTCTGACGGTAGCTTACTAAAGCTGTTAGCTGTGTTGACCGCTTTGGTCAGCAATCTCGAAATAACAGCTTTGCTAAGTAATCATTTATATCAACAGTTAAATATAATTGCTTCAACTAAAACATGTTTTGCCACATCACGAAACATCTTGCTGCAAATGACCGACAGATAATTTTGCAACGGGGTGCTTTATACACCCAGTCATTGGATTAAAGGCAATTCCATTCCTTGTACAAGGTGATTTTTCTCATGATTGCTGTTTCTCCCTGGCCTGCAATGTGACTGGCCCAAGCACAGTATTTATCTTTAAAACTTTATTTCAAACACAAGCCATTGACCCAATGTCCCAGAAGTGCAAAATCATAAAACAAGGACACGTATATTTTACGTGGAGAAACAGACGTATGAAAGAGGCGTATAGACTGTGCATCTATATGGTTGTTCATATCAACGTTGAAAATGTAAGTAACAATATCTACCGGTCACTGTGATGTCTCTGAGTTGTGTTTGTTCCCTGATGTACTTTACCCGGCATGGTGTTGGTGAAAGTCAGCTTCTGTGATTTTCTGTCAGTGTACTTTGTAAAAACGGCTGCTGATTTAAAGACACAATTTTGCGTATGACAGGTCCGTGATATAAAAGTAAAATGTCTGAGATACTTAGTAAACTATTGCGATTCCTAGAAAATCTTGTCTGAAACTTTACTGACAATTGCTTTTAAGAGCTGCTTCTTTGAGAGAGCCGAGTTGGGTGTTCCTCCTCTCATTTATGACGTTTTGCCTCCCACATTGGAGGTCTTATCGGGCGTTTGACTAGTTCAGCTGAAAGAAGTTGTTATATGTGTATCTATAGCACACGCACGTCTCTTCAGCATGTTGCATTAGTCGTACATTTGCAAATGCAAAACATGTAAAACAAAATAGGGACATTAACATGTTGCGATACAAGGTCAATTTACTACTCAAGGAATATCTCCCACATATTGATACGATGTTGAATGCACAGACATTTAAAAAAAAAACTGCATCAGTACGTGGTTCCGTTGGTATATTGATGGCTTAAAGATATGATCTTAATGAGAGTCCTGCATTTATTTTATATCAGCCATTACATTTTAAACTATGTGTTTGAAAAACAAGCCAAAGACTCAATAGTAATTATGGAAAACTAGATCAGCTTTTTACTGGAAATCGATTGTTAATCGGAACCTATCACAGCAGCCACTAACTTGACCATTTGCCACGCGTTTCAACTGACAGTGAATCCTGCCTTCAAGAGCAAGTAAGTGGGCGCTTTGGAAACGTGCCTCTGAAACTTTACACTGCTTACCTGCGGTAGTTCGTGTGCCCGTGCAGCACAGCGTCTCATAGGCGCATCTCACAATAGCCAGCACATGCACCAGCACTCTCCGCAATGGGGGAGGCGGCAGTTTGACTGCGGCTGCCGGATTTATTGGTTGCATAGAAGGACCGTCTACATTTCCGTTCTTTTTCCCCTGGTTACATTGCAGAGACAATTTGTTCCACTTTCGAGGCTAAGAATAATTAACCGGTTAATTTTATGTGATATTTACAATAGAATAACACTCAAGTATAGAACTTTAGAATTCTTGTTCCGCAAAATGCACATGAATTGTATTTGCCTTACAAATCCTAGTGTCGACAAACATCAGCTGATGCAGCTCAGTGTTCATGGCGTGTGTTTTGGGACGTTTAATGTGTTGATGGTTATTTGTTTATTTCCTTATGTATCTCCTCTCATCTCATTGTCTGAAACCACTTAGTCCTATACAGGGTCACGGTGAAGCCGGAACCTATCCCGGCAGACACAAGGCGCAAGGCAAGGATATACCGACGATGGGACGCCAGTCCATCGCCGGGCACTACGGGGCAATTTAGCCTGCGAGCCAATTAACCTATCTAGCAGCATGTTTTTTGGACTGTGGGAGGAAACCGGAGTGCCCGGCGAAAACCCACGCGGACACGGGGAGAGCATGCAAACTCCACACAGAAAGGCACCCGAGCCGAGAGATTCGAACCCGGGACCTTTTTGCTGTGAGGTGACAGCGCTAACCACTGGGCCACCGCGCCGCCCTCCTTATGTATCGTTTACAATTCCACTTCCAGCTTACCCGATTCTACTTTCAAGCGGCTTCACCGTACCTGACCAATAAGTCTTCATCATGAGCTCCTCGCAGCCCAAAACTGAACAGTATAGAAAGCTAACGGCATGTATTGAATATGTGACCATTAGCTGCTCAGTGTGCAAGTTCCACGTGTGTTTTATTTCCAACACAATTACTCCTAGGTAAGCACCCGTCTGCACATCGTAGCTTACCCTTAAGGCCCTTGCTTTGCGATTTAACTCTGGTGAAATAAACAGCGTCTTCATTTTTAATATACGTGCTGATATTTGGTTTGTTATTTGCGCATCTTGTTTGTCATTCGTGGTAATATACAACAGGGTACACTATATAAATGCATAGTTATTGAAAATATCTATAAAGGGTATGTTTGTACTGATGCAGGTTTGATTGATGATTCTTTGCCAAAGCTCTTCTTTCAGAATAGCCGTGTCGAGCGCTCCTCCTCCCGTCTACAGCGTCACTTCCTTCCAGGGACAATGGAAGGGTGGCGGCGGGCGGGAGGCTCCATTTCAAAAAGGTTCCATTGTCTTGCTCACAAATTATAATTAAAACGAACTTAATGCAGTTCCGCCTCTGACTCTCCGACCAATTTGTATTTCGTGAAATACCGGTGTCGATTACCCGCTCGGTTGCCTTTCTGTGTGGACTTTACGGAGTTCTCCCCGTGTCCGCGTGGGTTTTCTCCGCGTATTTCAGTTTCCTTCCACCGTCCAAAGACACGCCGCTGCCTAGGCTTATTGGTCTGCTGAGTTTATTGCCTCCCATAAAGTGCCCTGTGATGTACTCTCCTCACATTCTGGGTATAGTCCCGCCTCGAGCCCTCTGTCTGCGGGGATAGGCGCTTCCCCCCTCCCCTTCCCGCCACCCTGTTCATGATTAAGCAGGTATTGATAATGATGATGACTTTTTATGTAGTGTGCATGTAAACAGCGTGCAAATACTGTACCACTTGCAAAACATGACGGACCAGTGTTCCTCTCTCTCTTTTTTTTACTTTCCACCAAAAAATACAGCCGCCGTGTGTGCCTTTGCGGCAGAAAACAATCCTCGGTATTTTCTGCCGCGATATAGGCGCACAGTTGGGAAGACAAGTCGCACTGCACTCATATCAGGTGCTCCATTAGTTCTGGTATTCCACATTAAGTGCCTTCTCACGCACCATGTGTTCAACATATGAAGCCAATCAGTCAACAGTGGTTTCATAATGACTGAGTGGTCTCCATGTGAATAATTGCATTTTGTGACGCGTCGTTAATATTCTTCTCCAGTACTCTGGAACAGTTGCTCCCATACAATATATTCCATAAGTGTCTTCCTCTCGGTCATCTTCGAGATTTTAATCTGGAGCGTATCAACTCACGAGAAAAAATATATAATAAGTGCGTGCACTGCAAAGCGAAAGTAATTTTGCTTTTGATGATTGGATTTGGCCGCCATTATCTCCCAGTAAAACCAGTGCTGTGTTTAGATTCTAAAGAAGTGTGTTTACGTGAGTACAATTTTCGAAACACATCATCAATGAAAGTGTGCATTGCCACAAATGTGGATTGTTGTTGTCAACATCATGATATGATTGCATCCAGTAAAGAGTAAAAGCTGTACTCTTCTATAACATACGAACGCCATTCAATTTGTACTGTGTTTTCCCCCCTCTGCACTTAGTGACCAGTCAACTGCCATAATGAAAAATAACGCAGAGTGTAGAGCATGCCTCTGTTGTGGTGCCATTAAACAAGTGCACATATTTAAAGCCACCGCAAATGTATTCATACTCCGCTGGAATAAATTAAGCAGTGCCTCAAAGGTATATAATTTAGCCAAAGAATCTGATTGCTAAAAATCCTTTAGCCCAGGAGCTGTCTGCCAGGACCCTTCACCTCCATTATTTAAAATCACGATTTTATTGAGTTGCATTTCCCATTCCAAATTGGCTTTGATACGCGATAAACGCAGCGAGCTGAGGGCTATGGCCTATGGCTCTTATCTCGCTAAAATTGCACTTTCACTTGCAAACCACGCTGTCAGTGCTCAACCTGCAATCTTCTGCCTTCTCTTAACCCATTCGCTTGTGCTCTGTCTGACAATTGCCATTGCCCCTGAATTTGTCTGATGGTGGGGCTTTGCTCGTCCCTTTTTCTGGATCCGTTTACAATGCCTCCAGCAGCAGCAGCACTTTGATGGTCTCATGTCCCCTGGAGCCCAAAGAACCACGGGCATGCAAAGGTTGATACTAATTTATTGCTCAGCGGTCGTGCTTGGAGGTGTAGTTCTGCTCAGGTGTGTTGGTGCTGCTGCAAGAAGTAAGATATGAAAACCTGTAAGGAATGGAGGACGGTTTAAATGTTACTCATTTAGGTGCACAATTAATACATGTGATGAAATAGGCATTTGGGGTTAATTGCATGTATTAAATTGCTCTCTGGCTTAGGCGGCTGTTTTCTAACCAGCTAAAATATCTCTGTTGATTAGACTATGAATAACCAAGAGGAAGGCTGGATCGGAATTTGCAGAGCGTAAAACAAGAATTCACCATAACATGCTTGTATATAAATACGGTAAGCATACATTTGAGTTATTTTTTTTATACTTAGAAGTAGTTCATTTATATCTGGTGAATGAGGGAAGAACATTTAGATGCTTCACAAGTGAAACCAGCAGATTACTTTAAAAGAGTTTTTTTTACATCGTTAGCATATAGAACAAGACATAATGTAAAATAGAGAACAACAAATATAACACAACATTCAAGACAATATAGACGCTTTAACATTCGAACGTAAACAATGACAGCACTTTATACGGCATGATAAGCTACGAAAATGAGTAAAAATATCGAGTTTGGCAGCATATGCTAAACACATGTGCAAGTAATTTAAAACTAGCAAGGAATTAAAACTAATCCCAATAACCATTTGTAATTGTGATGTAATGTCAATGCTGTATCTATATTTAACATATTATCTATGTATTCAGGTAAATATAAATGATAAAGTAAATTTTCCGTGCGGGGTTTAGTGTAGCCCATTTTGTAATGAAATTGGTTAAGTTGATACTACTTTCAGGGAAACCAATTTCAGCCACCTTTTGAGGATATTGGCACCTGCCATAGGAATGTGGAATTTCCACCACAGGTCAATGCTGATGATGCACTTCTCCGTGCTCATTTGAGCAAGGACAGATTGAGATTGGGCGGCGCGGTGGCCCAGTGGGTAGCGCGGACGCCTCACAGCAAGAAGGTCCCGGGTTCGAATATCTCGGCTCGGGTGCCTTTCTGTGTGGAGTTTGCATGCTCTCTCCGTGTCCGCGTGGGTTTTCGCCGGGTACTCCGGTTTCCTCCCACAGTCCAAAAGCA
>JAZEWT010000009.1:1670823-1681957 GCA_036362905.1 Mordacia mordax | reverse complement strand
TAAGCGCAAAAAAGAATTAACAAACGAAGGCAGGAATAAGTGTTCCTGAGCAGGTGCAGGTCGACAGCGAGCCATCATCCCAGCACAACAGTGAGCCGCATTAACAGTCCTAGCCAGAGGACTTGAAAGCCTTACGGAACAAGTGGGTCTTGAGACGAAATTTGAAGATCTCCAAGGACTCGGCTGATCGAATCTCCAATGGAAGGGCATTCCAGAGTCTGTGAGCAGTGCGAGAAGGCTGTCATTCAGCTAATGAAGGTACACATGCAGCAGGGTCGTATTGGTGGATCTAAGTTGTCGTGTTGAGTAGGGTGCCTAAAGTAGGTCACGGATGTGTCACAGCAGCGCCAGTGAGAGCCTTGTAAGTGAGAAGGAGGATCTTGAATTTTGTCCTATATTTAACTGGTAGCCAGTGGAGAGACGTCAGTACTGGGAAAATGTGATCGTGGATTGGTGTGCCGAGTGAGGACTCCAGCAGCCGTATTCTACACCCGTTCTAGACGTTTGATCAGGTAGGCAGGGGTGCCAGGGAGTAGTGCATTGCAATAATCGAATCGTGAAGCGATGAAGATGTATATTAGCTTCTCATAGTCAGAGGGTGACACTATGTTGCACACTCTGGCTGTCGGCTGTGCGACAGCTGCACGAGCTCGAGCGAGGAAGCGATGACGTGATGAGACGTCAATGGCATTATTGACACCCTGTTCGAAATACAGTGACAATGCCTCATCCTGTCGACTGTCTGAATGGCGTTGCTGAATTTATCTCGTCTTGGAATCGTATCTGAGACGTCTCAATTTCGTTTGTTAACTTTTTAACAATTACTTCAGTATTAAAGGTTTCTATGATGGACATTTTGCAGTAGCACAATTATTATGTTGACCAAGATCTAACCTAATGTCCGTAATATGTTATAAATTAAGTCCCATTTTCATAAATTTCATATCAGAGCACTTGGGACAGTTAGCAATATTCTCATCAACATTTAAATATGGCTGTAATTGCACTACTAATATATTTTTGGTTCTTGGCATCTGATTAAATACTCTAATGGTGTGAGTAATATATGTAATTGATACAAAGTGAACTTGAAAACTAAATAGTCAGATTTAATAACTGCAAAGTCTGTAATAAATCAAACAAAGGCTGATTGTTTCCACGAATGTCACAATGAATAACGCTGCAATGTTCAGCATAATTCATGCAAATCCTCATTTGCTTAAGCGAATGCAGTAGCGCTCAGACTTTCAACTTGCTTTGAATTCGATTGGCAACACTTCATTAGATCCCATTGTTGGTGTAACGGCTTGTTAGGTGCCAGCTAATTTGCGCTGCCTTCCGTTTTTATGGAATAGATTTATGGCATGCTGGCTGTTCTGAATGCCATTAAATTTGCGATGTTCATTCAGTTCAAACAAACATATTAAGTCTTTCATATCTGCCGGTTTAACTTTGTCAATTTGCATGTCTTGCTGTTTTCAAAATTACTGCCATATCGCAATCTCTAATCCATTCAAACAATTATTGCAAATGTTAAATTGACAGTCAGCCGGAGATACGTCCACTGTGTAATGGTTAGTACCGTTCCTGTTGTGATCTCCCGCCGCGGCAGTTTAACCAACGGGCGTTCCTTCCCCCACTTCTGTTCCCCGAGACAGTGTTAATTAATTTTACCTTGGTAGTTAATCTGCGCGTCAAAAGTGGTTGGGTAAAGCGTAGGTCCCCTTGTCTCCTAAGAGACTAGGCCAAATGAATACTTTTCAGGATTACAAATACAAACTCCTTCAGTAATGAATGTCTCGTGATGCGTTTCCAGAACCATTTGTGTCACGTTTTCGCAGAAATAATAATTGCACCTCAAGAGTGCTTTTCACCCAAGAGTCACAAAGCGCTGCACAGAGCTGTGGAGAGAACGTCATGATAACAACGGCATATGAACGGCACATCAACAATAACTTTGCGCTTTTTTTTTTGTCTTTTTTGTTTCGTTACAAATCTGAGCTGTGGAGAAAACAGCAAGTCAACACCAACAACATCAGAGCAACTCACTTGAAAGTCAAATAATGGCTATAATTTATAGAAGGGCGTAAAATAAGCGATACAAATTATTGTTCAACAAACGAAGGGAAGAATAAATGTTCCTGAGCAGGCGCGGGTTGGCAGCAAGCCATCATCCCAGCACAGCAACGGTGCTTGCAATGAACTGTACCGTATATTTCAAACGAGTTTGTTTTTTTTGCGGATAATTTTTCAAATTTGGCCCATGAAGTCAGTATACGATTCCCTTCTCTTGCGAATGCCATTAGGTGCGTGCGTGTTTGTTTAATATGCCTGCTTTTTTAACCAGGTTGACCTCGAATCTCTAATGCA
Source organism: Mordacia mordax (assembly GCA_036362905.1). Lineage (NCBI taxonomy): Eukaryota > Metazoa > Chordata > Hyperoartia > Petromyzontiformes > Petromyzontidae > Mordacia > Mordacia mordax. Next base: position 1,679,587 of record JAZEWT010000009.1, on the reverse strand, counting down.
CTCCTGCTATGGAATGTCACCGCCTTCTCCTGCAGATACAGGGTGGCCCATGCCTGGGACTCAATAACCTATCGACAGGATTGATGGATTACATTAAGATATATATGTAAGATCTAACTACAGGGCAATGAGTTGGTATTGGGAGGCAGTATAGCAAGTAGATTGGCGAGAACAGTGTTTATTGTTCTCCAATTGTGTGCCGAATCTCGTCCAGGCACAACCGATTGAATGCACGTTTCCGTTAAAAAGAAAACGGAGTTTAAGACTTGACAGTCTCGTTTTCGTGCAGGAGATTTTTCGCCGAATCCTTTTAACGAGAAGGTGTTAACAGTGAGCCTAGCGAATCAGTGAGGAGGCCCTTCCGTTTAATCGGCGGAATTCCAAGCGAGCGACGCTAAATTTACGCAGCCACGCGTGGCGTTGGCGACCATTTAAAAATCAATGTGCCATTCTCTCTTTCGTGACCTGCACGTGTTGTCTGTTTAATTAGGCTGTGCTCTTACGTAGCCAATACTGCATATAATTAATCAAAGTGGACAGCACCTCTGAATTTAATTGTGGCTGGGCATTACGTGACCTTCAAGAGAGTCTCTGCTGTCAACAACCTGTCCGGGAATATTTTAAAATTTTTATTAATGGTGAAATGTCACCGAGTTGCACTTGTATGTTACTGTAAAACGTTGTTGAATGAGTGTAAAGATTTAGACATGCAACATTATGGTGATTGAAGTGAAATTATTATTAGTATTTCTAAATACTATTAAAACAATTACTGACCTGCGAACTTTTTTTTGCAAGATTAGTGGCTATTGACATTGTCAAAATCACGGTGGCCAAAATCCTTTTCAAATTCTAAGCATGCATAGGTTGTCCAGTCATCTATTAGTTCGATGTTGTGTTTAGGCTGTTGTTATGAGGTTGAATTTAGTTTTACGTATTTTTTTCTCCAATTTCCTCAATCCAAGTTAATATCTTATTTTGTACAATTTCCTTCTTTGCTGCTGTTTGATCATTGTGCTCTGTCGTTTCCATGAATACCATTACATGGTTTTGTGAATGTTAACATTTAGCGTGAGATTCACCCAATTCAATTGTGAATTACATTTTTGCGTAAATGTTATCGCGAATTGTTACACGCGCAATGTTTTTAAAATAATCTGCAACCTTAACATTACATGGTGTCACCAAGTACACGTGGCAAAGCGGAAATGTTTCATAATCTAGTTAGGTGTCTTACATCTCCTAGTTACATACAGGAGACTGGAACGTTAATATGTTGGGCCCAGTAATCGCTGAAGAGTGAGTGAATAGTGCAGGCGCTTGTTTTCAAACGTAATGGACAGCGTGTTTAGAGTCTGTCCAATAATGGCCATTAAACCCACCCACTTTAAACATTAATGGGTAGACCAGCCACGTATAAGTAGCCCATTAATCGGCAGAATCTATAGCAAGGTAATGGGAAGCCCATTGCCAAATTGAATATAACCTCACACTGTTGGAGAGAAAATCCTTGACTATTGGGGACCGGCTCCAACACTACTCGGCTGATGTAAGTGTATAAGTAAGGACACGTGCACACCATGCTCTTGGTATCGCTGCAATGGGATAACGGGATGCATGTGTGAAAAACCACACTCAAAATCATGACGATGCACGCATAAGGCATAGGGATTTGCTCCTATCTATGTAAACCCCTCCGATGACCCCGTGCGTGAGAGGTAGAAATTAATTGTGGTTGTTAACATTTGCCTAAAAACGTCGCAACGCCGTTTTACACCAGACTTGCCGAAACCATTAAGCTACATTAATAGCTTCATGCCCTTAAACATTTTCTGTTAAACGGTAAGTTGTGACATGTCCCCTCCAGCATAGGCGTCAGAAGGTGTGGCTTTTCAAGCTATTGACTGATAATCCACACATGGATACACATTTGCCGACAGATATTTTTGACCCATTTGAAATGAATACTTCATTATTAATATAAAATAGCTGCCAATACATGTGAAATACCTCACATAAGTCCCATCAAAGGCTCATACCTTGTGGAATATCTTAACACACTTTCATCGTTCTAAATAATGTAGGTACATGTAGAAAAATTGGCAAAGTTACGACAAGAGCAGGTTGACTGAATTTAATAATTTGTGTCGTATATTTTATGCAAGTGACACTAAATGGCATAATATCCATATTGATAATGCGAAACATGATTTATGCCCAAGGGCTACACCCCCGAATTGTATTGTGCCACTATGGCAGCTCAAGTTATAGTATTCATAAATACGGTCACTAATTTCTACTCAATTTTAGTGCAAAAACTATTGTGCACATGTATGCTGATCATCTATCATACTATGCTGTGTTCGTGATGTTTATGGACATACGAGTGTGTATAGAGGTGTTCCGAGGGGCTAAATCTGCTTATATGGATTGATTTGTGGTCCATAAATAATTACCGTTTCATCTGCATGCCAATCAAGCGTCAGTCTTTACTTGTGATGTTTGTACACAGTAGGCATGCCACTGCCACGGATTGACCATTCCAGCGTTAAGAAATGCTTGAACCTTCAGAGTATTTTCATGCGTGACATAATTATAGCCTAAAGATACTGTAAAAGCGTTTCGATATAAAATAATACAAAGATTCCTCCCGTACAGCCGAAGCAGACTTAATGAGCAGATGCTATTATCAAGTGCCTATTAAAGGCAACGCAACACGTGAGCAGGTCAGGTGGCTCGCAGCGCTGACCTTTGCACCCGCATCAAGTAATCGTGTAAGGCTACGTTGAATTAAATAAAAAAGTCGTCTGGCACGAGGTCAAATATATACTGCGATATTGATGTTATGAATGGGCGGCACGGTGGCCCAGTGGGTAGCGCTGTCGCCTCCTCACAGCAAGAAGGGTCCAGGTTCGAATCTCGGCTCGGGTGCCTTTCTGTGTGGGAGTTTGCGAGTTCTCTCCCCGTGTCCGCGTGGGTTTTCGCCGGGCACTCCGGTTTCTTCCCACAGTCCAAAAAAACCATGCTGCTGCATAAGTTAATTGGCTCGCAGTGATGGATTGGCGTCCTATCGTGGGTATAGCTCTGACTTGCGCCCTGTGTCTGCCGGGATAGGCTCCGGCTCACCGCGACCCTGTACAGGACTAAGCGATTTGTGACGATGAGATGTTGTGCATAACAAAATACGTGATCTGAATCGTCAGGCTCACAGTGCATTGTGAAAAGCATATAATGCTGATCCAAACACACACACACACACAGGTGGCAATACATAGACGTAAGATCTACAATGTGTGAGTGTTTTTGTGCTTCCAGCACTATGTGGAGGAAGTGAAGTAATGTTCACAATTAGCACAGACCTGGACCGATCAATCCGAGCATAGCGAGTATGGGCACCAATCGCTCCAGATTGCAGAACCCATAACATTTGAGCCTATCTCATGACCGCCAAATAGTGAGCTTAGCGAAATCACTTAATGTGCCCTTGGAGTGCTTTTTGCTTTTGGCAGTTCATCGCGAACGGAGATAACATTGCTTCCTTTGGGTGGATGAATGAGTTTGCCAGTGGCTATCGCTGCTGGCGATGATGCCACTGGAGTACCCTTAGCATGGCACAGCCACCATGGTTACGGTGGTTTAATGACGGTTTTCTGTTGCGCTTGTTGTGTTTGTGCTCACGCGCTGACGCGATTTCTCTCGGTTATAATGCACACAATGTGAAACGTGTTCGATTAGGAATTGTTTAGGATTATCAACAGTTGTATTAGCCTTCCTTTAGGGCACACTTCAGATGCCCCGTCTGTGGATGGGCCCATGATTTTTAAATTAGTGGCTGCTGCTATTTCAGTGCGGTTGAGTCTGATACGTTGCAATTCCACAAATGCATGTGGATTTATGCACAATAGCCCGAGTAAGATCTTCAGCTTGCCTACAAAACACACAAAGAGTAAAAATCCCACAACCCTGTAACCCCAGTGTCAAGGAATTTGATAAATTGTCTCGACTCAAGCTTTAAAATTGATTGAAGGATCGAATATGTTTCTCACGTTTCAGCATCCGGCGATGGACTGGCGTCCCGTCGTCGGGTGTATTCCTGCCTTACGCCCTGTGTTTCCGGGATAGGCTCCGGCTCACCGTGACCCTATATAGGATTAAGCGGTTTCAGATAATGAGATGAGATGAGTTTCAGCATCGTGTTTGTGTTTAATGTCTCATTTCATGTGTACTGTTCTATTAAACACACTAACCTAGATATATCATTCACAATTAGCATAACTATTTCTTATGTAATGTGACGAACGCACGACGAGTGTAACAATTAATTTTAAAATATTGTTTAATTATTTTGTATATGCTATAACTTGTATGTGGCATGACGTGCACATTCTGACAATGGTGCGATGCTATTACAAAGTGGTCTGCACAGACTACATGACAGCGTGCATCGTTTGCATGCCAGCGTTTAAACATAAATGGTAAAAAGCTTGATTCTTCGAAAGGCTGCTGTCTCGAGACAGCCGCGTCGATCGCTCCCTCTCTCCACCTCGAGACGTTTCGCCTTACACGTCAGAAGCATCCTCAGGCAGCTTTTCGAAGCAATCATCGTGCATCGAGCCGTGAAAGCCTACATCATTACATTGGTAAAAAGCTTTTCTTTGGTTACCAGGTGCAGACACAATAGCAAGATTTTTGCAGCGAGGTTTGTGAATTGTGCAGAAATTATCATTTGCATGTGACAGTCAGAGGAGTGTTATTGGAAGTGTAACAAGTAGCTTGGAAATATATGTAAGTGCTAGCGTGATCCCCCTGTAATGCGTATATTTTCACCAGGTTTTGCAAGTGTAAAGTGACACCATCTCCAGCCGGACGTGTGTGGAAAATGAAAATTCAGAGTTAGTCCAGTCTTTCCTGTGATGCGTTTTTAGGTTGCCACTAAATAATCTTCTTCAGAGACTGCAGGCATCTTCACTGTCTGAATTATTATAAACATATATATTTTATTTTGACTAATATGGGGTGGCCGATGGCTTCCCTAAGATGGAACCATATTAATTTAACGTCAAAAGTTATAGCTGAGGTATCCCACTAAAAACCATGTATTCTGGAAACATTTTACCAGCTGCTGCAAATCAGTAGGTTCACATTTGTGATTAGGGTTTCCATCTCTGTGATGCAAGAAAAAGCCAGGATAATGTTATGGGAATAATAACAGCTCATGATTCCAGACCGAGAGCTACACATGTCAATGCATTGTCTTGAATGGGGAATTATTGCTCAACTGCAAAAGGTGACTTTCATGTCCCATTAGTCATCCTATAAACTGACTCCTGCCATGGGAATGTAGAATTTTCAATATTTTCCCATGGCAGGAGCCAGTCTGTAAGATGATCAATGTTCACGTCTCACAAAACGATATTTGACTTTTTATCATTGAAGTCTGTGAGTCGTCTCATCTCTTTGTCAGAAACTGCTTAGTCCTGTACAGGGTTACCGTGAGCCGGAGCCTATCCCGGCAGATACAGGGCGAAAGGCAGGGATATGCCCACGATGGGATGCCAGTCCATCACCGGGCACTGCGGGCAGTTTTAGTCTGCAAGCCAATTAACCTATGCAGCAGCATGATTTTTTTGGACTGCGGGAGGCAACCGGAGCACCCTGCAAAAATCCACGCAGACGCGGAGAGAACATGGAAACTCCACACAGAAAGGCACCCGAGCCGAGATTCGAACCCGGGTCCATCTTGCTGTGGGACGAAAGCGCTACCCACTGGGCCATCGTGCCACCCAATGTGAGCCTGCTCATGATTTAAATTTGAAATTTTTCAACATTCATGTTCGCCATCGATAATGACCAAAACCTCTTAATCATGGATGGCTTTTACCTTGCATGATGTGAAGATGATGTAATGTTTGAAAATGCACGTTTGTGTCGTGTCAGTGTTGTCAACAAATCGCTTTGTGCACTTGTGTTACCAGCCAGAACTGACAGTCGAGATAGATGTGAGAATTGACCTGGATCTGGTATCGCATAAAATGCCGACATAACAATGTGTTAAACGTAATGTCAGAAACATGTCACTCTATATCGCATATGAAGAGATCATTGCAATACAATTCAAACAACTTATGATCCACTCTCACACCTGTTTATATCATTTCATCATCAACACCCGCTCAATCCTGTGCAGGTTTGCTGTGGGCCGGAGCCTACACTGGCCGACAGAGGGCGCAAGACAGGGGAATACCCAGGATGTGATGCCAGGACATTGCAGGGCACACTTTTTGGGGCAAGTTAATTAGCAGGCCAATTAACCTAGATAGTAGCGTGTCTTTGGACGGTGGGAGGAAACTGGTGTACCCAGCGAAAACCCACGCTTATACTGGGAGAGCATGCAAACTTCAAATAGAAAGACACCCGAGCCAGGAATCGAACTCGGGTCCTTCTTGCTGAGGCAGCAGCACTACTTACTGCGTCACGGTGGCGCCGTCAACTGTTTATATTTATTTTAATGATCTGGCACTGGCAGCATAAACCAGTACTGTAGAGACAACATGGTTTGTGGATCACACAGATTTCCTCGTTTACTGTGAATCTCATTAATCTGCTGTAAGGGAGTCAGGAAATGGCAGGACATCAAGTTGGTTGGTAACTTGCTTCTATGAATGGTTGATGACCACACACTGATGTGTCTTTTACTGGGAACTTTCCTTCCACATGAATGCAGGTTCCTCCTGAAGAAGAGGCTTGCGAGCCAGTAGCACCTTTCTGCATTGATTGAATTTGCGGATTTTTCACCCACTTTATTAGCATACTTTCATGATGAACTTTAGATGCTTTGGATTCATCAGCCCAGGTAAATGACCTCGTACACAGAGGCTTATTTTATTCTTCGTAGAAGGAGCAACACTGGAACTCTGTGCCAGCTGAGAATAGTCTTGCTCTGACTTCGCTGCTTCACATTTAGGATGAATAGCTGTCTTGAGGGTAACATTGTTGTCGTTATATAATTCATGTAAGGCACTTTATGGTCCATAAAATGAGTCCACTTTTGTGAAAATGCTAAATTTGTCGAGCTTTACATAGCCCTCCCCCCACCCATAGGAGTGTGGAAATGACAACATTAACCCATCATTGCGGCACGGTGGTCCAGTGGGTATCGCTGTCGCCTCACAGCAAGAAGGGCCCGGGTTCGAATCTCGGCTCGGGTGCCTTTCTGTGTGGGAGTTTGCGAGTTCTCTCTCCCCGTGTCCGCGTGGGTTTTTTCCGAGTACTCCGATTTCCTTCCACAGTCCAAAAAATCATGCTGCTGCATAGGTTAATTGGCTTGCAGACTAAATTGCCCGCAGTGCCTGGTGATGGACTGGCATCCCGTCGTGGGTATATCACTGCCTTGCGTCCTGTGTCTGCCGGGATAGGCTCCGGCTCACCGCGACCCTGTACGGGACTAAGCGGTTTGTGACAGTGAGATGAGATGAGAGACTAATCATTGTCAATGGAGATCAACACCACCCCAAGCTAGCTTGACAAGCGACACACTTTCCTTAGGTTTTCAGAGCTCTATGCATAATCAAAAGCTCTTCTTTCATGAGAGCCATGTCGAGCACTCCTCTGCTCTCATTCATGACGTTTCGCCTGCTACGTTGAAGGCATTCTCAGACTTTCTGAGACTCTCTCTGAGGGTGGAAAAACGTCATGGAGGAGAGAGCGGAAGTGCTCGACATGGCTGCCCTGAAAGAACAGCTTTGGAATGCAAGCATTACACTGTTTAATTTAACATGAAGGCTTTCATGCTAAATCCTATCTATAATAAAACACTTTTGGGTTGGGTCATTTAAACGTTGTAGGTTTGCTTTCCATTTGCAGATGTAATAAAGAATTTGCACGTTTTGTTCATGTAACAAACCATACTAATTTGCTGTGTCGGGTAGAGGCGGGTTTACGACACATTTTTCACGTCACTCAATTCAAAACGTGCTTATTATGAAGACACTTCGACAGTAGTGTGAATTTAGCATTCCAGTTTCGATGCTCTGAAAATTAGCTTCACATTTTCTGCACTGAAAATGCCCATGAAACTGCAGTATAAAATGGGACGCAATTAATTAGTGAAATATAATTAGCAAGTAGATATGACTTGTTCATAGAGCATTTGTCTTCCCAATTTAGGCTCGCGCATATCCAGTACTTGTGATTAATGAAGCCCATAACTCCACTAACTCCTGGGGAGGAATGTATGTTTATGAAAAGTCATGATGCACATTTTGTGGCTATTAATTTTTAGTTGAGAGAGGAAATGCAGCATCATCGCTTTCCAAGCATCCCTCTGAATTTGTCTTCAGTCCAAACAATCACAGCATTGTCACATTTACTAATCTACGTTTCGTCTGTCTATAAGTCGCGGCCATGTAAATTATGAAAATGTTTACAACAATATAATAAATAAAATAATTTCAAATGGCAACAGCGTTTTAGATTTAGGCCCTCCTATTCTAGATTCTAGTAGCTGCATTCAATTAGTGAGCAGTTCTGAAGAGCATACACAAACAAATCCCCAAAAATATATATTCGCTATTGTGGAAAACTCGACAGGCATTTAGGAAGACCACGTTAAACTGGACATTTTATGAGATAAACGAGCGTCTTTTTGAACTAAACGAAGCTTGGTTATAAAGCATCCTGGCCACACATAACGTATGCTGACGGTTTGGCAATGTCTCTCTGCTCTGCCATCTGCTTCCCATTTGGATGAAAAATAGATGGTGGA
>JAZEWT010000009.1:1548741-1584872 GCA_036362905.1 Mordacia mordax | reverse complement strand
ATATATATACGAACATAACAGCAGACCAGATGAGTGTAGTTATCTCTGAGTAGAAGCAACTAAATGGCAGTGTAGAGTTTGATCATTTTTGCTATTGTGGGGACATTTTAAAGAACCCTTTGTAAAGCTCAGATTTGTAGCACTTTGTGAATTTTACAAAATGTCTTGCAGGAGTCACTGTGTCCTGTGATTATTGGTACAATTGAAATAAAAAAAACTAACAGTGGCACAAAGGAAGTATGAAACACCACAACGATGGTAAAATCTGCAATCGAAATTTTTAAAAATCTGATTTTGTTCCTGGAACATAGGTGAGAAAATCAGAAATTACTCCATCTGTGAAGAACAGAAATGGCTAATTTTCGGCGTACATGTCATGAGCAGACTTGCTGGTTAGTAAATTGGTGAATGGAGAGGGAACCAGAGAGGAGGCATTCTGTTGAAGAGATCACAATTTGGAAAAATACTTTGGCGATCAGGAAATTTGCGTCGAAACAAAATATATTAAGGATGAAAAAGGACAGTCCGTGGTATCTGCAATGAGAGACGTGAGCAACTGCTCTTCGATTGTTGATTAATGTCAAATCACTTTCTGTTGTGTTTTTCCTACATGTCAAATGCTCGATCTGGAATTTCAGGCGCTAATGTCCTGAACACAATGATTTATGTTCAGCCAAAATTGTGTTTATTCATTAATTAAATTTCAACACCCGCTTAATCCTGTACAGGGTCGCAGGAGGGCTAGAACCTATCCCGGCCAACAGAGGGCTCAAGGTGGGGGAATACCCAGGATGAGATGCCGGTACATCACAGGGAACACTTTTTTGGGGGGCAATTTACTCAGCAGGCCAATTAACTTAGCCAGCAGCGTGTCTTTGCACGGTGGGAGGAAACCGGAGTACCCGGCGAAAACTCACGCGGACACGGTGAGAGAGAACAGGCAAACTCGACACAAAGGCACGCTTGTCGGTAATCGAACCCATGTCCTTCTTGCTGTGAGGCGAAGGCGCGACTCACTGCACCACCGTGCTGCACTTGTGTTCATAAATTGAAGGATTATGGTGGTGACAAAATGTTTTACCATTACTAATTTTGCCTGCATTATTTGAATACCAATTATAGGATCCATAATGAAATTCCAGTTTCAGAAGTCACCGTAATGTTTAACAATTACTCTCATGCAATTAATTACTGTACTTTAATCAGTTACAAAGTTACATGTTGTATGATAAAATACAGTGATTTGACATGTTGAAAAATCAGACTGATTTATGGTACTCTTTTGTACGCACATTGTATGATTTTTCTCCTTTTCCATCAAGTCGCTTTTATGAAATGTTACGTTTTAAATATCTTAAACGCAGCACAATTCTGATGTGAAAGTCATATATTTTTTTATACTGCGTGAAGTTTGTAAATTAAGTACAGCAATGATGCCACACGTGGTATGTCAACTTAAAAAAAAACACAGTACATTAAAACAAACAATCACACAGTGGACTTAATTGCTGTGTCTTGTGAAGTAAAATAACATTGTGCCACGTGTAGTCCTAACTCTCCCAGAAAGAATACTAAAGGATGCTGAGAATTTCCACCGCAGTTGCTCCTTTGGGATAGCCGTGTTCCCTTTCCTCCCATAGCCAGTCCATCCCAGACACTGCGGGCAATTTAGTCGGCAAGCCAATAAACCTATGCAGCAGCATGTGTTTGGATTGTGGGAGGAAATTGGAGTGCCCGGCGAAAACCCACGCAGGCACGGCGAGGACGTGCAAACTTCACATAGAAAGGCACTCGAGCCGAGATTCGAACCTGAAACCTTCTTGCTGTGAGGTGACAGTGCTACCCACTGGGCCACCAAGCCGCCCTGTTGACATGCCATTATCTCCAAAGTTATGTGCAGCTCTTTGTGACCCTCGGATGAAAGGCCCTTTCTAAATGCGAGATTTTATTATTATTATTAAAACTTTTATTGATTATTTTCCCCACGACAAGCTCTAAGCGGTGGGCACAAAAATAACTTATGTTTCAAGATTGGCTTTGAAAAGGGAACAGCATGAAGGAACCGGCTGCTCAGTTGACTTTCAAATAAATGTTGATACATCATGGAACACCCCTCAGTATCAATGAATTTCAGAGTTAGGAGATATTCACTATCAGTGTGTATCCGTCTGGGTTCGAGCAGTGACACAGTGATTCGCTAACTGCACCATTATCCGAGCCGCCTAAGTTTGACCCCTGCTCATGTGCAACAATAATAAAAATAATATTTGCATTTCGAAAGCACCAACAGTGGAAAGTGGCACATGAACTTGTCCTAAGTCTCCCAAAAGCTCCACGAAGCCTTACAATTATTAATCCTCACTCCTTATGTTGCAAACATGACCCAAGGCGGTGTGCGCTGTGAGGTTATTACAGCCACAGTGCGACTCAGTGAGCGAGATGCACAACCTTTTTATCAATCAAAAGCTGAAGGAGAGCTTTCCACACCATCTCAGCCTCATCTACATCCCAACAACTTGCAACTTTCTAAATAATATGAAACGTGTATCCACTTACACAGTACAGCATTACATTTGTGAGTGGTATTACCATCTATGTGTAACAAATTCATGGAGTGAAATTAGATGAAATGGCCACGGTTTTTTTTAAATCCTATTTTGTGCATTTATTTTTGCCGCTTTTCTGACTGAAAAACTCATTCCCAGAGCTGTCGCCCCAAGGCGTACGTGTGATGACCTGGTCAAACGGAGGCTTGGGTCACATGCGAGCGCTCTCCTCCACCCATTCATTGCCATTCACCCTAGGCTGTACACTAATCTTTCAGTTATTGTTTGAGGAGGGACGCGGCAATGTAAATAATAATGCTATGCCCGGAAATAAATAGCTTTATATCGATACACGCGCGTGGAGCGGCAGCCAGAAAGCTGGTGACCTAAGGAAAGACCTAAAAGCAAAGGAGTTCTGCTAATATTTGCTCTAAGCCATTATGCTCCGATGCAAACAGAATGGGTGCAGTGTTTGATATCGCCTTATGATTTGAACAAAGTCCCACGCTCCATGTTGAGTGCCTTTCCGACGAGATCTGGTAATCGAGTAACATTTGTCACTCTTGCAAATGAGACTATGCCAGTCTCTTAGGTTGTCACCTGGTAAAATAAAACGCACCCGTTTGATGTGACACAGGGGCTCAATGGAGAGTTTGCTTGCTTGGACAAATGCTACTTAAAAAAACGTTGGTCTGGTAGACTGTTCGATTGACTAAAACATATGTTAGTGTGGGGAGGCACCGCAGTTCGGCTTCTATGTGCTTAAAGCCAGATAGTTTGGGATCCAGTGGGTTATGGAGATGGGCTCTCAACTGCTGAACAGCTGCAGGATGTAGTGGGAGAAAGGAAACGACGGTGAGATGTTGCACAATATGTCACGGGTTGTACATTTGTGCACCATTGAAAGTTGAAATCCAGATATTTAGCTGCATCCAATTGTGCAACCAATTCCGTACGAGTGACGTATGCACAGGTCTTCTCTGGTATTACTCTACATGTTTGCATGGCCAAAATATCACGAATATGCAGTACCTTCTTGCACCTGTCCGTCCCTTCAAGGTCATTTCCTCAAAGCATTAATCTGAAAGAACACTTGTTGAGGTGCTTTTCCATGCTGTGGATAGAAGTGGTCAACGCAGAACTATCATTGAATAAGTATATAGTGCGGTTCAGCATCAGTACTCACTTAATCCTGTTCAGGGTCGCGGGCGGCCAGAGCCTATCCTGGCAGACACATTGGGTGCACGGCAGGGCTATACCCAAGCGTTCACGCCAGTACATCGCAAGGCACTTGGGGCAATTTACTCAGTTGGACAATTATCCTGGGCAGAAGGGTGTGTTTGGACGTTGGAATGAAACAGGAGCACCCAGCGAAAACCCACGTGGACATGGGAGAGAACACGCAAACTCAACACAGAAAAGAATGGAACCAGACCTCTTCTTGCTGAGGCGACAGTGCTACTCACTGTGCCACCATGCCGCCCTGATAAGTATATAGTGCATGTACGTCAGCAAACGTGGAACAAATATAATTAAATATGTTCCATTCAAATGTTATTGCCACGTATGGTAAAAAAGGACAATTCCACATAGGGTGGTTTATTAAACTGGCCGCAGATTTTCAATGCAGGATAAGCAAGGTCTTAATTACATCTCACTTGTTCGTAAGGTGTTTATTCTTTAATTCATTGGTGAGCTCATTTAATTGTCAAAGAAAATATGCATTTTCACATTAATTTATGATCCGCAGTAAACTCGCTGTCCATTATAATGAGCGTGGGCGGTGCTAATCTTCGCTGGCTGTTCTTAGCCATTCATTCAATTATAGGAACCCGTTTAATCCTGCAGAAGATTTCGCTGAAGTTGGAACCTATCCGTGTAGACACAAGGGTACAAGGCAGGGCTACACCCAGGATGGGATGTCCGTCCACAGCAGGGCACCGGGGTTAAATTTAGTGAGGTCAATTAAGCTAGGTTACACGTCTATGAACTGTGGGGAGACACCGGAGTGCCTGGTGAAAATCCACGCAAAGCCAGAACATGCAAACGCCTTCGCGTTGCGACGCAGCAGCACTGCTCACTGCACCTTTGTGCTGCCCCTGCCCTTAGCCAATTATAGAAATTACACATTCCTGGAACAGATGTCAGATATACCCTTAGGAGAAAGAGTGTTGACTTTACATGACAACTTGCTTTTTTATGCTGTTTAAGAGGCTGAAACCCAATATCCAGCAGTGTCAGCTATGACACAGATGTCATTAATAGAGGAGTGTGGTCATCTGCCATTCGCTACCCCCCCCCCCCGAGCCACACAGCCACCTCACTGGATCTCAATCCCATTAGCAGTAAATAGGATGCTCCTGCAAGATATTTCACTTCCCATCATGCGGTTGCATTGACTGCTGCGAGACCTTGATTGCCCTCTTGCGGGAGGCGTAGCTCCCACATTGCAGAGGGCCTCATTAACACACTCCGTAGCAGAAGAGCGCAGGCAAGGGCTGGCGTACGTGTTCAGAGCGACAGGCAGCCACACTGTGGCCTTGCTTGGCCGTGCGCCCACGTTGCACTCGCTTCGTATTTGCAGCACAGCATCGTGTGCAAGGGTGGGTTTTCGCCGGGCGCTCCGGTTTCCTCCCAATTAACCTACGCTGCTGCATAGGTTAATTGGCTCGCAGACTAAAGTGTCCGCAGTGCCCGGTGATGGACTGGCGTCCCATCGTGGGTATATGTCCCTGCTTTGCGCCATGTGTCTGGCGGGATAGGCTCCGGCTCACCGCGACCCTGTATAGGACCAAGCGGTTTTTGACAATGAGATGAGATGAGATCGTGTGCAAGGAAATATTAATTGAGAGTCGGAGTTTGATTTTTTTCCCCACGTTTTCGCAATTGTGCCAATTGGCGTAAAAAAATGACCTCCCGTCGTTACATGACACCCCTCGTTTACACAATTTCACACATTTTTTTTAAATATTCCTTGCTAAAAGTCCTGCCGAAGTGTTAACTGCTCGAGTTGAATTATGATTAAGTAAAAAACTAAATGTTTTGACGCAATGTGCCACATTGCCAGTTTGATGATATAACTCGGTCACATCATAAAACATGTCTGTGCTCAAAGATTTATGGGGTCTATGCCTAAGAAATAGGCCAACGATGGAAATTCTACGTATCTTTAATCAGGATAGAGTCTATTCAAAGGGTGACTACCAAGAGTTGGTACCGGAGTTATTTTAATGACCCTGGCAAAATGATGTGATTCTGTTGGCCTGGTAAGATTTAAAATCTCGACCTGAGTATGCATTGATCACGCCACGCAAAGATAACATAAACGTCATTGTCTTTGCCATCCATATGCATTTGCAGTTTTTCGAAGAACGAAATTACGTTTCTCAACGTCCCCGTAGCAAAAACAAAACAAGGCTGAATACACATTCAACAGGGCTGGGAAAGCACGCACACTATGTAGACTGCACGTAGTTTGATGACATTGTGCAGAGGATCGCGCAGAAGAGTTCGGTGGAGTAAAGTGAGGTGGAGAGTGCAGATATGCATCAGTGTGTTTTGGGGAGCGGGGGGGACGACGATGATGATGATGAGGAGGAGGGGTTGGGGGCAACATGACATTGAGAAGCCTGATTGCTTGGAGGTAGAAACTGTTGCAGAGTCTCGCAGATCTGGCCAGGATGACGCGGTACCTTTTTTTTTTCTCCAGACCTCAGGAGGGTACACAGTCATTGGGAAGGGTGGGAGGGGTCCTTGACAATGCTGGAGGTCTTGTGTGTGCAGAGTTTTGAGGGAGATGTCATGGATAGACTGATTAGGAGTCGCAGTGATGTTCTCAGCGATCATCATTATGCTCTGCAAGGACTTGTGGTCAGAGGCATTGCAATTTCCATACCAGACAGTGATGCAGCTGGTGAGGAAACTCTCAATGATTCCACGATAGAATGTGGAGCGGTGGGGTGGAGGAAGGCTGGCTCTCCTCAGTTTGTCGGAGAAAGTGGAGACGTTGATGTGTTTTCTTGGCCAGGGAGGAGGTATTGAGTGACCAGCTGAGGTCGTCTGCAAGATGTACACTAAGACTGTCTCCACTATGGAGACGTTCATGAACAGCGAGGGCTGGACAGCTTGGGATTTCCTGAAGTCTATAGTTATCTCTCTAGTTTTGCCAACGTTAAGAGACAGGTTGTTGTCTTTGCACCAGTCTGCTAGCGACTCCCACCGCTCCTCTGTATGCAGTTTCGTCGTTGTTGCTGATGAGGCCACCACTGTCGTGTCATCCGCAAACTTGATTATGTGGTTCGAGCTGTAACCGGCTGAGCAGTCGTGCATCAGCAACGCGAACAGCAGTGGGCTGAGCGAACAGCAGTGGGCTGGGCGCACAGCAGTGGGCTGGGCGCACAGCAGTGGGCTGGGCGCACAGCAGTGGGCTGAGCGAACAGCAGTGGGCTGGGCGCACAGCAGTGGGCTGAGCGAACAGCAGTGGGCTGGGCGCACAGCAGTGGGCTGAGAGCACTGCCCTGGGTAGCGCCGGTGTTCAGCGTGGTGGTACCGAGGTGTTGTTACTCATCCTGAACGTTTGAGGTCTTTTGGCCAACAAGTCCAAGATTCGGTTACAGAGGAAGTGCTCTTGCTCAGCAGGCCCAACTTTCGTGCTCAAAATGTCGACGTTAATTGTAACTCTTTTCGTTTGCAGGAACTGCCTGCAAACAAATCTCTTGATGCCTTACACTGAATTTTGCTATTTTTTACCCGTTTTCTTCAAACGTTTTAGCTTTATTCCCATTTCCTAATGAACGTTCTGAATTCAGCCGAATAACCCCTCAGAGTGAATGGCAGTGTAAATACATCACTGAAAGTGGGCAAAAACGTCCTCCGTTTAAGATTAACTTGTCAAGAAGACAAAGGCAGCAGCAGCAGCACACATTGGCACATTTGCATTCCAAAGCACTTCACAGAGAGTTGCGTGCGTATAAAGGAATTTAATTTTAAGGAGCGTCAACACAGAGGATCTCGTCTCATTGTCAGAAACCGCTTAGTCCCGTACAGGGTCGCGGTGAGCCGGAGCCTATCCCGGCAGACACAGGGCGCAAGGCAGGGATATACCAGCGATTAGACGCAAGTCCATCACCGGGCACTACGGGCAATTTAGTCTGCAAGCCAATTAACCCATGCAGCAGCATGTTTTTTTGGACTGTGGGAGGAAACCGGAGTGCCCGGCGAAAACCCACGCGGACACGGGGAGAGAACATGCAAACTCCCACACAGAAAGGCACCCGAGCCGAGATTCGAACCCGGGACCTTCTTGCTGTGAGGAGGCGACAGCGCTACCCACTGGGCCACCGTGCAGCCCCAACAAAGAGGAGCCGAACGATAAATGAAGATAAACATTGCTTGTTGTGAGCTTGGAAACACTTTTAGAGAATTAACAAGTCAAGTGTGATAACACAAACAATGTTTACCAGTCTCAGATAAATTGTTTATGTTGGTAACTTTACAACTGTGTACGCATTAGTGCTGCATGTTTAAGAGCATAATAAAGACGTGCTTATGGAAAATTAAGCGCAGAGGACCCAAAGTCAATCGTTGTTGTATTGTGATTGAAACAAATGTCATTGCTTTGCGACGAAAATTACAGAAGCTTATGTGAAGGAGTGAAGAAATGCTTCAGGTAATTGTGAAGAGCAGGGGGAGGATGTGTTCGTGAAGAGGCTGGTTATCAACATGCCAATGAAGTGGCACCCAGAAGATAAGACTTAAATCCAGATGGAGGGACCCTCTCAAAGCATTCCTGCGAGGTTGAGTTGACACCAGGGATTCTCGATCTTTTGCTCCTCAATACCTCCTTGGCCCACGTGTCTCTGGTCTCCATGGACTACTGGGTGGCTCTCGTTGATGGATCGCAAGCCAGCGGTTTGAAATGGCGGATTAATACCGTGCAGCAGCGGACGGAGAAATTAAAAATGCAGTCGTGACGAGGTGTAGTGAGGAAGATACATTGGCTATGATTACCGTGTGCATTGTTTGTGATGTTACCATACCTGCATTGCTTCATTCCTCTTGCTACAGCTCATGTGTGTGGTGCAGCAATCCTGACCTCTTCTCCTGTGATATGGGTTGAAGCTTTTTCCTGTCATCCTAAGCACCTGTCCTTTTGACACCTCTCTCGTTAACATCGCCAGCACGGTGGTTACGCAGTGAGTAGCGCTGCTGCTCACAGCAAGGAGTCTCGGGTTCGTGACTCTCTCTCTCGCTCTCTCGCTCTCTCTCGCGCTCTCTTTCTCTCTCTGGAGTTCGCTTGTTCTCCCGGTGTCCATGTGCGTTCCCGACGGGTTCGTTTGTTTCCGCACACGTTTCAAAGACACGCCGCATAGGTTAACTGGCCTAACGAAATTTCCCTGTGGTGCACTGGCGTCCCATCCCGGGCATAGCCAAGGTTATCTACTAACTTGCTTATTCCTCCCCGCCGGGCAACTGTTAAAAAGAGCTGCATGGCTCAATAGTTCCTTCCAGCTTGAATTTTTTTAAAAAACTCACTCACTTGCTTCCTGCTGTGCGTGTAGGCCTCTCATGACAGTTTCTTACACATGGGTGCGCACACAGTGAAAACTGAGATTGTACTTTTCCCCAAGATGTCTCGGCTGCGGCAAGCAGCATTAGCCTGCGCCTGTATGAGGGTGGCACAGCACACCGTGGTGTGTTCCAACCAAACGTGCACATTGGATTGTCTGTGGTAAGTGTAGTTACTGTGTGTCCCGACGCACGTGTGATGTCCTATGGGAGTGTACCTCACCTGAATGATAAGTGAAGATCCTTACCCAAACTCTGTCATTAGCATTCTTATGAGGATCCATATATCACATCCCCGGTAATGGCCTACATATTAACCACAGTAATGAATGCATCAGACGCATTAATAAATGATAAGATGGCATACGGGTTATATTCTAGAGCGGTGTTAGTTCCCGAAGGTCGTTCAATAACAAATGTGTCACAAGCAGTTTCCAACTTTAAAGGCGGTATGAGATTATGCAATAACAATTTCACATTTTCCATGTGTTCCGCGCAATATAATAATAATAATAATAATTGCATTTATAGAGCGCTTTTCACCCGAGGGTCACAAAGCGCTTCACAGAGCTGCGGAGAGAACGGCGCGTCGGCAACAGTGGCGGCAGAAAATCAAAACAACTCGAACCTCTTTTTTGAAAATCTCATCTCATTGTCAGAAACCGCTTAGTCCTGTACAGGGTCGCGGTGAGCCAGAGCCAATCCCGGCAGACACAGGGCGCAAGGCAGGGCTATACCTGCGATAGGACGCCAGTCCATCACCGGGCACTGCGGGTTACTTAGCCTGCGAGCCAATTAACCTATGCAGCAGCATGTTCTTTGGACTGTGGGAGGAAAACGGAGTGCCCGGCGAAAACCCACGCGGACACGGGGAGAGAACATGCAAACTCCACACAGAAAGGTACCCGAGCCGAGATTCGAACCCGGGACTTCTTTCTATGAGGCGACAGCACTACCAACTGGGCCACCGTGCCGCCCTCTTTTGAATAACCCACATGTGAAATGAAAATCCTAGCCAGTGAGTTCAAAGACTCACCTCTGCTACACTTATACACATCAACATTGAGTTAATCCACTGCTGGACGAGGGCCTCCCCACACTACGTGGGTCATAGGTGCCACCTGACTACAACTCGCCACGCTGGTTAGTGTGGATTGTTGAGGGAGCATAGCGGTGATGTCGCAGCACGATATAGCTGAGTATTGCAATGGGGTTCTCGCTTCGCTGCCAGGAATGAAGGGCGTACAAGAATTACATGCACAGTGATCACACATCCATCCAAGTACTCATCAAATTCAGCTCTGCTTCGCTTTCAAGTTTTGACAATTGGGCGCATTTGTGGTCATTTGGCTTTTCCCATAGTGAGTTTAGCCACAGGAGTGATGACTTTCCAACAGTTACTTTGAGTCTGTTTTAAAGAAAATAAACCTTCGTTGTTTGGCCGGTAACATCTAAATACATGGAGGATGCGGTCTCTGGAAAATGTTGGCACCGGCTTACCGGGTACTTGCCTTGCACCTCCTCCATCCCTCTGCAGTTCCTCATGCCTCTGGGTCGTTCTCCACCTCGTTAAGAGTGACTGAAACTGCGCGTTTTAAGTCGTCCATTATCACCATCATTGAGGAAGACGGCAGCCCTATTCATATTTGAGTACGGAATACGTTTGACTACAAAACTATGAGGACACAACGCCAACGTTTGCGACGCCGTTGTGTCGCAAGAGTTTATGATTTAGGCTTTTATGAGGCACGTAATAATAATAATAATACTGGAGTTTCCATCGCGCCACAAATTCTACGTCTGGCCATGACGAGATACGGATGTGGATGGGTAGCGAGGAAACAGGGGAGAGGGGGGAGGCACCCATGCAGTCAGCTGGCGCCAACATTTACCAGACACTCTGTCCTATATATTATTATGCTATCGGGCATTAATTAATTAGTGTACTTAAAAAAATTTGCGCCACGGAAAAAGTCGCCCGAGGCAGCAATCGAACTGCCACAGGCAGGACTTTCCTTCTGCGAGGCGCCAGATGTTACCGCTGCGACACCCTGCCGCCCAACACCATCGTGAACAGACTTAATTAGGATTGCGCCGAATCCACAGCACGTCCGATGGAGCGACAGGATACGTGGGTACGTCACAGCTCGGTGAGTCCCAGGAGTAACGTATGGTTTCAACTGCGTTTTAGTTGAGACTTTTCTTCCCGGCGCAGCTTGAACAGCGAATTCTATGCCTGCACGTTTTATCTGCAGCTCTGTAATTGCAGCGTTGCAGAGCAGCAACTTGAACATGCAGGCACGGTGGTCCGCGGCAGTTGTCTAACGGACAACCCAGGTTTTCGCGACGAGAAGCTGATGATTCCCGAACTGGGTCGAGGCCACGCGTGGAAGTGAACAGAACTCCCCGTGACTCTCAATAGAAGAGAGATCGTTGACTTTCACCGTTCACCCCAAAGCTCCGCGATGAAAGATACTCATTGTCTCAATCGGCTCTCGCTTGATTGTAAATAAAGCTCTAATGGGATTATTGATTGTTTGTTAAATGCGTAATAAATTACCGCAGTGACCTCGAGCTCAAATACTGGACTCTTCTCTTCGTAGTTGTGTTTAATCTTCCATATAACCAACCGCTCTTATTCTCCGGAGCACAATTCCCATCACTTGCTAACCTTTGTTCTTGACCTTTCATGCGGTCTATCTCTCAATGCCATGAATGTCCACTTAAACACATCATAGATTGTTATTGCTTGCTCTAAAAACCAAACACAGGGTATTGCGAGCTATTCCAACGGTGAACGAAATACAAAGCCAAGCACAAAAATTGTTTGTGGTTGAAGAACACTTTTGTAAGACGTTTGTAAGACAGGCGTGCGGCTGCATTTTAATTCTCCGTCGCGTGTTTCATTATTAACGATCCTTCCTTTGCGAGTAACGCTGCGGCAGAATGCTCGATTCGCAATCCGTTAGACGTGAGTTCAAATCCTGATCGTTTAATTGTTTATTCCATAATCCCGCTGGGGTCAATAAATGAGTCTCACTCTGTAGATTACTACCATGTGAGTGTTTTTAGAAGCACGCTGAGCTCATGCCTTCGGCACACGGATGTCTATTGTTACAGAAAAAAAGTTCGCTGTAAGTTCGCAAGCTCCAGATGCGGGATTCCTGCGAAACCACAAACGGTGGAACTGAACAACGCAGAAACGTATAAAATTACCCACTGGGCCACCGTGCCGCCCTGCGTCAGCACTCCTCTCATCTCATTGTCTGAAACCGCTTAGTCCTATACAGGGTCATGGTGAAGCCGGAGCCTATCCCGGCAGACACAGGGCGCAAGGCAAGGATATACCGACGATGGGACGCCAGTCCATCGCCGGGCACTGCGGGGCAGTTTAGCCTGCGAGCCAATTAACCTATGTAGGAGCATGCTTTTTGGACTGTGGGAGGAAACCGGAGTGCCCGGCGAAAACCCACGCGGACACGGGGAGAGCATGCAAACTCCACACAGAAAGGCACCCGAGCCGAGAGATTCGAACCCGAGCCTTCTTGCTGTGAGGCGACAGCGCTAACCACTGGGCCACCGCGCCGCCCTGCGTCAGCACTCCCCACCACTAAATTGCAAGACACACGCACGCACACGCACACACGCACCAGGTTTGGTTCCTGGACACGATATGGTGGTCCAGAAGTCTTGTGACCCACCCCATTTAATTGACCCCAAACGTTTTTTCCGTTTCTCTCTTTTTGTTGTCCCCCTTTATTAATTGTTTACTGTTTTAAATAACCTTTACCAAATTAATTGAGACGGCTGCTACGAGTTCGTATACGTTTCAAGAACCGCTTTCAGTGAGACGCGCGTATGGGATCGTGAAAACTGGTGATGAATAGCACGTGGCAAGAGGACGCAATGCGTCCTCCTCAGGGTTAACTGCAGATGAGCTGACGTGTGTGCGAGAAGGGTGATCGGTTGAGATTAGAAACAGACTGTTTCGCTCGTGTGTGTGTGTGGGGCTGACCTGAATGAGTTCGCACTCAAGAACATCTCCCACGATTCCATCATGTATTGGGCTAAACTGGGCAATTTACATGTTGCTCTGCAGTGATGTGTTTATACAAAAAAACAACACCAAAATGTTGCTTACTGATTTTCCGTTGTAATGTCGTTGTTGCGGTAGTGGACTGGCGTCCCATCATTGGTATATCCCTGCCTTGCGCCCTGAGTCTGCCGGGATAGGCTCTGGCTCACCGCGACACGGCACAGGACTAAGCGGTTTCTGAAAATGAGATGACAATTTTATTGTCGCTGATTTTCCGTTCGAATGTCGTTGTTGTTGCTGACGTGCCGTTTTCTCCGCAGCTCTGTGCAGTACTTTGTGACCCTCGGGTGAAAAGCGCTCGATAAATGCAATTATTATTATTATTACGTGGCTCTGTTTGTGAGTGTAATTGAGCCTCATCTAAGTCCAGTAAAGAATATAAGAGTAGTGTGATCACCACCGAGATCTCTTACTTACACAGGATGCTCCCCGCTGGTGGATAAACATTATATATCGATGTTTATTATTACAGCAGAAATAATATCCAGCGAGCTTGCAAGCTCTCTGCGGGATCCCTGAGACACAACCAGCACGCGAGTTGCAAATAAGTAAGTAAAAATAACAAATAAAGCAAACTAAAAAAACAACTGCTGGAGTGAACATATTAATGGCATACAGGGGAAGCGCATAGTCAGCACCACACGCAATTGGTGTCGCGCTCCAATAATTATTTATTACATTTACATATTGCAATGCCTTTCAATAAGAGGGCACTAAGGCGCTGCAAGAAACAGACGAGAAGTTGGGTTGGAGAAAGACACGCAGTCAGCCTGTGCCAAGCCGCCAGACACTGGCCTATACATTGAGTCTCCTTGCAAGTTGGGAGATATGACTCCACGCAGAAAGCTGCCCAAGTTAGGAATCAAACTGCCTCGGGCAGGAATTTGTTTCTGTGATGCATAGATATCACTACTGTGCCACGCTGCTACTCGATCCCATTAATTGAAATCATTCACAAAAAGAAGTACTTCTTTAAAGTAGACTATTGTTATGGGTCAGCCATTCCAGGTTCAGATATGAATAGCAAATATGGCACACGGCCTGAAATTCCAGTTTGGTTTCCTTTGAAAAAGTGTACTAACTACTAAAGCGCTTAACCCACCATGTCAATGTTGGACCAAACCGATCTAGCTGATTCACACATGTAGACACACAGTTGGGGTTTTTTTGACCAAAATCCAAAAGATAATTATTTCTACAAACTTATTTTTCCTATACATGATTTACAAAAACAAACGGGAATTTAACTGGATTAAAGTTCCCAGCAATATTACAATAAAAGCATATTAGTATGTATTAGATATGTCATGTATGCATACACGTACGCGATAGATTATCAAAGATTATGAGTAAAGAGAATTTCGCCTGGACAAAGATAAAGAAAGGTTAGGATGAACCTTGATGCACAGGGATTGATTCCTCCTGAAATGAACTGGAGAGAAGAGACATTATCTCGAAAATGAAATCAGTCCACACCAGGAGCAAAGTCACATTTTTGCACATTCATTTTCTGCAATTGCAATTTCATCTTATTCCATCAAACTCAGACAGAGAAAAATCAGAATGCATTTACGAAGTAAAATTTCAGCATTCAGTGCAAATGAGGAACCAACATAAGATGTCTTTGAAATAAGATCAAGAATTTGCAGATTATTTTTTTTTCGCATTGAAATCTCAGCTGGCTCAATGAAGGACAATGGGGGGGGGGGGGAAATACTAAAGCACAATCTTTTTCGGATTGAACCTCGCATTAATTGCAATCAGTTACCAGTTGCTGTGATTAGTAATCATTTGCACATTTAATATTTTACATGGCATCATCATCAGCCGTGAGTGAGTCACTCCTGAATGGAGATCTTCCCAAGATGCCACATTCTGTCACAGTGTGACGATGTCAATATAAATCTTGCGGCTGTCATTGCTCCATCTTCACCCGTGCACATCCTCTGGAACATCATTCCTTGGCTGCCAGTCCTCTATAATAATAATAAATGCAATTCTAAAGCGCCTCTCACCCGAGGGTCACAAAGCGCTGATCATTTCTGTTCTATATCTTCAATTGAGGGCGGCACGGTGGCCCAGTGGGTAGCGCTGTCGCCTCACGGCAAGAAGGTCTTGCTGTGAGAACGCA
The DNA here is from genome assembly GCA_036362905.1 of Mordacia mordax. Lineage (NCBI taxonomy): Eukaryota > Metazoa > Chordata > Hyperoartia > Petromyzontiformes > Petromyzontidae > Mordacia > Mordacia mordax. The sequence continues at coordinate 1,569,532 of JAZEWT010000009.1, read as the reverse complement.
GGTCCTCACCAATACGGGTGTCTCGGCAATCTCAGGGGCTCAATGTTTGTCTCTTGTGTGTGTCTTTTTACGCGTTTGTGTGTTTTTTTTCTGCCTCTATGCATGACAGACAAGTACACATTCACAGGTTCATTTGGGACAATTGTGACTCCTAATATATATGGCAGACATTGTTCCCAAATGTGCGCTAAAGGTCACAATATGACAAACGCCTCTTACGAAAACTATCGCGGAGAGCAGTATCACTTGTGCCGTTAACAGTGGACAAATATAGGATCGCTCCTCTGACATTGCTTACACCTGCCCACGTGTGGCATTAGTATGTACAAAGTAGGACAGCTGTTGGGGAATACACGGTAATCATTGATCACATGCACGTAACTGCATTTGCATCTGACATCCGTTTTTAGCAAAGCAGCTGCTGGTCTCAAGCAATCCCACAGGGAGACGGAGCACCGCAGAGCCAACGCTTGAGCGTCAGTCCACGCTTTCTCAGCACACTACGTGCTCAGCCGGTTTGTTCACGAGGTTTTTTTCCATTGAAATCGTCTCTATTGAAAGAGAAACTCGCTATATATCTTATATATATATAACATGGGGTGGCACGGTGGCCCAGTGGTTAGCGCTGTCGCCTCACAGCAAGAAGGTCCCGGGTTCGAATCTCTCGGCTCGGGTGCCTTTCTGTGTGGAGTTTGCATGCTCTCCCCGTGTCCGCGTGGGTTTTCGCCGGGCACTCAGGTTTCCTCCCACAGTCCAAAAGCATGCTGCTGCATAGGTTAATTGGCTCGCAGGCTAAATTGCCCCGCAGTGCCCGGCGATGGACTGGCGTCCCATCGTCGGTATATCCTTGCCTTGCGCCCTGTGCCTGCCGGGATGGGCTCCGGCTCACCGTGACCCTGTATAGGATTAAGCGGTTTCAGACAATGAGATGAGATGAGATATATAACATGGTCATCAACTGAAGATCTCATCTCATCTACTTGTCAGAAACCGCTTAGTCCTGTACGGGGTCGCGGTGAGCCGGAGCCTATCCTGGCAGACATAGGGCGCAAGGCAGGGATACACCCACGATGGGACGCCAGTCCATTGCCGGGTACTGCGGGCAATTTAGTCTGCAAGCCAATTAACCTATGCAACAGCATGGTTTTTGGACTGTGGGAGGAAACCGGAATGCCCGGTGAAAACCCACGCGGACACGGGGAGAGCATGCAAACTCCACACAGAAAGCACCCGAGCCGAGATTCGAACCCGGATATTCTCGCTGTGAGGAGGCGACAGCGCTACCGACTGGGCCACCGTGCCGCCCAGGGCGAATTCTTTGCTTTCTAAATGTTATCAATACAGGATCAATATTCTCAGTTTCTATATGTATAGGTTACAGAAGAGCGCGCGCTTGCAGATGTACACAGGTGTGTGACTAAAGTGATGTCTCACGCTGACTCTGCGCGCTGAGTGCTGAGAAAGTGGGGTCGCCCTGTTCTCCGTCTTTGTCTCTCTCTCTGCAGACTCTGTCTTTATGTCTGCAACGTCGTGTCTGCAAGGTTGTGGTCTGGGTCGCGTCCAGTGTTGAGTCTTTGTGCTGTCTCTGGCTGTATCCTTGTGGATGTATTTACCCGAGCTGTCTGGCTGCCCTCAGCAAATGGCGCCTTATACCTATCTCTCCCGGCTCTTCCTCGACCAATCAAACAGCATCCTTTCATCAATTCAATATCCCCTACCAGGTGCACAGGAGGCCCAAATGGGGTTCCTTGAGAGGACCTAATTAGGCTTTCCGTCATTCTACTTCCATCTGGAGATTAAATTCATGTCTGGGTCAAAGTGACCCGACTGAATGTCATTTGTGCCTGTGCTGTCTGACGATGTATCAACGCACTTTCAATTAAAGTATTTAACTTACAGTGGCCCATCTGAATGTCGTTAGCACTCCGTTTAGACATTGTACAGTCAAGCGTGCAAACTTGCTCTGTGCCACTAGGTGCATAATTTCTTTATGACTTGTATTGAGCGTAATGCACTGCACATACAACTCGACCTCCTATGCCCAAACATATGTCTTCAAACAGTATACATATACAGCTCACACAACATATCCACACCTGCACACACAACCAAATGAAGGTAAGAAATTAATTTCAATTATTAAATAAAGCATCTGCCACCTTTGCTTGAAGGCGGCACACTCTGCTGAAATGGCGTTTAACAAACAGGCGCAAGCTAGCGTAAAATTACAAACCAATATTTTACCGTGGGAGTCCAGTCATCTCAGCGTGCAAAGCGGTTCTGCTCCAGATATGACGGAGGACAAATTGAAAATGTAACGGATGGAAATAGCTTTTGCTCTTCCCCCTGCCTCCACACACACACACACACACGCCGGTTAGCACTGCTCTGGTCTCTGCGATGTTTAACCGCCTAAGTAAACCTAAGCGAGGATGACCACTGATGCAGTGTCTGGTATTTTTAATTCCTTCTTACTGTTTATTCGATCATTTATATATCTCATCTCATTATCTGAAACCGCTTCATCCTATATAGGGTCACGGTGAAGCCGGAGCCTATCCCGGAAACATAGGGCGTAAGGCAGGAATACACCCGACGACGGGACGCCGGTCCATCGCCGGGCATTGCGAAACAATTTTAGTCTGCGAGCCAATCAACCTATCCAGGAGCATGCTTTTGGACTGTGGGAGGAAACCGGAGTACCCGGCGAAAACCCACGCGGACACGGGGAGAGCATGCAAACTCCACACAGAAAGGCCCCCGAGCCGAGATTCGAACCTGGGACCTTCTTGCTGTGAGGCGTCAGCGCTAACCACTGGGCCACCGCGCCGCCCATATATATATATATTTTTGCCAATTATTTTCAAAATGTACATTTGGGCTGCTATCAATGTTGAGATATCAGGGCCAATGCCATCGATACCATCTCGCATAACCATTGTTTCCGTCCTTGTGCCAGGTTTCACTTCTGTGAGACCACAGTCAAACCAATTCCAAGCTCCCAGAGTATTTCAGGACCTGCTGGTAAGGTCTCTTCCTTGGTCGCTACTCTTATTTTTTATAGGAATTCAGAGTACTGTGATAGACAGGGAACAAGGGGGAAAGATACATAGGATTTACTGATAAAACACTCATGAGCTAAGGGTCCATTAGAAACATCATTTTACATGAAATTCATGTTCCGCATTGTCAGAAACGTGTAACTTGGCACAAAGTGAATTCTAATCGAACAGTTGTCCATCAATGTCAATACTATTTATGCGAGGAAGGAATCCATCTTATATTTTCAGGTGGGAAACATGTATCTGTTATGTAAATTCGTCTCATCTCATTGTCAGAAACTGCTTAGTCCTGTACGGGGTTGTGGTGAGCCGGAGCCTATCCCGACAGATACAGGGAGCAAGGCAGGGATATACCCACGATGGGACGCCAGTCCATCAAGTCAATTCACCTATGCAGCAGCATATTTTTTTGGACTATGGGAGGAAACCGGAGTGCCCGGCGAAAACCCACGCAGACACGGGAAGAACATGCAAACCACACAGAAAGGCACCCGAGACGAGATTTGAACCCGGGACCTTCTTGCTGTGAGGTGACAGCGCTATCCACTGGGCCACCATTGTTACGTAAATTAATTATGTAAATTTATAAATCTATTATCTATTTACTTATTCGATTAGGTCACCCAATGAGAATCTGCAGCCCAAATCTCATGGTCGCATCATCATTTGAACAATATGCACTCAAAACATTCCGAGCACTGCTCGCTGGATGCTCTTCCAGTGCGTTCCGCAGTGACCTTTCGCACCTCATTCTGTGTTCGTCTCACCCTCTGGCTCCACTTCCTCGTTACTTCTGCAACGTTCACCAAATTCTATGCACAACTTCCAAGTTGCTCGCCCTAGCCTGCGACTAAATTCAGACCCTTAACCATGTACAGCTGTATTCCAATGCAAAAAAAAAACAACCGATCTTTTGTGTTAGCTTGTACTGTACGTTCTGTGAGCAAAGCGTGTTCTCTTCTAGACCACTCTGTATTAGCAAAGCCACTTATCTCATTAGACATTAATTCAAAAGCAAACATATCATTCATCCAGTTTCCTTCAGGGATCAGTGAATGGATTCGCTCGACGCTTATCTGCTTAGTATCCCCTAAGAGTGAGGTTTGGCAAAAAAAATCCCGATATTTAAAAATTGTTTTTCGTGTTATTCGGTGAATAAATAGCAAACGTGTGCCTCTGCTCAGTGAGCAATGGAATAGCAGTGACCAATGTTGGCGGCCCTGAGCCTCTCAGCCAGCCACGGCTACAGACAGGAGTGACCAATGTAGTGCAGAGAGGGATAGGTTTGGTTAGATAGCAAGGGGTGGCCTCACCCCGGGAGATCCATTGGGGCCGGCTGTGCAGGCAAGAGTTACGCGGCCTCACCACGCGAGAGCCAGCCAACGATACCAAGCAGCTGCGTTAACCGGGTGTCGAATTAATAGAGTTGGTGAACCGGTTTCATAACGCTCATCCCCGTCAAAATAGAACACCCCGTCGCTCTCTGCGTCTTGTCCAATCGCAGGAATAAACCACCTATAAATCTCATCTCATCTCATTGTCTGAAACCGCTTAATCCTATATAGGGTCACGGTGAAGCCGGAGCCTATCCCGGAAACACAGGGCGTAAGGCAGGAATACACCCGACGACGGGACGCCGGTCCATCGCCGGGCATTGCGGGACAATTTTAGTCTGCGAGCCAATCAACCTATCCAGGAGCATGCTTTTGGACTGTGGGAGGAAACCGGAGTACCCGACGAAAACCCACGCGGACACGGGGAGAGCATGCAAACTCCACACACAAAGGCACCGGAGCCGAGAGACTCGAACCCGGGACCTTCTTGCTGTGAGGCGTCAGCGCTAACCACTGCGCCACCGCGCCGCCCCCCACCTATAAATCTAAAGGCTTATTCTTTGTGTTAATTGCTGCTGCGCCCTTACTCAACAACCCATACACCCCCCACGTGTGAGTGTGTGTGTGACTACGTATGTGGCGCAGTCTGTACACATGCTGCGAGTCTCATGGCGCTCCTCGAGCCCCGTCTCCGGCACCTGCGGGTCAACGCTGGCACTCGCTGCTGTGAATGGTGCTGGACGAGAAAACACCGGTCACCCAAGTCAAGCTCGGTCCACTGCTAGCTGATGCAGTTTCGCCCAGCAGCCGAAGCTTTTGCTGTCTCATATTGTCGTTAGAACTTTGTAGTTTCGTACAGCCATAGTTACTAGCCGGTGCAAGCTTTCTGCTGCATAGCGCTCAGAGTGTGTTACACTACCGGCGGCGCCTCTGTGGCGCTGATTCACGGCCGGTGGCGTCGCTTCCCCTGTGCTCCCTCCTGTCGATGCGAATCACCCCGTGCTGCACACCCGGAGTCAGGCTCGGTCCGCTGCTTGCGTTGCCTCGACCGATTCAGGCTGGGTCTGCTGCTGGCCGGCACCATCTCTGAAGCTGCTGTCGCTCTCACCGTTGAGCTCAAGATGCCTCTCCGAGTCTCGGGGTTTCCTTTTCAGGAACGTGTCCGAGTTTCTGCTGCTCACCCTGCTGTACTGCTGAGCCACTCACGTTTCTGCACAGTTTCGCCAAGCACTCCCCTTGCAGGAGCTTTCCATTGACTTGTACCACAGTCTCTCTTGAGCTCACACTGTTCCTGCTTCACAGTCACTGCGGCATCCCATCTTGGTGTCTTCTCAGTGTTTGCTCCGGTGCCTCCTCGGTGTCTCTCGGTGACTTTCTCGGTGTCTCTCTCGGTGTCTCTCTCGGTGTCTCTCTCGGTGTCTCTCTCGGTGTCTCTCTCGATGTCTCTCTCGATGACTCTCTCGGTGTCTCTCTCGGTATATCTCTCGATGTCTCTCTCGGTATCTCTCTCGATGTCTCTCCCAGCGTCTCTCTCCGTATCTCTCCAGTGTCTCTGGGTTCCTGCTTAAATTCACTCCGGCCCATCAGTCCAGTTTGAACCTGCTGAAACCAGGTCATCAAGATGATTTTATTTCACTTGTCACCAGCGGTTCCACCCGGCTCATCTGAGCTTCTCCAGCAACAACCTTGATGAGCTCATGCCACGTGAGTGGGCAATTAGTCATTGCAGACCCTCTGTAAATTGGTCTTTATGCAAACAGTCACGTCAGCGTTATGATTGTTTTTCATCTTACAGCCACGTATGCACTTTGCTCTTAAGCAACCTGAATTGTAGAAGAGGTTTTACCGTTTCTGGCGATTATGCAGGTGTTAAGATCTTAGCAGGTGTTAAGATCAGGTGTTAAGATGTTAACACTTGCATAATCGCCAGAAACGGTAAAACCTGATCAACTAAGATATGTATACTGGCAAAAAAGTACCCATAACCTGAATTGTAAGATTACAACAGGTTTTACCGTGTTAAGATCTTAACACCTGCATAATCGCCAGAAACGGTAAAACCTGTTCTACTTATATATGTATACTGGCAAAAAAGTGCCCATAACCTGAATTGTGTTCATTGAGGGGCACCCCAACTGGGGGCTCACCATTCTCTTTGTGTTTATGCACAATCTTACGTCTTTGTGTGCAGCGTACATGTATTCCCTAATTCAATGTATGCATTTGTTTAGTCCTTTCTGTGGAATACATTTGCGGTATATGTTTGTGTGTACACCCAGCCCACCTCGGGGGTGCATATGTGTTTATGTAAGTGAAATTGTGCGCACTTAAACATTTGCCTCAAATCCATGACGGAACGACTAATATCACGTTCCCATGGTAGGTGTCAGGCAGCTATAATAAATGTATCATCGTCAGATCGTCGTGATTTTCACGTATGTTCCTACTGAACATAAGTTATTTTTATAGGAAAGTTTGTTGTTTCTTAAGTCACTACACCCAAATATTATCAGAGGCATGACAGGTTCCATTACCCGAGAGCAAGAGTTGAACTTACAACTTGAGTTACATTCTTATTGCAGTGCCAGACGGATGTCGAGACAAATGCATTTAAAAGGCAATGATGCGGCCATGTAAATCCTGTAAATCCTGTCCACGCTACTGTTGCTGGAAGGATCTTTACAAGAGTGGGTCTCTCAGAGGCACCGTCGCCATCGGTGGGAGTACCCATGCTCTGCATCCCACCTTCCACAACTTGCCCATTGGCGAACTGTGGCGCAGCCATTAATCCTGCTGGGCAGACAAAAGCAGCGGAAATGAAGAACCGGGCACCGTTTTTATTTCCCACTACCGCAAACCTATGACAAGTCCACTATGAGAACCATTACACTACAGCTCCATGCCACTGATGAACGCTTTCGGATTAAGGAACCCACTATATATAAGCAATGATACTGAGGAATCATTCTGGGCGATGTCAGTGAGATATTTGTGTCGCTGCTTGATTATTTGATAAGGAAATTAACCCCGGCTTGCTGCGATAATTTATTTTACAAATCAGCAGTTGTTGCATTATGGGCAGCTGTACTATATGCACAGTGTATAAATGCATTTCTAGAAAGCGGTTAAAAAAATCAAGTTTACACTTCATTTGAAGTCACAATGAAAATTATATTAAAATAGTAATCCGATATTGAACATATGTATTCACTACTTGGCATTCATGCATATTTAATTACTCCGAAGACAATGACGTATGTGAGGGCAGGTTATTAAAAGATAATTACCTGTTTATTTTTATAAAAAATAACACCTCATTTCAATGTGCGTATTAATTGCGTGATAGCACAAGCAGAGTAAGCTTTCAATTAGCACGGCATTAGCAGATGTTATAAATCAGTAATTTGCATTACTTACAAATCAGGTTAGAGTCTTTTGAGAGCAATGCTGTGTTAAACATTAACATATATGCCAATTCAAACATTACAGTAATTATACATGAATCAACATAGATAAATAATACACAACTTAATGTAAATAAAGACCAAAAACAAAAGAAATACATAAATTGAATGTAACAATGTAAAACGTGCAAGACGAGAATTAAGATAGTAGAAAAGCAATAATGTGTGAAAATACAAATATTAACATTAATGTTATACCATTAGTGTAGCTAATGGAGTACGTGTTAGGCAAGTAACAGGCATACACGGAGTGCGGAGTATAGGCATGTAGCAAATTATTGTCCAGCTATTTGATGAATACCGATGATTCAGGGCCACAATTGGAGTCAACAGTCGGCTGCTTCATCTCATCTCATTATCTGAAACCGCTTTGTCCTGTACAGGGTCGCCGTGAGTCGGAGCCTATCCCGGCAGATACAAGGCGCAAGGCAGGGATATACCCACGATTGGACGCCAGTCCATCACCGGGCACTGCGGGCAATTTAGTCTGCAAGCCAATTAACCTATGCAGCAGCATGCTTTTGGACTGTGGGAGGAAACCGGAGTGCCCGGCGAAAACCCACGCGGACACGGGGAGAGAACATGCAAACTCCACACAGAAAGGCACCCGAGCCGAGATTAGAACCCGGGACCTTCTTGCTGTGAGGCGACAGCACTACCCGCTGGGCCAACGTGCTGCCTAATCGGCTCATGTATTTCCCATTTCCGTCATCGTGTTTATTTGTTTCTGGAGTTGGTTGATATGCACAGTCTTGTCGATCCGTTAACTTAAATGTCATCATTGCGTATAGGCTTTCAAAATATTTCATTCTGAAGCGGAAAAAGATGTTGATCAATTACAGAGTTTTAAGGGGAACACATTCACCACGTGTGCAAAACAGCACGAGGTGTGGGTAACAGATGCCTATGCATTTCAGATAACAAAATAACTCGTCAAAACAAAAACTAAACGGGCTTAGACTTTCTCCGTACTTGGAAGGTCGGGTGATTTTTCCTTCTCTCAGTAAGAGACACTGCCTGCCTCCTTTGTTGGAGATCAATCGTTGTCTCGACGTGGCCATCAAGCTCGTATTACTATAAGGTGGCGTTTTTTTTGGTAGAGGCACCAAATTCGATCTGGACTGATCCACCAGTATTACAAATCCCTGGGCATTTCCCAGTGGAAAGCATTTCGGTTCAATCACAGCGGGTTGAGGCCCCACCAGGCCACATCATCAGGTCCATTCAAAGTCTCTCATGCTTACAGTTCTATAGAGAAACAACAGAGAATACGTTTTGCCACCAAGGGCTGGGCTATATATCTCCGTACGCATTATGTATGAGCTCCAGATGCTAGACCCGAGAATATCTTAAAGTACGCAATAAACACTGCATGGACAGAATATTGTGGTAACATTTTAACATCGGTTCCCTCATTCTGAGCATTTCCCAAGCCAGTGCCAAGATGCAGGCGATACATGATTGCTTCCCGAATCTGTTCTTTCAGGATATCCGTGTTGAGCGCTCCTCCCCTCTCCTTCACGATGTTTCGCATACCACGTTGGAGGCATGTTGAAGCGTGCCGAGACTGCGATCAGTGTGATAGTCACAAGTTCTTGCCACACAATTGTGTTTGGGCCTTGTGCCGTGTGCTCTAGCATAGAAGACGCCCAGCTCTGTGTCAGGAGTTTAAGTGAAAAACTTTTGTTTTGCTGCACACGATAGAACCTTACCTTTTCTGCTGACCTACAGTTTACGGTGCAAGCTGTTGTGCGAGACTCTGCACAAGCGCTAACATTGGCAATGTATTTGCTTTCGCTTCCGTTTAAAAAGAGCCACGGGCCGAGATGGATGGCAAACACAAGTACAAGACACTGACTTTTGAAACATATCCGTACAAGGTAAATGTGCAGCGCTGCGATTGCTTGCCCATGGGACTTCTGTCAAAGCGGTCTCCACCGCAGGGAACTCCAAGAGAGTAGGTGGCCTTGCCTCACATGCTGGGCTGACGTCTCGCAAAAGCTGGAAGGATCCACCCTTGACGCCACGATGCAAGATCGACCCTGGTGGACCCATTTATACTGGTGCGTGGCTCAGCTGCTGCGCCAGGAGGTGCAGACCTTGCCCCGAGTCAGCGATCACTGACTGGATCATGTTTCTAATGTGCCGACCATTACACCGACAAAGCATCCCTAAGTAATGAGGTAAATAGCAAAACAGGACGCATACTCCGAGGGAAGCTATGACAGAGCATTCTACCTATAATCTCATCTCAGTCAGAAACTTCTTAGTCCATACAGGGTCGCGGTGAGCCGGAGCCTATCCCGGCAGACACAGGGCGCAAGGCAGGGATATACCCCCGATGGGACGCCAGTCCATCACAGGGAACTGCGGGCAATTTAGTCTGCAAGCCAATAAACCTATGCAGCGGCATGTTTTTGGGACCGTGGGAGGAAACCGGAGCGCCCGGCGAAAACCCACGGGGGCGTTCTTGCTGTGAGGCGACAGCGCTACCCACTGGGCCACCGTGCCGCCCTCTACTTATAAACATAACACTGAAATAATTACAAAATTGTGAGTTCAATCCCTGCTTAATGATCAACTCGGTGACTGTGGGGCATATTTAATAAGTTCACTCTGTTGGAAGTTTCCTGTCATCTGACCTATAGAAAGGCTGGCCCCTGCCATGTAGCAAGTGTCACTCCCATTACTGTCTCGTGGCCGCCAAGAGACACCGCGGATCACCTCGTGCTCTTCAGAGCAGGAGACGCCTTGACTGTTGACTGTTATGGTTCCTTATTCAAAAGGGCGAGCGCGCAACGCGAGCTCTTAAAGAGTAACTGCATTACAAAGGGTAAATTGATACTGGCACGATATTTTATTCATGATTAAAAAAAAACCGAGAGCAGTGTGAAATGTGAGCACTGCGCTGAGCGGCACACGGTATGAGAACACAATGTCACCTCTTCAGATGGTCGTGGGAGGGCATTGAATCCCATCTTCAGTTACATGAGCACAAGCTACGGATGAATCCCATCCTCTCATCGATGGCACTTGAGCATAATGTCTTTAGCACATTGTGTGGCGGTTTTTGCTTTCATTTGGATGTATTTGCCCCAATAGCATGTGTTGTCCTTATTCCATAAAGTAACCACGGACAGCAATAATAAAACATGGGAATGCAATAAGATAAAAAAAATAACACAGCTGTGAGTTTAGACAGAACCATTATTGCTTTCTGAGCATAAACAATGTATGTGATCCATAACCACTATTCTAACTTAAAATCCTGTGTTAAGGTAACTCCCAAGGGAGTCATGAGGATGATTATTGGCATGGTAAGGCTCTTTATTGATAGTAATGGGGCTGGTCAAGTAGTGCTGAGTATAGAGAATGAGAGCGTTGGACCTACTCCGTTGATCATTACATTCATTAAGCAATTATCACAGGAGTCAACTTAATCTACAACTCATTAACCTGGGTTTACTATCATTACAAAAGAGTAATGAAGAGCAAATTTGCTATTCTTAGTTCTTTCCTCGTAATCTCTACTTGTCTCAAGTCAAAGGACTATTTGTTTAGGACCAATACTCACTGTTATTAAAATCAGAAAAGTCATCGGGCACATTTTTTTCCCTTAAGGATTACAAATGAAAGTTGGTTCACAACCGAGCATCATCGATTGTAATCGAGACATCGGTCTGATCTGAGAGCAAGCTGAGTAGCCAGACATTTCATCTCATCTCATTATCTGAAACCGCTTAATCCTATATAGGGTCACGGTGAGCCGGAGCCTATCCCGGCAGACACAAGGCGCAAGGCAGGGATATACTCGCAATGGGACGCCAGTCCATCAACGGGCACTGCGGGCAATTTAGTCTGCAAGCCAATTAACCTATACAACAGCGTGGTTTTTGGACTGTGGGAGGAAGCCGGAGTGCCCGGCGAAAACCCACGCGGACACGGGGAAAACATGCAAACTCCACAGAGAAAGCAGCACCCGAGTCGAGATTCGAACCCAGGTCCTTCTTGCTGTGAGGACGCGACAGCGCTACCCACTGAGCCACCGTTCCGCCCATCCAAACAATTAAAGATGCAAATTAGCATAAGTACCTGCTTCATCTTGTACAGGGTCGAAGCTCACCGGAGCCTATCCCAGCAGACTTAGGGTGCAAGGCGGGGCTATACCCATGATATGACGCCAGTACATCACGGCGTTTGTTTATTTTTGGGTGGGGGCAATTTTCTCAGTAGGCCAATTAACCTAGACAACAGCATGTCTTTGGACGGTGGGAGGAAAACAGAGTACCCGCCGAAATCCCCGACGCGGATATGGGGAGACCAATTAAAGATTCCCCACCCCAGTTTCTAAAAGCTTATTAATGGCCGTGCAGTAATCGATACGATCAAAAGCTTCTGAAGTGTCTTAAGGAAGTGGATATCGTGGAGGGGTCAGGATTATCTAATCCTCTAAGGATCGCGTCTCGTCAGCTGCAGAGACGGTGGTCTCTCCGTGAGCCGTGCACACTACCATAATGATGCGGATCAAAGTTAGACTCTTTATCCTTCGTAATGCCGCGCGCGGCAAATCCATCAAGGAGTTTCTGAAATAGTGCTCTTAGAGAACTGGGACACTGATGTCAAGTTTATGGGTCATACTGCTTTAAGTCCAGGATACAGGGAAAGTTCAATTTTTGTAATGACGAATGATACATGAGAGGCTTAGCCAACTCCGCTGCATATTCTTTAATCAATTTAATTGGTAATTTGCTTGGTCCAGTAACGACCGAGATGTACATTTGACACAAGTTTCCAATCGCTGTTGCTCATCATTACTCATAATTGGTGGTGGCTGACACATTGCCGACTGGTTGGTTAGAAGGCAGGGATCTCGTTAAACCATGTGTGTCCGCAAATGTTTGCTCACGCCACTGACCACGAACGAGCCTCCTTTATAGGAGAGCCCTCTCGAGCTCTCGAGGGCTCTTCTATAAAGGATGTTTAGGTATCTACACTTTCAACATCACATCATCATTATCTGTCCTGGTTTGGTCCTGTATTGAGCTGCGGGGGACTCAAGTTTATCCCAACAGGAACACAGAGAAAGGCAGGGGCTATACCTAGTATGGGACGCCTGTCCATCACAGGGTTCCCAAAGCAATTTAGCCAGCAGGTCAATTAACCTCGGCAGCATATGGTATTCATGTGTAGAATGTGGCTGCTAGAGTCCTCACCCGCACTCCCATCCATGACCATATATTCCCAGTGCTGGCGTCTCTCCGCTGGCTACCGGTTAAATACAGGATTGAATTCAAACCCTCCTTCTTACGAACTCGGCGCTCACTGGCGCTGCTCCGACACACATCCGTGACCTACTTCAGGCACCCTCCTTAACAAAACTTCGATCCTCCAATACGGGATGCTTGCTGCATGTGCCCAGGTCGCACCTCCCGTTCGATGGGTGACGGAGCCTTCTCGCGCGCTGCTCCCAGACTCTGGAATTCCCTTCCATTGGAAATTCGGTCAACTGAGTCCCTGAGCATCGTCAAACCCCGTCTTCAGACTTACTTGTTCTATAAGACATTTAAGTCCTAGTTCTCTGGCTAAGACTGTTGATGCTGCTCACTACCGTGTGTTTGGATGATGGTGCGTTGATGACATGTGCCTGCTCAAGAACACTTCTTCGTTCTTTATTTTGTTCAAACAATAATTGTATTTGTTATTTGACGTCGTAAATTAAATTTATTTTATATTATGATATTGTTGTTGACGTGCCGTTCTCTCCACAGCTCTGTGCAGCACTTTGTGGCCCTCGAGTGAAAGGCACTCTAGCAATGCAAATATTATTATCGTAAATACTTGCCGGGAAGATAGAGTCTTATGCTTAATTGATAGTTGGTCACCCACGGACGTGTATCATATGTCAAACTGCAAATGGCTGGCCTCATCATATGGTCTAATGTGTCAAATTGAACCGATCAATTTGACATTAAGGGTGGCGCGGTGGCCCAGTGGTTAGCGCTGTCGCCTCACAGCAAGAAGGTCCCGGGTTCGAATCTCTCGGCTCGGGTGCCTTTCTGTGTGGAGTTTGCATGCTCTCCCCGTGTCCGCGTGGGTTTTCGCTGGGCACTCCGGTTTCCTCCCACAGTTCAAAAAGCATGCTGCTGCATAGGTTAATTGGCTCGCAGGCTAAATTGCCCCGCAGTGCCCGTCGATGGACTGGCGTCCCATCGTCGGTATATCCTTGCCTTGCGTCCTGTGTCTGCCGGGATAGGCTCCGGCTTCACCGTGACCCTGTATAGGACTAAGCGGTTTCAGACAATGAGATGAGATGAATTTGACATTAAAATCAGTGGGAGGCCACGCGAAACCGAAGAACCAGTATACCTTCTGATATTTTAGTTCGCAGGACAACAGCACACGATGGGAGAGGATGGACAGAGCGTGCGGCACTCTGTGGCCCACTGTGCAACGCGCCCATAAAAAAAACACTTCTCACTGAGACATATCAAACAGACCATGCTCATCTCAAGCTTGGGCATGATTTATACAGTTATTGAATCTATTTCAGTGATATATTTCTGTTTGCAACTACAAAGAACGTTGTTATTTTATAACGAATTATAATAACATAGCGTTGGAAAGACAAAATTACTTAAACTGGGACAAGGTATACAATAATCCCTGCTCTTGCAAGTGTGAGGTCGTGGTGTATACTCCACATATCTGTGGAGTGGGTGAGTTGCACCGTGAGGAACCACTGTTAACCTCCAACAAATTGGCCTCACGGCAATGATGGGCTGAGTTAACCTATAACCAACATTTGTCATTTTTTTTCTATCCAATTATAATTTGAGGTCTCAGCACAGTGTGTGGTGCAAGGATTTTGTGTGAGGGTGTAAATTTGGACACAGTAGCGCACAAACTTCTCAGTCAGTTTGAATGTCATCAATGATTCACTGCGTAGGGATTTTTGGAAATGTATTTTACAAAGATGGTCAAGTAGATGATCAAAAAACCTACGACTTCAATCACAAGGGAGCTGCGTAGGGTCATGGCCTAAATGCATGATTAAAATAAACTTTTCTTCTGGAATTAATATTTTAAAGGACAGCATGCAAAATGTATGGTTATGAATGTGACATAGGTAAATGTACTTTCTAAATACTATACACTTTTAGCACATTTATCACTTGATGGATTGGTGGCACAGTGGTTCACACACAATTCCAAGTCTTGACTAACTTACATGATGAGTGATAACTGAAATCGCCCGAGGATCATCCTTAAGCAAGTCTCATTGACTAGCCTAGTTAACCATGGTCAAACATCCCCCATGGCCAAACGGTGCAGGGAGGTCTTCCGCTGGCAATGGATTAAGAATGGGCTCTCGATAGGTTGATTGGCTCGCAGACTAAAATTGTCCCGCAATGCCCGGCGATGGACCGGCGTCCCGTCGTCGGGTGTATTCCTGCCTTACGCCCTATGTTTCCGGGATAGGCTCCGGCTTCACCGTGACCCTATATAGGATTAAGCGGTTTCAGATAATGAGATGAGATGGCTTTCGCTTGAGTGGCTGACCATGATTCAAATCTGTCTCCTCAACAGAACTTGGTCGGTTTTCTGACGTTGTTATTGCATAACTGGTTAATTTGAAATAACAACTGCAGGTTTTCACTCACTGACTGTGCATTTTTTTAGATTTAAGCCAAGCTAGCTCTTTTGTCCGTTCGTAAAATTGCGAGGCTTGCAGTGAGATGCACAACAACCCAGTGAATGTAATGGGGAGTTTACACATTTGCTGCATTTAATCAAGCAGTAGCTGTTTGTATCCCGTTACGTGAGCAATAGTCAATACATCCTTGCAATTGCATTTCTTTGAGGACAGTGATAATATCTGTGATATGGACATAACAGGGTAAACACCTTTAATATCCACCTCCATGCTGGTGTACTTAATGGGCACTTTGTGCAGACGTTCCAATGACAGGTGGTAGTTAAATCCAGTTGAAATCTTCAGAAAACTAAAATAGGAGGTTGGGAGGTGATGATCAATGACTCCGAACATTGGGACTAATGGAACGGATCCCCGCGGAGAGAATGAATGAACTGACACGCGTTTCTAACGTGGGCCTCCGTAAAAGCGAACTGATTTGCCCCTGCTATTCAGCGGAGCTATGTAACATTACAACGTGAAATGATCAAGAGGCTACTTGTGCATTACAGCGCTGAAATGCCTTCACGAATATCACTTGTTCGAACTGATGCTTCATACAACTATTACACATGAAGTCTCATCTCATTATCTGAAATCGCTTAATCCTATACAGGGTCACGGTGAGCTGGAGCCTATCCCGGAAACAGGGCGTAAGGCAGGAATACACCCGACGATGGGACGCCAGTCCATCGCCGGGCACTGCGGGACAATTTAGCCTGCGAGCCAATCAACCTATGTAGTAGCATGCTTTTTGGACTGTGGGAGGAAACCGGAGTGCCCGGCGAAAACCCACGCGGACACGGGGAGAGCATGCAAACTCCACACAGAAAGGCACCCGAGCCGAGAGATTCGAACCCGGGACCTTCTTGCTGTGAGGCAACAGCGCTAACCACTGGGCCACCGCGCCGCCCCATTGCGCTTATTCCGTGTCAGTATAGTTATGAATGTTAATCGTGCCTTTAGAAATCGAGGTGCAAGAAAATGCTATTTGAATGGTCTGAATGCTTTCTGAAAGGGCAAATGAAGACATATCTTCTCATGTTTTAGTGACGTGACGAAAGTAGCTGATAGTATAACGCATGGGGCACTAATGACAATGCTCTAAGAGCTGGACATTGATGGCAAAGATTTGTGAAATCTAATAAACACCTATGAGATCATAGCACGACCGTTAAGATCAAAAACTTAGTAAGTGATTTAATCCAGAAGTGAGAGAGGTGTGAGGCGAGGCTACGTCTTTTCACCTGCTTTGTTAAACTTGTACAGGGTGCATCGTGGGATATACCCACGATGGGACGCCGGTCCAAGATCCTCTTCCTCACAGACAAGGCTCTCACTGGCGCTGCTCCGACAAACATCCATGACCTACTTCAGGCGCCCTCCTCAACACGGCAACTTCGATCCTCCAATACGGGCTTGCTGCATGTGCTCAGATCACATCTCCATTCGATGGGTGACAGAGCCTTCTCACGCACTGCTCCCAGACTCTGGAATGCCCTTCCATTGGAGATTCCGTCAGCTAAGTCCCTGGGCATCTTCAGATCTTGTCTCAAGACTCACTTGTTCCATAAGGCTTTCAAGTCCTCTGGCTAGGACAGTTAATGCGGCTCACTGTTGTCGTGCCAGGATGATGGCTCGACGGGATGATGGCTCGTGGACCTGCACCTGCTCGGGAAAATGTATTCCTTATTTGTTATTTTTTTTGTGTCCTTCTACAATTTATCGCCACTATTTGACCTTTAGGTGAGCTCTCCTGATGTTGTTTACATGCCGTTCTCTCCACAGCTCAGATTTGTATTTTAAAAAACCCCCAAAAACCCGTTATTATTGCTGATTTGCTGTTCTTATGTCGTTGTTGTTGACCTGCCGTTCTCTCCACATCTTTGTGCAGCGCTTTGTGACCTTATGGTGAAAAGCACTCTCGAAGTGCAGTTATCATTATAACAACATCAGAGCAGTTCCATTGACCGTCAAATAATGTATAAGACTCTATATCCTTTTGTCAGTCCGTTGCTGGATGGTTGAGCCGTCCCCCATGTGTGCTGACGTTTTGGAGGTGTGGCCATACTTCACCACGTTGGTCAGTGCTCGTGAGTGAAGGAGGTTTCCAGGACTGGTTCCACTATCGCTCGCCACTGATGTTTGGCTGAGGCTACGTGCGTAACACCGGTCCCCAGGATGATGGTGCAGATTAGTAACCACCGCCTCAATTCTCCACCATTACTGTGCAACGTCACGCGCACACAGCCACTGGTCAATCCGCAGATGTGCCACAATATAGAATGCTCGGTAATTGGGTTTCTGAACTTAAACAACTATCTCACAGCAAGCACATTATTATCAAAGAGTTGCTGTTAGCATTGACGCAAGCCCACAACGGCCGAGAATCCATGAGTGTGAAGATGGAAAATACACAATTCCTGCTAACACTTCATTGAGCCATGCCTATTGATATCTGGCAAGATTCCATCTAGGCGCAGTGCCCACGATACAGCGAGCGTAGATTAACTCTCTGTGTTCTTTATTACAACAAGAGTCGTCTCGTGCAGTCCAAAGTAGACCTCGTTACTCTCTGCTCTCTTCCCTCTCCGCACCTGTCGCTCTTCCAACCGCTAACCACGCCTGCTCTCGATCTCTCTCACAGTCTCATGACCCTAGTGGAGCCTCACACACACCCTCTCCACCCGCGCTCCCGCAGTGAGCCCACGATGGGAC
This sequence comes from Mordacia mordax, assembly GCA_036362905.1. Taxonomy (NCBI): domain Eukaryota; kingdom Metazoa; phylum Chordata; class Hyperoartia; order Petromyzontiformes; family Petromyzontidae; genus Mordacia; species Mordacia mordax. Next base: position 1,551,261 of record JAZEWT010000009.1, on the reverse strand, counting down.
GCCAGTCCATCACCGGGCACTGCGGGCAATTTAGTCTGCAAGCAAATTAACCTATGCAGCATCATGTTTTTTGGACTGTGGGAGGAAACCGGAGTGCCCGGCGAAAACCCACGTGGACACGGGCAAAACATGCAAAGTTCACACAGAAAGACACCCGAGCCGAGATTCGAACCCGGGACCTTCTTGATGTGAGGCGACAGCGCTACCCGCTGGGCCACCGTGCCGCCCGGGGTAGCCACATGTACATGCTATATCTTGTGCCGCGCACGGTATTCTGGGGCAACTGACAAAAACTAGGACTCTTTATGTCCTAAGACTATTTACAGATTTCCAAGGATATGTGTCTTAAAAGAACAGAACCTTTGAAAACCAGGAAGAATGGCAACTCAAGCCTCGTACGATCCAGTATAAGGTCAGGGGACATTGTGCGTTGCTAGGAATGATCATTGGCTATGCCTGTGCCAGCCACCCCAAGCTGGTTCATGCCAACGTTTTATTAAATGTAGGCTAGCCTAAATTATCGGTGTGTTTGCTCGCGGGGTGAGGAGTTGGCCACCACAAGTTTTTTTTATCCACTTCCTTTTAAAAAGCCGCAGCAGTAAATGTCTTTCGGTGAGTGCCGTAATGATATTTCTCAACGTTAATGCAGTTGCCGTGGGCTATTTTAATTCATTGTTATTCACTTTTTAACCGTAGTAATCGCATCGAGCTTGAATATGTTCTCCAATCCACGTCTTGATTTTTGTGTCTCAGTTTAATTTCAGGATCCGTTCCCATTGCGTATTCGTGGCAATGGAAGAAACATTAAAACAATCAAAGTGCTACGTTTAAATTACATTGTGGAAAACAAATTCACAAACGTTAGAAAGATCAGTCATTTGGTCAAGTTTCATTTAGACTGGAAGAAAGAGTTGAACTCTGTAGCTCTTTTAAACCATTATCCAGCGAGGAAGGGTAATAAAGTTACAAAATCTCAGGACACTGGGGTATTTTAGTCAGGACAATTAACCGAATAGCATGTCTTTGGACTCTCATCTCATCTCATTATCTGAAACCGCTTAATCCTATATAGGGTCACGGTGAGCCGGAGCCTATCCCGGAAACACAGGGCGTAAGGCAGGAATACACCCGACGACGGGACGCCGGTCCATCGCCGTGTCTTTGGACTGTGAAAGGAAACCAGAGTATCTAGTATAAAGCCAGCCAGACACGGGGAGAACACAAAAACTGCACACAGAAACACACTGGAGCCGGGAATCGAACCCAGATTTTCTGTCAGTGAGGCAGCAGCACTCCTGACCGCTCCACCGTGCACGAAAGGCCATCATATAAACGCCATGCTGACATCAACATTTGAAGGTGTTTTGTAAATAAAATGAAGCTATAGCTAAATCTGTAGAGCAAATATAAATCACTGCAGAATTGCCAAAGTCATAGTTTCGGTATTTACCGACGGGTATCAACAATAATGATTGAATGACTTAATCATCAGCTTTTTAAATAGCGTCCTCACAATTACAGCATCTCAAGATACTGTAAAAGGAACAAGTAATTAGATTAGTTATTTCGAAAAAAACCGTAAACTATCGTTGAAACTGTCACAGTAACCAAGTGCACAGCAGTAAAAACAACCGCAATTGGATTTAAAATTGGAGTAAAACGTAAACACATTATCCACGTGCTTGTATGAGACGCTATCCTGTGAAGGGAAACCTGTTTGCCATGTGGCCACAATAAAACACAAGAACGACGACACAGGTAAGAAATCGTACAGGATACACCTCCGCTTAGCAGCAACACTCACCAAAGACTTGCTCAACAAGCTAGATATAACACGCACGAGAGCAGAACGACAATATATTGAATGCATACAGAGAGAGCAGAAAAAGTATGAATATCTCATCTCATTATCAGAAACCGCTTTGTCCTGTACAGGGTCGTTGTGAGCCGGAGCCTATCCCGGCAGGCACAGGGCACAAGGCAGAGAGATACCCACGATGGGACGCCAGTCCATCACCGGTCACTACGGGCTAGTCTGCAAGCCTATTAACCTATGCAGCAGCATATTCTTTGGACTGTGGGAGGAAACCGGAGTACCCGGCGAAAACCCACGCGGACACGGGGAGAGAACATGCAAACTCCACACAGAAAGGCACCCGAGCCGAGATTCGAACCGGGGACCTTCTTGCTGTGAGGCGACAGCGCTACCCACTGAGCCACATGAGCACAGGCAGAAAACAGTACAGTGCTTGTCACATCAGCGTGTTGTTGTTCTTAACTTAAGCTCAATAACACTCACACAGGCAGCACAATCCATTCTGGCGAAAGGCTCTAACTTTGCCCTAGCACCACGGAATATCAGGCTTTCATGAGATGCAGGCCAGTGGGTGAGTCAGAGGCGGAATTGGATTGGGTTAATGTGAGTCCGGTGTGCGAGCAAGACAATGGAACCTTTTCAAATGGACCCGGACCTTCGTCCATTGTTGCTGGAAGAAAGCAACGCTATGGCAGAGACTCAAG
>JAZEWT010000009.1:1506247-1535527 GCA_036362905.1 Mordacia mordax | reverse complement strand
CTCGGGTGCCTTTCTGTGTGGAGTTTGCATGCTCTCCCCGTGTCCGCGTGGGTTGTCGCCAAGCACTCCGGTTTCCTCCCACAGTCCAAAAAAATCATGCTGCTGCAAAGGTTAATTGGCTTGCAGACTAAATTGCCCGTAGTGCCCGGTGATGGACCGGCGTCGCATCGTGGGTATATCCCTCCCTTGCGCCCTGTGTCTGCCGGGATAGGCTCTGGCTCACCGCGACCATGTACAGGATTAAGCGGTTTCTGACAATGAGATGAGAAAAGTAATTCACATCCCGTTAACAATTCATTTGTGATTGAAGGTTCACCTATACCTAGTCCGTAACGACAGTTGTTTTCTGGATATTTCCAGCTACCCACTTGATGATGGGCTCACTTTCAACACATCACTGATGTAAAGTTTTCACGACTCGGAAGCATCAGAATTGCTTTCCAAAACTGTTCTCTTGGGATGCCTGTGTCGCACCCGTTCCAGGCACGTTCCCCAAGGACGACCCTAGTAGGAAGTGCTGGACTCCAGATGTTTTCACCAAGGAAGAGCCTAGCAGGAGTGGTGGACTCCAGATGACATGACCCTGGGGTGCATTGGAACATGCAAACGCCTACATGGTACATATGCACAGTATGCATGTGTACCATGTAAAATTTTCTCAGAGTGCATATTTTAGTCTGTAAATCAATATAAAACGTGGTACATTTGTATTCGAAACATCCATTTGCGATTCGCTTTTGTAATTTAAATGATGCCCCAAACTAAAAGCATTGCTGTTCTGCCCCTACACTTTACAAAGGTTAAGAAAGTTGTCTTGGTATTGAGCTCATTTTGGACATTTCATTTTTTAAAATAAGGCGTAGTATTGAAGCTTAGCGGAGTTATATTATCATTATTGAACAGGTTGATGTGTTTTCTATATTCTTCCCCACAACTCTATGGTAGCCAGCTGGGCATCATCATTGTGAAAGTGTTTGAATGACGGTCACTAGAATGTAAGCCATAATCGTGAGATTTTGGAAGGGACGTTAATGCTTATCTCGTGGAATATCCATATCAATCAGAAATTGCTCTTTTGACAAATGTCAAGCCAAATTCGATGTGGTTTCCCAGACATATTGGGTCTCTCAATTTTACCACAATAGGGCGAGGGTGGCTCTGCCTGTTCACCCACCATTATCCTGGACCCATCCAAAAAAGTTGCTTCGGGATTTATTTTTTAATAGTGAGATAAACGCTAGGGGGGGGGGGGGGTCCTGTTAACGCTCAATAAAACAACTCAATCTCCCTCTAGCTTTTGAGGAGATTGTAAATAGTGGGGTGGTGATTGGCAAGAAATACACGATTGATCAACAAGTTTTTTTTTTCACCAATTATAAACACGTACTGAGTGACTGATGCATCAAACTTAATGGATAAAACTGGGAGTCAGATCAATGGTTTCCATTCACAAAGTCAAATTACAGCTGTGCACAGAATCCAATTCTATTCAAGAGGTCATCAGGGTGAGTGCTATCGATGAAACCAAACGTTACCAAAACGTTCTTCCTTCTACTCTTTCCAACAGCCATTGCAAGGCTAACGCCTACAAAGCTTTCTCTTCGCACAACACCATGCTGGATGGAATTGATGGCACGCCTCTCATTTTTTTATGATCTCTCATCTCATCTCATTATCTGAAATCGCTTAATCCTATATAGGGTCACGGTGAGCCGGAGCCTATCCCGGAAACACAGGGCGTAAGGCAGGAATACACCCGACGACGGGACGCCGGTCCATCGCCGGGCATTGCGGGACAATTTTAGTCTGCGAGCCAATCAACCTATTGAGGAGCATGCTTTTGGACTGTGGGAGGAAACCGGAGTACCCGGCGAAAACCCACGCGGACACGGGGAGAGCATGCAAACTCCACACAGAAAGGCACCGGAGCCGAGAGACTCGAACCCGGGACCTTCTTGCTGTGAGGCGTCAGCGCTAACCACTGCGCCACCGCGCCGCCCCCAAAGACATTCTGACCGGGTTAATTGGCCTGCTGGCTACATTTCTCCCCAGTAACCAACAATGGACTGGCGTCCAATCCTGACCATAGCGCTGCCTAGCGCCCTGTGTCTGCCGAAATAGGATCGAGCTCACCGCAACCTTGCACAGGATTCAGAGATTACCGATAAGGCGAGGATTTATTAATTATATATGATTGTATTTTGTTATTCTCATCTCATTGTCAGAAACAGCTTAGTCCTGTACAGGATCACAGTGAGCCGCAGCCTATCTCGGCAGACACAGGGCGCAAGACAAGGCGCAAGACAGGGTTATACCCACGATGGGACGCTAGTCCACCACCGGGCACTGCGGGCAGTTTAGTCTGCAAGCTAATAAACCTATGCAACAGCATGTATTTGGACTGTGGGAGGAAACCGGAGTGCCCGGCGAAGACCCACGCAGACACGGGGAGAGAACTTGCAAACTCCACACAGCAAGGCACCCGAGCCGAGATTCGAACCCGGGACCTTCTTGCTGTGAGGCGACAGCGCTACCCGCTGGACCACCGTGCCTCGGTTCGTGTAACCGCTACCCTCTGCTCCTTTTGAGACTCACAGCTGCCAACGGAGATGGGCACCACTTAGAGATACTTTCACTTTACTGGAGAGGATTGATCAGCTGAGTTGAAGCACAACTGACTCAATGTTAAGAATGCTGACCCCAAGGCTAGCCTTACTAATTAAAAATGCAGGCCTCATGCGCACTATGAAACTAATGATGCATCTGGCCACCGCATTGATTAGAACTGTTTTGTGGGTGCATAGTGCAGGTGCATAGTGCAGGTGCATAGACTGTGGCTGAAATGTCGGGCCAGATGGATTGAGTGTTTTTCTTATCTTTTTTAACAAGTATATAAAACTCATTATGAATCCAGACGCAGCATGTACATTGGCATGAAGATGTGTTTTATTGCTCAAACATATGTCCTCATCTTTTGGTGGCCCTGAGCCCCGAGTAATGAGGTTGAAACTCCTCGCTGATGCAGAGGCTGTTTCGCAAAAATACCACCATTTCCCAATGTACAACGGCCCATATCCTTCAATCATGCGGGGCCCATTGAAACAAAAGATATAAAAAGAATTATACACCCGGAGTGTTAATGACGTTACATCTGTTAGTCTTGTTTTTAATATAAGATGTAAGTGAAATTGACGAATTGGGATTACATTTACGTTAGGCAAGTTTTTGTATTTTGTTTCAGTCTAGTAGTGAGGTTGGAAATTCAAATTTTTACATTTATTCGAAGTTTTTTTGCATTATTAAACTTGGTGTCCTGACTTTAAGCAGCTATGCTTGTATCGCAGCCAAAATGTAATAACCGTAAGAAATTAAATTATTGAATGCTTTTTGCAATTTCCCTATAATCACCATAGTTATATTTGATACAATGTGAAACAGATAAGGATATATTAAAAACCGTTCCTTGCACAACAAAGCTTTAATGGAAACTCTCCTGATGGTATTTTTTATAAAGACAAATGCGATTGTGATCCACTCTAATGGTATAAAATAACCATTTGATATCATGCACGTTTTCATTTTGAACGTACAAATTTGTTAACATTCGTGGCATAGAATGCAGAGTTTGCAATATTGGAATAAATCTTTGTCTAAAATTTTAAATCAAGGGAGATCTCTCTTTGAGTTTGTGTGTGCATTTTATTGGGATGATCCAGCTCTCATTCACATGGTTTAAATCAAGCAAAGCACAATGCCTGCATTCATGTACAGGTAAAAGTCAAAGGTACAGCCCTGAAATGTCTTGCTCATGCCACTGCTTTATTAATCTAATTTTCATCATAAACTCAATGGACATGAAAACTTACTTCTGATGTTAATTAACTACTTATTTACCTTAATGTATATTTATAGTTCTAGTTGCGGTCACAACGACATTAGGTGTGGGTGACCTTCTGTGGCCATTCTGTTCTATTCCAATTAAATTCTATTCCATCCATTGATAACAGCGTGCCAGAGGTTGGTAGCTAAATGCCAGATACAAAGCTTATTGGATGTAAACAAGACACTGTCTATAATGAGCCACCCTTATCAACAGTAGACATATTAAAACATATCGAGTTGATAAGATTTGTTCTCTTTGAGTTAAACAGCAGTGCCAGGATAAGGGCAGCCATGGGCAGTAAAATAAATACTGTCGCCACAACTGCAGCCGCAGTGAGATTCGTACGGAAGAGTAAACACCGCGTGAATCACAAAAACATTCTTTGCACCATTTGTTGGATTTTGAGAATCAAGAAAACTTACTTTGAAACCATTCTACACATTAGTAAACCATGAAAAGATGTCTATTATGCATTACTGTAGGACGTAATTTTGTATGTTTATAGCGTTTACATAAGCTTCTCTGTGCTTCATAAAAGGTTCCATATATTATTTAGGAATTCACCTTGAATTTCAGCAGTTTTAGTTTTCTTCCAACTTTGGTTTGAGTTATAACAATGCTTCAATTTAAACGTACATCACGTGGTAGCCGTACCCGAGCAAACCTGTACGGCAGAGAATGTGTTAATTAACAATTAGGGCGGCACGATGGCCAAGTAAGTAGCGCTGTCGCCTCCTCACAGCAAGAAGGTCCCGGGTTCGAATCTCGGCTCGGGTGCCTTTCTGTGCGGAGTTTGCATGCTCTCCCCGTGTCTGCATGGGTTGTCGCCGGGCACTCCGTTTTCCTCCCACAGTCCAAAAAAAAATGCTACTACATAGATTAATTGGCTTGCAGACTAAATCAGTGCCCGGTGATGGACTGGCATCGCATCGTGGGTATATCCCTGTGTTGCGCTCTGTGATTGCCGGGATAGGCTCCGGCTCACCGCGACCCTGTACAGGAATAAGCGGTTTTGACAATGAGATGAGATGAGAATATTGATTGATGTTTGAGCAATATTTTCAATTTCTCATGGGACACAGGTATTTGCCCTGATTTCTATTCACTTCATTGCCATGTTTTACTTTGTTTTCTATGTTTGGGTTTTGCCGTTTTGGCGACCGAGGTCACTTGGGACGTAGGCTTTAACCTTGTCTCGTGAGATTCCACCTGGTTAAACAAATAAGTTTGACTTACTATACTACTGACGAAAATGGCAAAGCGCCGTACAATGATTTGATCTCGTTCCATATATATCTATTTATTTATTTAGGCGCACGTGTGTATGTGAATACCTACATGGCTGAACCATTTTAGGAACCATTAAATGACATCTCATATCTAAAAATAAAGATACTTATATGTGATTGTGACTGACTGACCACTGCACATTTAAATGAGGCCTTTAAAGGGGTTGAAAGCGAATATGTGCCGTTGAACTTTCGTTTTAATTAGAAAAAACCCAACAGAATAATGATTAAGTAAAGAGCAGTGTGCGTGACTTGAATAATTGAGGTTACTTGCATAAATGAGGTGACTGGACCTGTCGTGATTATGTTCCTCTTCATGAATGTTACTTCATTCCTCTTCTTAATTCAGTAATGTTGCATCGTCTTAACTCAATGTTAAATGTTTATCATCAGCTGAGAGGTTGAGCTGTGCACATGGACATGACTTTTACGACCGTTTTGACATTTTACATTGCTCTCCAGGGCGTGGCACGGTGGCCCAGTGGTTAGCGCTGTCGCCTCACAGCAAGAAGGTCCCGGGTTCGAATCTCTCGGCTCGGGTGCCTTTCTGTGTGGAGTTTGCATGCTCTCCCCGTGTCCGCGTGGGTTTTCGCCAGGCACTCCGGTTTCCTCCCACAGTCCAAAAGCATGCTGCTGCATAGGTTAATTGGCTTGCAGGCTAAATTGCCCCGCAGTGCCCGGCGATGGACTGGCGTCCGATCGTGGGTGTATCCCTGCCTTGCGCCCTGTGTCTGCCGGGATAGGCTCCGGCTCACCGTGACCCTGTATCGGACGAAGCGGTTTCAGACAATGAGATGAGATGAGAGATAAACCATATGTGAGTCAGAAGGATAACCACTGCACCGCGACCGCATCACAATTCCAATTTCTTACGACCGAACGTGGTGGGTCCGTCTGTAAAAATTGTCATGATATGACCCCCACAGACACGTGCTGCATGTCATCCTTGCCCCCTAATGAAGGATCTCGCGCACGTTAATGCCCAACGCATTTGAACCCGCCAGGCATCGATCTGCACACCCAAATGTGCTTCGCAGGGGTTAGTTCATCCTGTGCTTTTAGACGCAAGAGAAGTCTAACGCTGACGTCGATATCGCAACAAATTGACATTGATGCCGGTCAGTTTGAATCGAGGATGTCCAAGAAGGAAGACACTAAATGTCCACCGCAGTCTCTAAAGGGGCAATCCAGCCATGCCCTTGTCTGGATCTCCACATTGTAGCGAGTGAACCAGACGCCATGTGCACAAAGGACGTGTTTTGGCACCGCTGTACATTTGTGAAAATGTCTCTGGAATGGATATCGCTACTTGCAGTGTGCCCGCTATGCGGGTGATCTTGTTCTCTGCGTGTGCCACGTACTTATGATGCCACGATAAATGCAGAAGAGTGTTTTAAGATAGTTGATAGTCGTGCAAAAGTGGGAGTTTAAAGCGGAAAAGTTTTCGAAAGGTTCAGAAGAGTCATCGATAAGGGGGAATTTAATAAAGCTGAAATAATATGTAAAAGTGTGAGTGTTGTGCAGGTGAAGCTTGCATTTACAAAAGATTCGAACCCAGTACCCTCAGTGTGGACATACATATATACCAACATAAACACGCTTGTCAATTAAATATATATTATGCTTGTTTACCAAAAAAGCCTCACTGAGTCTTAACAGTCTTTACTAAGTGGAGTACTGGCACGGAGGGGGCACTGTCGCTACGTGTTATCCCAAATGAAACACCTGTAATTATAATGATGCAGGCTTTCACGGCTCGATGCATGATGATTGCTTCGAAAAGCTGCTCTCTCGGGACAGCCGCGTCGATCGCTTCCTCGCTCCACCTCAAGCATCCTCAGGTGTCTGAGGATAACTCCAACGTGTGAGGGTGAAACGTCGCAAGGTGGAGAGAGAGGAAGCGATCGACGCGTCTGTCCCGAGGGAGCAGCTTTTCGAAGCAGTCATCACACCTGTAATAGTTTAACACTGCGATATTTGGCAATTCCCAGTTGCATTGTTTTGCTTTCTTTTAATCTGCGGGAGGACACTGGGTGAATCGGAAAGACACTTAGGCACGCAGAACAAGGGGATAAATAAGTGCACAAGAGCAGTTGTGCACAAGCGTCACGACTGCACCACCCTGCCAGCAATATTTGATGGATTACAGCTTAGGATAAAGATTGTGAGATGAACCGAATCTACAATTGCTTGCCATGTAGGTGCTGGCGCTATGAAGCTGGAGAGAAGCAACGCATGCTTACATCGCACTGGTGGTGAAGTGCAAATGTGGATACCAGCCGCGCCAGCTCTGACGCCGTGTACTTGAACCCAACGCTCACTAACCTGTGCAATATTGCTCAACCAGTGAATTGAAGCAGTCACAAATTCAGTGATGCACAATTTTAAAAGGGGGGCATTGCAGAAGTAAATTATGCTGTTTACTAGCAACCGGTGATCAAATTACCTCGAATGCTCGTGATCTCATCTCAAATGTCACAACCAAAGCATGGTTTAAACGTGGAACATGCTTAGATGGACAATCACTGCGCACAGCAGGTTTTTATAGTCTATGGAGCTCTCTGATGGAGGTGCAGTACTGTATAGCAGCGCTTTCTGACCCTCGGGTGGAAAGCGCTCTAGAAATGCATTTTATTATTATTACCTTGCTTCAATATGTACGCTCTCCATTGTCACTCACCTGCAATGACTAGTGTGGTAAAGTGTGGTAAATTCAACCTCACACAGCCGTGGCTTGACAAGGACTGCACGTTTGCTGCCATGCTAATAATACTATTTGCATTTCTGAAGCGCCTTTCACCCGAGGGTAACAAAGCTCTCCACAGAGCTGTGGAGCAACGGTATGTCAAACTCAACATCAGAATAGATCATTTATCTACCACGATCATCATGTTCGATAATTGCTCCATGCTTGGTTGGATGAATCTGCTACTTAGCCTTTCCGGGGAGTATTCACCCTCCACCGATAGCTCTATGTGCGGGTGAGTTATAATCAATACAATTGACAAATGAAATGTCATTTGCAACACCCGCATTTATTAAATTTCGAAGGTATTCGTTCCAAGAGGGAGAAAAGCCACTGAGTTAAAAGTTCCCAAAACCACAACCGTTTGCATCCCATATTTTATTATGTTATTGCCCAATTAATAAATTAATTATTTGATCGTTTCATTAATATGCATGTTATTTTGTTGCAGGTGGAAATTGGAGAGTCCGGAGGAAACCCACGCTGAACAGGGGAAGAACACAGAAACTCCACACGGAAAGGCGCCCAAGGTGGGAATCCAACCGGTGCAGGCAGGTCTTTGTTTCTGTGAGGCGCAGATGTTACCACTGCGCAGCCACACTGCCTCCAAACGAACACTCCCGTGTGAAAAGTTAAGTGGTTATCAAATGCCTCCGTCATAATAGCCTGGAAAATTCAACCCTGGAAGTGCTACATTTCAATGGTAAAATTTCTTTGGTTATACCACTTCAATAGCTATTTGCATATGGAGATACTTTTGTTCTCTCATCTCATCTCATTGTCAGAAACCGCTTAGTCCTGTACAGGGTCGCGGTGAGCCGGAGCCTATCCCGGAAGACACAGGGCGCAAGGCAGGGATATACCTACGATAGGACGCAGTCCATCACCGGGCACTGCGGGCAATTTAGTCTACAAGCCAATTAACCTATGCAGGAGCATGTTTTTTGGACTGCGAAAGGAAATTGGAGTGCCCGGCAAAAACCCACACGGACACGGAGAGAACACGCAAACTGCAGACAGAAAGGCCCCCCTGGTTGGAAATCTAATCCCGGACATTGTAGCTGTGAGGAAGTCACGCTGCTTGCTGTGCCATACAACACTTGAGATAAACCAGCCTTTTCGAATAAACTCGGGTCATATAGCAGCAGGGCTCCGAGCCGTGAGATATTGTCCAAGATTTCCACTGTAACAAAATAGCTCCAACACCACCCAAGCAATTTGCTCCGTTGGGGGTGGGGTAGGGTAGACATTGGCGTGTCTTCACAAAACAAATTGTGTAAATCAGCATATATCAAGATAAAGATCTGGTCAAATGAGTTTAAGCGCCCATCCAGAATTGGGGTTAAATAAAATGAGCACTATTAAAAGAGCCTGCCCTACTTGGTGTGAATTCAATAGAATTGCCCTTCTGATTGGTCTTGCACTCTTCCATAAAATCCCATTGGAAGGGAATACAGCATGAAGAGTGAAAAAGCTAGATAATTAGTGTTTTCCCAATGGAAAACCGCTACCTGGTCAAAAAAGTGTAATTTTCCATTAAGAGCCAAGGTCCAATAATGCCTGCCAGTGCAGACCATGGCTCGTTAGGGCATGAGGAACACCGCTGCCTTTCGATTATTGTGCATGGCACGGTAGCCAAACACCACTCAAGCCTACTGCTGCGTTCAATAAATACTTTCCTACGCATAAATTGTGCTCGGCTTACCAGACGAAGTTTAAATTAGTTCCGCTGCAAGGTTGTGTCTTGGTGCATTTGTGTCATTGTACCCCATACGAGGAATGTCGTGTCAATGCGTCTGAGTGAAAATCACTAACAAGTTATTGTCAGCCATTAGGAAACTATTCTCAACTTTAATTTACATTTACAAATAAGAGCTGTGTTGCTCCTCTCACTGTGAGTGCACAACAGTGCGAATTGTGTTTCCTGGGGAATGCATTTGCAATGGTTAACACACCAATCATAACATATATAGGTCATTCGTGTAACCATTTTGGGAGCCTATTGAGATTCATTATCTCCAGTAAGAATGAGGCAAATAACCACAGCTCTCGTCAGATGAAACTCGTCGGCTATTCCCCATAGGAAGTACCGATGAGTTTCCCTACAGGAATCGCTGGGCAGCTATGCAATACAACGATAGATTAAATTAGAACTGCAATAACAATGAGCGGTGTCCAGAAAACCAGATTAAAATGCGTTCCATCCCTTGGCTGTAACTCTGTTACGAGTCTTTATCCCTGATAATCGTGTCCTTCCGAAGCTCACTCACTTTTCCTCAATAGCGTCTTCTCTAATCAATGTGTTCCTCTCTGAGGCCACTGTGGGAGGGTATCTCCAACACTCTCCGGCTGTCCCTCTGATGGAGGACCATCTATTGGCGGTGACGGTGAGTTCGAAATTGCAGGGACGCACCTGTACCTGAAGACAGAGAGAGCACGGTGAGTCTGGGGGATGCTCACTGCGGTTGGCCCACCTTGTGGGAGGAAGAGACGTGTGCGCGTTGTTGTGTGACTGTCAAGCCGAGAGAGCTCTCGTACGCGTTAACAGACTGTCGGGTCAAAGCGCCGTTCGCGAGCAATTATAAAGGTTGAGACGGCACGCGAGGAGTCACCACGCCTGGCCGCCTTTGTCTCCCTAGTGGCAATGTTTACACACTGCCCCAGGTACTCCCTTGCGGCGGAGTCGACCGACGTGAGGCCCAGGAGCCATTGGTAACTTGTGCCGGGCGGCGTGGGGTCGTCAGGTTTGCAGCGCTGCGCGCTAACCACTGAGCCACCGCTTCCTACGTGGTTGGAATATCTCTCGTTGACACACACACACAACACATGAGTTGCTGCATGTGTGTTTGCATGAGTGAGAGCCTCCCCAACACAAACCAGTTAGTGTCTCATTGCTCAAATGAGCACTGGCGTGTACATTAATTGCAAAAAAATAATGTCCAAACTAAAATATATTTGATGATCGAGCGCCGTATTTCATTTGATCATACACGGCTGCACCACTGTCGTCAACAGTGAAAGTTTATTTTTTTGCTGTGGCACCTAGTTTTTCACTTTCAAATTCCGCAAGTGAACCGACCAATCTTACCCACGGCTGTAATTTCCCCTGTGACCACCACATAAAACGAGCAAGGCGCAGAGCCCAAGTTACACCATCCACGCTGGCTACACGGTAACACTCGGCAAATACGACTCTGCATTCCGTTTATCTGCACGTGTGCACGCAAAGTGGAGAGCTCAGTCATGATACTCGCGACTTTGCCTATCGATATCTACGAAGGGTTCCAATCAGATCCGCCCCGTACCGGTGTAAGCATGCGTCATCCATTCACAAAGCAATAGCCTCGAGATCGTGAGGTTCAAAGCACGCTCTGTTCCTGGCTTGGCAGGCGAGAGGGTAGGCACCTCAGCCGCATTCATGGTGCTTTGTAGACTGCAAAGGGATATTCAGCAGCCATGGTCACTGACAGCATAACTCTGCTGCAGTATTGCATGTGCCGTCACCATGACAAGGCTTCCCATTAACCTCCCGCCGCGTTCCCACAACATTCCCCGGGACACAGTGACACGGGGGCCCTTCCAGGCACCCGTGAAAATGCACATGAATGGCGACATTCGGTGCTATTTTCCCAATATCCTGCAGTACTGCATCGCTCATGGAGCACGGACACGCACTGTGGCGCCATTCATTCTGTTGCCCTGTTCACACGCCTTCGTTCACCTTAGTCCCCTCTCCTCACAATGGCAATATGCGGTGTCCTTGTGCACGGAGGGCTACAACGGTCGCTACCGCGTGCACTGCGCGTCGTGTTTGATCGTGACTAAAGTGTTTATATTTAAAGCTGGCAGCAGCCGGCATTCACACCAAATGACTGGCAGCGGTGCCCGTGTTTGCGCCAGACGAGGCGCAGCTCGAGGCCATGTACCGTGGTGAAGGCGAACTGACGACGCATCATAGGGCAGGCCCCCCCGCCACGTTGTGTTGATGTTGGTTGTCACGGTTCGATGCGTGAGAATTGCTTTTCAGGCCGTTCTTTCGGCATAGCCGTGTCGAGTGCTCCCACCCACAATGCTCGAGGCTGCCCTCAAACGTGGGCGGTGAAACGTCGCAAAGGAGAGAGGGAAAGCGCTCGACATGGCTCTCCCGAAACAAGAGCTTCCGAAAGCGATTGGCAGACGCAGATGTTGGTGGCGGCAAGGCAGCGTCTGCGCCACACAGAAAGAAAGTCCTGCCAGAGGAAGTTCGATTCCTGCCTGGGGTGCCTTTCTGTGTGGAGCTTGCATGGGTCTCCTCCGGGTTCTCCGCTTTTCTGCCAGAGAAAAACCACTCACTAATTAATTGGCCAATGGCATGACATTATACACGATGCAGTGTTAGTTAAATGTTGGCGCCGGGTGACTGCACGGCTGCCTTCACCCTGCCCATCTCTCTGTGGTTTCCTCCCGTCTCTGCATCTGTGTCTTGTCCGTGACCAGGCATGGCATTTGCACGCGTTGCAAATTGTATTATTCTCATAACAATTTGAAGAGACTGAGAGATAAGTCACGAGCACTGCTCACTGTGCCATTTCGCTATGTTTTATCTGCCCAATAGGCATCTCGTTGTTCTAAACAATACCCTCTGTCTGACCTATGTGCTGTGAACAAGGCCCCTTACCCAAAACATTACCAATTACATACTGTTACTTTTCAATGCAGTGTAATTGGCAATTGTGAACTTTTTCATTGTTGTGAGAATGGCTTCTCTCCCATGCGTTGTGTTCACTGCCACCCATTGGTTTTGAATGAATCCATTCCACAGAGGCTGATGCGGACACCACTAGTATTGACAAGTCCTCCAATATTATTATTATTAACACGAAATAATGACTATTCTGTGCTACGTCAGTCAAATTATGTTGCAGTATTGAGCTAATGATGTGTTTTATTGTCTGCCAGAGTGCACTTTTTAGACTGGGGCATGTAAAGACATCAATATTTGTCAGGTCTTTGCACAATCTGTCTTGGATTCAATGTGTCAGAGTTGTTCTTTTTTATGAAGTGTACAACAGTGAAAATATCAGCATTGTACCTTTGACTAACTTGGTGCAGTATTATTGCGATGGGTTAAGCTTTATTGACAAAATCTGGGACACACCTAGATGTTGTGAATCGACAAATAGTGATGACAATTATGTAGATTTTCATGGCTCCATGGATGAACATTTCTCTTAAGCTGTTCTTTCGGTGTTACCTTGCTGGGTGCTCCTCTTCTGTCCTCTGAAGGAGAGAGAATAAATGCCAGAATGGCATTTGAGAAACGAGGAACACTCGCCACGGATATCCTGAAGGAATAGCTATTGAGAGTAATTATCATAGGGGTTTAATCGTTCATTAACCAAGATAAAATATCTCCCTGCTAACTAAAAATGGTACACTGCTCAGCTCTGTGGATGGCCCTCATCAGGATTGGAAATTATGCATTCCCCCACAGCCATTGCAGTGATCACAGCAATGGCTTTTATTTGTGAATGCCTTCATGATCGGCTAAGTCAACTCACAACCAGGATGTAAACCCTCAATCTTTTATTCTGAGACAGAAGTTCGAATTCAGTACAAAAGTAATTTACTGCATGCTCATAGCTTTACATAAATAGTAATAAATGTTTTTCATTATAAATTGTACACAACATCAGTAGGATATACTTTGAGAAATTACCATCCAAATTATCCAATATGCTTGGCAATCGAGAGCAAGCACCTCAACCGCTCATTTCTTGATCCAGACTTTGGTTAATAATAATAATAATTATAATTGCATTTATCGAGCGCTTTTCACCCGAGGGTCACAAAGCGCTGCACAGAGCTGCGGAGAGAACAGCACGTCAACAACAACGGCACTAGAACGGAAGATTAGCAACGATAAAAAAAGGGTTATTTTTTTAAATATCTCTCTATCTCGCCTGGACGACTGCAACTCTCACCTGGCGAGTCTGCCTTCATACGCAATCTGTCTACATCAACCTATTTAAAACTCCACTACTCGCTTGGTCTTTCCTCCTCCTCCTCCTTGTTTTTATTTTCCCATTTGACGCCTCTGCTCTGGTCTTTACACTGGCTATCGCTGGCTGCACGCATCAAATTCAAAACCTTGGTTCTTACCCATCGCTGTCTTCGCCTGTCTATTCCATTTTATCTCTGCTTCACGATCTCCCGCTATAGCCCGTCTCGCTCTCTCCGTTCAGCAAACTTCTGCTCGTCTGGTCGCATCGCACTTCCACACTGCTGCTTCCAAGGCTCGCTGTTTTACTATCTTGGCCCCATCACGATGGAATGACAACCCAATCGACAAGAGGACCACAGAGTCACTCTCAGCATTTCGAAAAAAAACTGCTCAAGGATCATTCTATACAACCATTATTTATAGGTCTGACAACCACAACAACAACAACAATTTTACTGGTGGGCAACCGGTGGTGTGTACCTGGCATTATTATTTTTTTATAAATGTGATTGTGCGTGATATTGTAAGCCACTCTGGATAAGGGCATCTGCTGAATAATATTTAATAATAATTCCAGAAATATGTCTAAAATACAAATAACGCTTTCCTATAAATTACACAACCTACCTCAGAGACATGAAAGCAACACGACTGATTGTGAAACGGGCTGCGCCAGTGTTTTGACGATCGGATTTTAAGCTAAATTGTTCTTGCGCGCAATAACAAAATGAGGCTGCTGTGGATTGTGGTGAATATTCTTTAAAGTGAAAAACGTACCAAGAAATCTTGAAATGAATCAACTCCACTGTGAAAATAAATTGTCAATCATGCCTCTGCTTATCTGGACAGAAACTCACCTAGAACAGTCAAGGACAGCCGAGGCAATTGTGCGTCCCTTATAAACAAAGTTACTGGTGAACCCTTCATGGGCTGGAGCTGATGCAATCTACCAGCATCAATCTGTTGTTCATCACACGAGAATAAATCCGGAGGCTTCATTTCAATCAGTCAATTATAAAATGTATTGCTCTATCGAAAAAAATCAATGGAGAAGCGAAAAGATTAATTTAAATGGAAGCCATGCTTTGGACTGCACAAATTAAGATTTTAAAATAACATTGTGTCACAAAAACAGGTTCTAACGTGACGATTAGTGGGGGTTAATTTCAGAATGTATATGTTCAGGAATAATGGCATCACGATATATGTCTCGTCAATTGCCGTCTGTCAATATTAAAGACCGTTTACATTAAAGATTAGTGTATAAAATGTAAGTATTATCCTTTTGGACATCTGGTAACCCTGATCATTATTCTATATCCGCACGTGGATTTGCACCAATCTTTTGGTGGGAAGTCTATTTGTTGGTATTTCAATAAACAGGTTCTTGCCATGGAAGTATGTAAAGTAACCAATGCACTTGGAATTAGAGGAATAGAGTAACATACAGCATTCAAAACATGCCTACTCATTCAAACTACTTAGTAAATAGACTTCTAGAAGTGATTTAATTTATTTTTATTTACTTTGTATTATTAGTTTAGCAAGTAATTCGCCTACTATTACGTCTAATTCCTAGAGGACACTACATGATTGAGGCTGCCGCTGTGATGTAATGGCTATCACACTGGACTTGCTTAGCAGAAAGCTGGTTCAATCGCCAGATGACAGCTGAAATATTGGACAGATTCAAAGACTTTCTAAATCCCCTACCACATTTATTAATGACTACACCACCGTTCGATTGGCAGGTTTTGTGGTGGGGTGAAGTGTGGGCATTCCCACTTCTTCCAAGATATCTGGCTGTGTCTGTTAATAGGAACAACAATAACACACGTTCACGATCATCATTGAGAGCGTCTCTTGTCTCCGGTCTTCCGAACATTTAACACTGGAGTTCCTCGAGGGAACAGCACGGGAAGGGATGAGAATTTGAGTGTCAGCGGAGCAAGACAAATACGGAACCTAACAGGACAGAGAGGGGAGCGTGATAGAGAAACGGGGTTTGAGCAATGATAGGGTAAGGGAGGTTATACTAAATAAAGGGCACATGAGGAGTGTTGTGAGTAGGCCAAAGTGTGCCTGGGTAAATCAGACACGCATAAAGGCAGTAGGCAAAGCAAACATAGGAAAGTGGTCCTTAAACTCTATTTTTGGGTTGAGTCACTTAAAAATGTGTCCGAAACCCGCTTTCACCCGACACAGGGCTATCATAAAGGTTTTGTCACGTGAACATAAGGTGCCAATTATTTACTATTTCAGCACACCAGTGCGTTAGAGAACAGGCCCACAACATTTATCAATGAAATGCGACGTTTTGCTGATAAGCGTAATCAGCGTAATCAGCGTAATCAGCGCCATCAGGTACTCGCACCAATATAGGACGAGCGGCTGTCCGATTTTTGGGTCTTTTTATATCGAGAGGTTGTCTCATCTCATCTCATTGTCAGACACCGCTTGGTCCTGTACAGGGTCGCGGTGAGCCGGAGCCTATCCCGTCAGACACAGGGCGCAAGGTATGGATCTACCTACGATGGGACGCCAGTCCATCACCGGGCACTGCGGGCAATTTAGTCTGCAAGCCAATTAACCTATGCAGCGGCATGTTTTTTGGACTGTGGAGAGAAACCGGAGTGCCCGGCGAAACCCCACGCGGACACGGGGAGAGAACATGCAAACTCCACACAGAAAGGCACCCGAGCCGAGATTCGAACCCGGGTCCTTCTTGCTGTCAGGTGACAGCGCTACCCACTGGGCCACCGTGCCGATCGTGAGATTGTGGTGTCATCAATTGCGTGGCCACCCGTGCAAGGACCCAAGCGGGGGGAGGGGCGTTTGCAATATATTCGCATGAATAACATACGTACGAAACCTTACTGATTGGCTGTGTCGGGTGGAGGTGGGTTTAATTATACATTTTTAGAGACATAACCAAAAAAAATGATTTTATGGATAACATTGGTCACGAAAGCCTTCGCATTATGGGGATGTCTGCAAAGGCCACGTGGTGATTGAGTGTTTTGGAAGGACGCAAGTGGTCAGGAAATATAAGCTGCCAGCAGTAACGTGTCATTAGTTATATTTAACCTTTAAAAAACGAAAATGTCCGCTAACTCCCAATGATGTGAAAATACATACGTACACACACACACACAGTCACTGGTCCAGTTGCAATATTACGTGCCTTAGACAATAGTGGGAGGGTCCAGAGCAGTATTTCCAGTTAACTTTGTTGTTAACAAATTGATTATGCGTGTTGCATGCAAGCTGCCTCCAAGAGTAGCGCTATCGCCTCATAGCAAGAAGGGCCCGTGTTCTAATCTCGGCTCGGGTGCCTACCTGTGTGGAGTTTGCATGTTCTCTCCCCCGTGTCCGCGTGGGTTTTCGCGGGCACTCCGGTTTCGTCCCACAGTCCAAAAACATGCTGCTGCATGCATAGGTTAATTGGCTCGCAGACTAAATTGCCCGCACTGCCCGGCGATGGCCTGGCGTCCCATCGTAGGTATATCTCTGCCTTGCGCCCTGTCTCTGCTGGGATAGGCTGCGGCTCACCGCGACCCTGTACAGGATTAAGCGGTTTCTGACAATGAGCTGAGATGAGTTTCCCCGACAGTAGAAACTGGCCGGGGACACTGTGGTGAGAGTACTTCTCGCAGTTGAAAGGTCACGTCCAGGTCAGGAGTTTACTCGTTCTTCTGTGAAAAAAGAATGGTTTTCCTGCAAACGCCCGTCATGATTTTGTCAGATTATAGGAAACGTTTTGGGCAACGTGTAAACAGAGTTTGTCTTATTTATACTTTTGTAACACTGCCTATACACTACGCTATCACCGAATAATCTGTTAATTTGCATGTAATTTTCATACTTGAATCCAAGAAATTTTCAAGGAATTGTCTAAATTGCCATCACAATTAATATTCTCGAAATTATTGTTGTATCTATTTAAATTATGATGGTTTTATGTTTCTTGTTCAGGCAGTTTGTTACTCACTTGTCATAAAGCAGTGGTATATAGTTTAATGTAAATTAACCAATTGTTTATAATCTGTTCATTATTCACAATAACATGCACATACTATGCGTATAATAATTATTATTATTAATTAAGCAATTTACTGCTTGCTTAGCGCTGGAAATGAAAATGAGCCCTACAGAAATATTTATGTGACATTGTAGACTTTACTTTGACTATTTAAAATATTCTGAGCTTAAACTATTGCCGTGCGAAACCACATTTGAAAAATGCAATTTAAATAAATGAATGCAAAAGTAATTTCGATTACCATCTGCATTTAATTCTTCTGTTGAGGCAGCTAAACTAATTGACAACGTTCTCAAGTCCACCCAGAAAATTGAAATATCACGGACAGACAACTGGCAAGTCGTGGGTTGTGAAGCAGAAATGTGGGGTAACGCTACCAGTATTCCCACGTCTTCAAAGACGTCTGCCCAGTGGGGAAGCGTATATCAACTACCCCACAGAGGGGCCCTATAGGACTTTCGATAACTTAGGCTGCAGAGTCAGTATTTGTACCCGTTTAATCCTGTACTGGATTGCGGGGGGCCCGCGTCCGTGTTTCTTAACCTCGGTATAAGCATGTCTTTGGACGGTGGGAAGAAACCGGAGTACGAAGCGAAAACCCACGCGGACATGGGGAGAACATGCAAACCGCACGCAGACAGGCCCCCGAGGCGGGGAATTAAACCTGGGACCTTCTTGCTGTGAGACAGGGGTGATAATCACTGCGGCACTGCACCACTTATCCATAATCAATGGTCCTAAATCAGTGATGCCAACACAGCTCTTTCACCGGTTATACAAGGACCGAATGGCGTGCAGTAAAGGCCCCTGTACCCAGTACTCCCACAGTAACTGCCATAAAACCCCTAGGCACGCGCTCATAAGCCTTTTTCAAGTCTATAAAACACATGCATTCTGGTTTGGTAAATTCCCATGACCCCTCAAAAATATGAGAGTGCGTAAAAAGCTGGTCCGCTGTTGCATGGCCAGGACGGAATCCATAATGTTCCTCCTGAATCCAAGGTCCGACTTTTGGCCAGATCCTCCTTTCCAATACCATAGCAAATACCTTCCCGACGAAGCTGAGCAGTGTGATCCCTTAGTAGTTGGAACACATTCTCTGCTCCCCTTTTTAAAAAATATTTGTGGCACCACCCCTGTCTGGAAATCCACTGGTACTCTGACACCAAGGCAACATTGAAAAGGCATGACAGCCCACAACATCCAGGGCCTTCAGCCTCACCGCATTAGACGCAAACTAAATTCCACGTAGTAATATAAACGATGGGTGGCACGGTGGCCCAGTGGGTAGCGCTGTTGCCTCGCAGCAAGAAGGGCCCGGGTTCGAGTCTCAGCTCAAGTGCCTTTCTGTGTGGAGTTTGCATGTTCTCCCCGTGTCCGCGTGGGTTTTCGCCGGGCTATGCTGCTGCATAGGTTATTTGGCTTGCAGACTAAATTGCCTGCAGTGCCCGCTGATGGACTGGCGTCTCATCGTGCGTATATCCCTGCCTTGCGCCCTGTGTCTGCCGGAACAGGCTCCGGCTCACCGCGACCCTTTACAGGACTAAGCAGTTTCTGACAATGAGATGACATTTAAACGATTGCATCATAACCCAATGTACAAAATTCATCTTTCTCCATGTATAATAGAACGTATGAATGCAAGACCGCTGTGAGCTTTATATTAGGCAACCAGGTGTCTACAAATAAAGACACTGCAAATATAAAGGTGCAACTCTGCAATGTCTTGCTCATTCCACTGCTGGTGAAAGGAACCAAACGAGATGAAGCCACCTTAGAGTGTATTTGACCCACTCCTCCACACTGAGCGGATGAGGTGGGAGTACTTGACCACAAGAAACCTATCTCTGGCGTACTTTGTTACACTTTTGGGTGAACAGAGTCCCCGCAATGTTGTACAAGATCAAGTGGGTACCCATAATGAATGAGTGCACAGGAGCACTAGATATTTGAGTTACGACACATTGGCTCAATGTCAGGAAATTCCACTGGAAAATCTAGCAATTTTATGAGGTGTACCTGTTACTGGACTTATCCCAACACATAAACATCGAGTGTTGGCTATTTTTCACCAATAAACAATCACATCCTGTGCTCACCCTGGCATACTTGTTGCTCGCTATGCATCACTGTAGGCCTTTGAGCCTTTTTCAGAAACATTAGTTTGAAATAAAAATAATAGTTGCATTTTTAGAGTGCTTTTCACACGAGAGTCACAAAGCGCTGTACAGCGTACATTTGAGACGGGGCGATAATTATCATGGATGTTGCAATCAAGGCCATATTTTTTGAGCAGAGGGGTAACTGCGGAACATTTGAATAGTGGGGGAACGACGCCGGAGCGAAGTGAGTTATTAAAGAGATAAATGACGAAGGTGGCAAGGGATTTGAAATTTGCCCGAAAGAGTTTGGATGAGAAGGGATCCAAGGAGCAGTTTGTGGGCCGAGATTTGGTAACTAAAGAGGAGACATCGGATTCAGTTAACTCGGAAAATTCTAGGAGTTATGAGTTCAGTGTAGGAGAAAAAACATTGTTAAGGTGCTGGTTGGTGGTTGAGACTGGGTCGAGATGCGGTACGCTTTGGATTTTTCTGGAAAAAAAACTGAATCAACTGATCCGCCTTGTCTTTATTAATGAAGAGAGTTGTGGACCAGTGACTGGTTGGACGAAAGGGCGAATTAATGGTAAGGAAAAGAATATTGGACGTGTAGCAGTTATCAGCCAGGATGCCAGAAAAATGGTTGGTACGGGCACAGTCAAGTGTCTTCCGGTGGCGGTTGAGCTGTTCCTTAAAGATTTGACCATGAGCGGTGAGGTCAGATTTTCTCCAAGTCCGTTCAGCCTTGCGTGCATTCGTCTTGAGATCCCAGAGTTTAGCAGTATGCCAGGGGATGGCTTTTCGCCTGAGACATAGCGTTATTATATTGGGGCCAAATCAACCAGTACGCTTGATAGCGAGCTGTTGTAAATATCAACTGCCACATCAGAGGCAGAGTAAGCCGAGGCAGAGAGTGATGAACTGTTGATTGCATCGCTGAATAAGTTTGGAGTGATGACGTTAAGGTTTCGGAATTTGATTCGGTGCTTCCTGATGGAAATGGGTCGCAACGCGTCATCAAAGGGGATGCACATCCCTATTGTATTATTGCTGTAAAATTGTAACCCTCGTAGATATAATGATTCAAATCGCACGGGACAGAGATCAGCTGCTTGGCTCAATCTACTAGGGCGGCACGGTTGTGCAGTGACTAGCGCTGCTGCCTCACAGCAAGAAGCACCCGGGTTCGATTCCCAGCTCGCGTGCCATTCTGTTTGTGCTCTGCGTGTTCTCCCCGTGTCCGTGTGGGTATTCGCCAGGGAGCACAGTTTCCTCCCAGAGTCCAAATACGTGCTGCCGAGATTAAGTCTCCTGATTAAATTGCCTCCGGAACCACGAGATGTTGTCACTTGCTCATCCCTCCCCGCTGGACAATTGTTAAAAACAGCAACATAACGGTTCATTCCAACGTAGATGTGAAGCGACTGACAAGGCGCGGCAGCCGTAAGATCTACTCTTCTTAATCCTCCTCGTCTCTAGCCACCCCTCAATATTAGTTGGTGCACCTTAGTTAGTCGTGCGTACTGGAAAAAAGGTGTGGGTTCTCCCGGCTCTAATAAGATCTCTGGTTGTCGTGGAAGCGTAGGTAAAGTATTCTCTGCAGTGGCTCTCTAAAGCTACCTCCAGTGGAGACCCTTCCACCAACAGTGGTGCGAGCAAGCCGTTGCAAGGCCGCACCTTTACCGTGTACTGCGAGACTTGCAACGTGGAGGTAATAAGCACACTCCCTTATAGCCGGCACTAAACCACAACACGCACGCTCAAGAGGAAGACAATCTTACTTGAAACAAAATATCTCATCTCATTGTCAGAAACCGCTTAGCCCTGTACAGGGTTGTGGTGAGCCGGAGCCTATCCCGGCAGACACAGGGCGCAAGGCAGGGATATTTCCACGATGGAACGCCAGTCCATCACCGGGCACTGCGTGCAATTTAGTCTGCAAGTCAGTTAACCTATACAGCGGCATGTTTTTTGGACTGTGGGAGGAAACCGGAGTGCCCGGCGAAAACCCACGCGGACACGGGGAGAGAACTCGCAAACTCCACACAGAAAGGCACGCGAGCCGAGATTCGAACCCAGGTCCTTCTTGCTGTGAGGCGACAGCGCTACCCACTGAGCCACCGTGCCGCCCCACTATAACAATTTAAGAGGTATATTTTCTTGTGTTGTCTATTAGCCAGTGCAACAACAAAAAAGCCACGTGTCTCGACGAGAGAAGTGTGCTTATTTAATATGAACAATAAGCGGCTGCTACAAGAGCGATTAGTCACCACTTGCGTTTCACCACCTCTTCAAGCGCAGCGGATCTGCAATGTCCCGTGCTGCGGAGGAGCATCTGCCTGTGTGAGATTCAGAAACGTGTTCCAGTTGCAAATGTTTTCTTCGTTTCAGTTTAATTTTGGTTTTTTTATTAAAGCGCGTGCAGGCACGGTGGTATTCCGAGTTGCGCTGGCGCCTGACAGCAAGAAGGACCCGGGTTCGATGCCTGCCTCGGGTGCCTTTCTGTGTGGAGTTCGCGTGCTCTCTCCCGCGTGTCTGCGTGAGTTTTCTCCGGGTACTCCAGTTTCCTCCCACTGTCCAAAGACACGCTGATGCCTAGGTTAATTGGCCTGCTGAGTAAATTGCCCCCAGTACCTTGAGATGTACTAGCGTCACATCCTGGGTATAGCCCCGCCTTGCGCCTTGTGTCTGCTGGGATAGACTCCGGCCCCCCGCGACCCTGCACAGGATTAAGCAGATTTTGATGAATATGATTTAAGCGGGAAGGAACCGTTGAGCTAAGTAGCTCGTTTTAACAGTTGTCCAGCGAGGAGGGGAAAGCACGTTACGACATTTCAGGGCACCGGGGGAAATGTAGTCGGGACACTTAATGTAGGCAGCGTATCTTCGGACTGTGGGAGGAAACCGGAGTACCCGAGGAAAACCCACGCACACACTGGCAGAACGTGCAGACTCCATGCAGAAACCCGAGCCAGGAATCGCACCCAGGACTCCGTGCTGTGGGGCAGTAACGCTACTCACTGTGTCACTGTGTCATTCACACAAGCAACGAATCTAGAATGTTTCGATTGGTAGGTATCAATAAAATAACCATTCTTGTGGTCTCGGTGGGAGCGGGTGGGTTGCCCTTTGATTGGTCTTAGCAGTCCCTTAGCAAAGAACGAAACAGACTTCAAAATAAAAGCAAGTAAATAACATCTTTAAAATAAAAAAGTTTTAAATTTGGTCAGCGTTGCTGCTGTATTCTCTCATAATCCACTGGGGTATTTTTCTGCTTCTTCCTCACCTATTCTGTATCACTGGGCATTGCCCATGTCTATGCGTCGCTCGAGTGGATGTATTATCGCAATACTCATAACAGCCATCAGAGGACACTACAACACAGGTGGTTGTGTCTTCCAGAGGTGTAATTGTGAAGGAATACACCTCAATATCGTTGTAAATTTGGCCATCCATCCCAAATGAATGCAACAGGTGAGCTAAGTAAATGTTAGTTGTTGTTATATTGTATAAATTACACGGTCATGCGTTACAGTGTTGGTCTACTCCTTACAAAATGGTCTGCTTTTTAGACCTGCTTGCTGAGCTATGGGTACTTTTTTGCCAGTATACAAATATAAGATTACAATAGGTTTTACCGTATCTGGCGATTATGCAGATTATGCAGGTGTTAAGATCTGTGTTAAGATCTGTTAAGATCTTAACAGATCTGTTAAGATCTTAACACCTGCATAATTGCCAGGCAATTAAACACCTGCATAATTGCCAGGCAATCTTAACACCTGCATAATCGCCAGATACGGTAAAACCTATTGCAATCTTAGACCTGCTTGCTGAGCGTTGCTGGCATTAGGTCGGCTGCGATGAGGCAACGCAAGCTCGCCTGCCGATAGAAAACCACGATAATCGTATTGCCTACTTTGCAACATGTCATCGTATCATGCTTCTAATTTCTCACATGACTTGTTCATTACGTTTTCGTTGCCACAGATTTGATGTAACGGTAGTTAAAGTTTACAACGCTAATTTTAAAATGCTTGAAACTTAAACCCGGACGGTATTTCTCGAGTCTCCAAACGACGCTCGGCTATGCAGTGGCATGCGTGTTTATTTCACGGCAGAGCCACTCTTCACCGAATCACGTAAACCTAGATGCAGATGTGAATGACTGAAGATCTCATCGAGGACAGTTCTACATCGTGAGGCTTCTATATTGTGGGGGCAAAACAAAGTTCTTATCATCAATGGTGAACATCTAATTCCGACCACAGAAAACGGAAATTAAGCAGCCCCGGCAGATGGCAAGTGGGCGAGCTTGGTTAAATGATGGAACCACAGGCAACATGTGTTTTTAACCAGTCGTGACTGTTAATGAATACAAAACATTCCAGGTACAACACCCACGGTGATGCAATCAATATCCATGGCTTTCAGGACATAAGCATTATCATTTAGAATGGTATTCCTATGCATGTCAATTCATAGGCACATTAGAGAATGCTGCCAAATCTTTTTCAAGAGTTTTTCCCTCGTACTGATCGGCTCATTCACATTTGTAATATAAACACGGTATGGCAGTGTGTGGGAAGTTATTAGAACGGGAATGCAGCCACCCGCACACAAATTGGTTCAAATCCGGTCGATGTCTGAGTATTAAAGGAAGCTGATTTTATACAAGGGTAATCAATAAGAGACCCTCTACCCATGGTCACTTCGTGGACACCAGGGACATGCGGCGCATGCGGCAGGGCATGCAGGCCATCACTGACTGTAATAACGCACAAGGTGCCTGCGACAGAGATGGCTCCATCCCGGACGTGCTCAATGACTTCTATGCACGATTTGAAGCACTGAGCGACCTGCCTGCAAGGAAAACTACCCCCCGTCCTGGTGACTAGGAACTCTGGCTGTCCACAGCCAACGTCAGGCATACCCTATCCAGAGTGGACCCACGCAAGGCTGCTGGACCCAACAAAATACCTGGTCATGTGCTTAAGGATTTGTGCATACCAGCTAATGTCCTCGCTGACATCTTCAACATCTCCCTGAGCTAGGTGGTGTCCCAGCGTGCTTCAAGGCCACCACCATCATTCCAGTGGCGAAGAAGTCATCAGTGTCCTGCCGACATGACTATCGCCCTGTGGCACTCATCACGAAGAGCTTCGCGTGGCTTGTCAAGGGCCACATGAAGACCACTCTCTCCCCCCCCCTCACCAGACCCCTCCCCACCCTACCCCCGATATTCATATCGCCCTTACCGGTCCACGGAAGATGCCATTTCCTCTGTCCTTCATCTGGCCCTGGTCCCACCTGGAAAAGAAGAAACTTATGTAAGAATGCTGTTCATTGACTTCAGTTCAGCATTCAACATGATCACCCCCCAGAAGCTGGTAGTGAAGTTGGGCCTGCTAGGCCTGAGCACCTCCCTCTGTCACTGGATCTTGGACATTCTGACCGAGACCTCAGACGGTCCGGATCGGCAACGACACCTCAGTATCACCACGCTGAGCACCGGCGGCCCCCAGGGCTGTTCGCTCAGCCCATTGCTGCTCACGTTGCTGACGCACGACTGCTCCGCCAGTTACAGCTCGAACCACATGATTAAGTTTGCGGATGACAAGACAGTGGCGGCCTCATCGGCAACAACGATGGAACTGTACACAGAGGAGAGGTGCAGCAGCTGGCAGTCTGGTGCAGACAGAAACCTGTCTCTTAACGTTCCCAAAACGAAAGAGATGACCATAGACTCGATGAAGACCCACGCTACCCACTCACCGCTGTTCATCAACGGCTCCATAGTGGAGACAAACAGAAGCACCTTGGTTCTTGGTGTGCATCTTGCAGATGACCTCAGCTGGTCAGTTCGTACTGCATCCCCTAGCCAAGCAAGCACAACAACGTCTCCACTTCCTCCGACGACTGAGGAGAGCCAACCTTCCTCAATCCTCCCTCTGCACATTCTGCAGGGAAACAATTGAGAGTGTCCTGATCAGCCGCATCACTCTCTGCTATGGGAATTGCAGTGCCTCTGACTGTGATTCCCTGCAGCGGATAGCGAAGACAACAGAGAACATCATCGGGACCCCTCCCCCCCCTTCGTCCAGGACATCTTATTGCAAACGATGCACACACAAAGCCTCAGGCGTTGCAAAGGACCCTTCTCACCCCTCCAATGAACTCATTCCCTGCCTGCTGTCTGGCATAAGGTACAAAGGCATTCGGGCAAGATCTACCAGACTCTGCAACAGTTTCTTGCCCCAAGCCCTCAGGCTCCTCAATTCCACGCTTCTCCACCCCCTCTTCATCATAACAAGCAGGGCACCACCCTACCGAAACACATGCATATACATGCACGGGCCACTTCACTTCACTATACGTAGTTGAAATCGTCTGCATATTTTGCTCTGCCCTGTCGAAATGTGGATTTAGCCTTTGTTTGTTTTTGCACCGGAACCACGAGAAACGAAAATTTCGTTCCTCTTTATACTGTAATTGTATAAAAATGGAATGACAAGTGTATCTATCTTATTTATCTATCTAGCTTGAATGGCTTATATTTAGGTAAGTATTTTACTTAGAGTAATTAATCTAATTTCACAGAATGTCTGAAACTTGAGTTTACGATATCTGTCTATGAAAATAAGCCACGTACGGGAGAACAATTGAACGAGGCATAATTCAGAGCTGCTGCAGAGAGCATCACTAAAGAGACCCTCGCTGCATGTAGGGAAATTTTCAGATCTGCAAATGGCGTTTGATGCACCGGCTTCACATATTGAAAATGTGTTGGTGTTATGACCAAAGAAACAGTGCTGTAAGTGAAATCTCATCTCATCTCATTATCTGAAAACGCTTAATCCTATATAGGGTCACGGTGAGCCGGAGCCTATCCCCGAAACACAGGGCGTAAGGCAGGAATACACCCGACGACGGGACGCCAGTCCATCGCCGGGCATTGCGGGACAATTTTAGTCTGCGAGCCAATCAACCTATCCATGAGCATGCTTTTGGACTGTGGGAGGAAACCGGAGTACCCGGCGAAAACCCACGCGGACACGGGGATAGCATGCAAACTCCACACAGAAAGGCACCCGAGCCGAGAGATTCGAACCCGGGACCTTCTTGCTGTGAGGCGTCAGCGCTAACCACTGGGCCACCGCGCCGCCCTGTAAGTGAAATATTTCAGTAATAATATTAAATTCAAACTATAGCGTCTTGTTTTGCCCACCCTGGAGAAGGCGTCTGATAGCAACACAGTTTGTTTTGGAGTCGTGCCGTGTGCTCGGCAAGATGTCTGTTTAGCCCCTAATGCTGAAAGCTTCGTGAACAAAATGAATTCGCAAGCATCTTACTGCCATCCTGATGTAATCCACTCATCTCTCATCGAAGTTGCTGAATTACAGGCACCTGCCATCGCACTCAGCATAAATTCCAGGTTTGTTTTTACCATTGTTACTGCTGTGTAATAGAGATACATTTTGAAAATCATTGATTCATTGTGATATCTTTGCTATTGACTTTAGCTAGTGTGACCTTAATGGCAGAACATTTTCGAGGAACTCACAGAGGTAAAATTCATCCTTTAATTTGAAAGATGCATTGCAGGCACGCGTCTTATATTGCATTTGTAGCTGCTGGGTCAGCATTTTAAATTTAGGAAATCTAAAATCAATAGAAACACATTATGAGAAAAAGAAACAGTGTTTTCAATGACAGGCCTTCATTAGAATAGATCACGGTTTGTCGGCCTAAATGTTTGATGATTTTGTTATTGTTTTCCAGAAATATATGGACATGTTTGTTAAGATGCATTTAATTGGCTTCTATTTTACACCTATGAGGGCTAAATGTTAGAATTGACCTTAACCTTAAATCCATGAAAATGTGACCTTTTATGGGAACATTTCCAGACAGCACACCCACTGTGACAAAGATCCCTCATTTAGCGTGAGGGACCCTTAAGGCCAGTGATGTCGTGGCCATTTTAAGACCACCGCAGGGCATGAGTGGAAAAATAAAAAAGCTCCACCATGTATGTGTTGTTTCTATTTTGCAGCTGTGAATTTCGTAGGTGCACTTGTAAACCACAGCACACATAATCCAGAACACTGCAGCCTTTATAATCGTAAAAATATATATCCTGGGTACATGCACAATATTTTGGGTTTCATTCACGAAC
This sequence comes from Mordacia mordax, assembly GCA_036362905.1. Lineage (NCBI taxonomy): Eukaryota > Metazoa > Chordata > Hyperoartia > Petromyzontiformes > Petromyzontidae > Mordacia > Mordacia mordax. Next base: position 1,507,306 of record JAZEWT010000009.1, on the reverse strand, counting down.
GCCTGACTATTAACATTTTAGGATGATCAAAAATATTTGAACACAATGTTAATAATTCTAATATTCGATTCAGCAAGTGTTGTCATTGTTTTCCACAATAAACAATTCCGTTTCTCTAACTGCGCCTCGCATTAGCGCTCACACCGCTGTCAACTCCGTGGTACGCCCGTGTGTCTCGCTGAAAACCAAACGCTGTGTGCCATTGACATCATCGAGTCCTCTGCCGTAACATTGTCTCGCTGTGGCCATGGCTCTCCCCGCATTTTACGCAATAGGCAATTAGCTTTTCAATGTATTTCAATCGCACTGTTACAGTGTTGCTCTTCTTTGTCCCGTATTAATTTATTGGAGTAATTGGACATTTTTGTACTGTGCAATGCTGTGTTACTGTTCACCCTATGATTATGGTTCTGGTTTTATCTTTGCACAATGTGATACTTTAAATTCGATGTATTACCTTGCAAGTTTATATAATAATATTTTCTATAAAGAAAATATGCCCAATTAATATATCTCCCGTAGCTAATGTAGCCGGTGGCTATGGTAATGATGCGTTGTATATATGGCAAGGGGTTGCATTAGTTAGTTCAGACGTTTATTGTATCACAGGTATCCTACATCCAGAAGTTGCAGGCTCAGTGAGTATTTCCTGCTGTTACAATAAACATCTATCTACCTATTCCCGTGCTTTCCACTTCCCTGAGTGTTCTCGTGGCTCAGTAGTTGTTCTGAAGTTTGTTTTCTCCCAGAGATACTACAGGCCTCGGTTCCATTGCTTACATAGAATTGATCGTCACTAACACCATTTCACATAATCCCACGCAAACGCTCCTACAATATGATTATATCTACGAGCTGAGCCCTTCTATTGAGCATGTAACACGCTCTTCTCATGTTATGATGAAGGTGGAAGAGTGCTTTCGAGGATTAACCCTTTCACGCCTCTTCAAACAGTAAATGCTATTTTGGGGGGGCCTCTTTCTTTATTATGCTTCATTACAATAACAACAGGGGCGGCGCGGTGGCCCAGTGGTTAGCGCTGACGCCTCACAGCAAGAA
>JAZEWT010000009.1:1495407-1506146 GCA_036362905.1 Mordacia mordax | reverse complement strand
GGCTTCACCGTGACCCTATATAGGATTAAGCGGTTTCAGATAATGAGACAATAACAACAGGGTGGTGCAGTGCTAAGACCTGTGCTTCAGGCAGAAAGGCCTGCACAAGGCGGTTGGATTCCTGCCTCCGGCACCTTTTCTGCGTTGAATTTGTGTATTCTCCCCCTGTTCTGCGTGGGTTTCCTTTGGGTTCTCTGGTTTCAGCTGGCAATAAATAAACCTCCTCATTAATTGGCCAATAGCATAAAATATATATGACGCGTTGTCTGGCAAATGTTGCCAGGCGTGGAATTTGCTCAGTGCGTTACAAATTGCATTGACAATTATAAATCACCATCACAAGTCACCACCACAATGCAAAGATACAATGAGATTATTTTGCTCACCATCGATTATTCTGGGGGAATATCACCTCAGAGTTGGAAGGGGGGGGTGGAGGCTGTGCCAAGGAGGTGTTGGAGGCGTGCACTTATTTTTTAAAAATTTTAACCTTGGCGGTTGCGGCCCCGGTCACCCACTATGTGAGAGACAGCCTGTGGCCCTCCTGCAAGAATGACGGGGGGAAGAAAAAAAAACACCCTCACCACCACCGACTCTCCCCTCTCTCTCTCACATCCTCGCCTCGAGGTCTCGCCCAATGCCTCACCCATGGCAGAAATCACCCTCGACCGTGTTTGGTCGCCATCGCTGCCGCCCCAGGCCTGAGCCGTCACTGCTGCCAAGATGCGCGCCCGTGGTGCTCGCCCACCGTCGATGCATGGTGTTTCACCGCCATCACCAAGTTTGTACCGGGGCGCTGATTTGTACCGCGCGCAGCCGGGCTACGGCATCCTGGCTGCTCCAGCGCCGCCGACGTCGCAGCTCATCCCCAGGTTGCTGTTGTGACGCTGCTGAGCGAGGCCGCCTTATATCGTTTCGCTGCGTTGAGTCGCGGCGAGCCGGCCTCCACACGACAAGAGACCGCTCGTTGTCGCGCCCGTGGACCCCGGCACGACGCGCCGGCGGCTTCTGCTCACGCGCCGGTGCCACCGGTGACGGGGGGCGGCAAGCTTCTTGCTTTGCGGACCTTTATTGGCGCAACGACTCAACAACAAACAACAACAACACTCCGCGCCACGCGCGCAAACCCATCACTCTGTCGCTCTTTACATCTTCAACGCCCGTCAGTACCCCGGCTCCCAATGACTGACTCCCCTCCTCGATGCACATCTCCCTCATATATCTCTCAGCCCCCTTTCCTTTGATCTCACTGACGTGCGCCTCCCCCTCACGGACCCCCGCCAAACCGCCTCAAACCGGTTGAGACTGGTCTTGACCAGCGTTGTTTACGCCAAGGGGGCAGGCCGCTTGCCCTCTCTGACCTTTCTACGACCTCCCCCGTCGGCCGATCGGCCCATAGCAACAGTGGCACAGCCAATCCGACGCGACCCGCGTAGCCATTCGCACCGCAGCTCTCCCTCATTATTATCATTGTCTGAAACCGCTTAATCCTATATAGGGTCACGGTGAGCCGGAGCCTATCCCGGAAAACACAGGGCGTAAGGCAGGAATACACCCGACGACGGGACGCCGGTCCATCGCCGGGCATTGCGGGACAATTTTAGTCTGCGAGCCAATCAACCTATCCAGGAGCATGCTTTTGAACTGTGGGAGGAAACCGGAGTACCCGGCGAAAACCCACGCGGACACGGGGAGAGCATGCAAACTCCACACAGAAAGGCACCCGAGCCGAGAGATTCGAACCCGGGACCTTCTTGCTGTGAGGCGTCAGCGCTAACCACTGCGCCACCGCGCCGCCCGCAGCTCTCCCTCTCCCGGCTCAAACCCTGGGCATGCCCATGTGCACCCAGCCCGGCGCACACACGACACCAAACCCAGCCATCCTCACCCACGTCATCGCGACGCCCTCTCACGGTGCCCGATCGCTGGGTGTGGGTGCACGGGAGCACCTAGCCTGGCACGGCGCGGAGCTTGGCACCACAATTGAACCGTCACCATCTTTGTGAACGTATTGTCTGCCATGGCCACGAGGTGAATGTAGCCTCTACCAATTAGAATCATTCATCGTCCCTGAACTCAACCTCCACTGTTGATAGACAGGTCTCACTCCATCAAAATTACTTTCTTAAATTACCGAAGCCTGCTTCGTGACATTCTCTGATGCATACTTACCGAGAATGACGCTCACACGATCTTAATGGCTGCCCGCTCTCATACGCTCTGTGACCCACTGCAGACATTATGACTGTTTTGAGGAACTTTTCGCGGACTGCTGACATCCGTTCGAAATATTCTGACATTTCGGAGGACGTTATCTGTTCACAGGGACTGACCTCATCTAACAGCAGCTCACGGATACCCAAACGCGACATGATCTGACGATTGGCTATTAACGGACACTTGCTCAGTACCTGTTTTCTCCACTGCACACACTGACACGCACTCTGATAGTGATTTCAGCACTGTTCACTGACACTCGGGACACGATATTCTAGCAGTTGACACCCGAGACAGGCTTTTACAGCGCACCACCGATTCTTGAAACGTGTAGCCTTCATATGATTATTATTTGCAGGGTCTTGGCACGACGGAGATGTTATTTTGTGATCATTTTGGATAATCTTCCAAGCAACGAAAATGTATATTTGGCGCTAACTCATCGCGTGTCTCCTGTCACGGCGTGCACCATAACTTTGCTGTTACTGACTGCGAGGCAGGGATATACCCACGATGAGACGCCAGTCCATCACCGGGCACTGCGGGCAATTTGGTCTGCAAGCCAATAAACCTATGCAGCGGCACGTTTTTGGACTGTGGGAGGAAACCGGAGCGCCCGGTGCAAACCCACGCAGACACGGGGAGAGAGCTCGCAAACTCCACACAGAAAGCAGCACCCGAGCCGAGATTCGAACCCGGGATCTTCTTGCAATGAGGCGACAGCGCTACCCACCGGGCCACCGTGCCTCCCAAGATGAATAATGTGTTTTTTTTCCAGTACCCACAAAGGGCCCCTCCATCCTTCCGTCTGTATTACTTTAATCCGCTTTCCTCTTTCTCCCTAACACCATTTCTCACCCACCTTTCCCATTTCACCTCTGTTGAAATTAATAAAGCATATTAATACAAAAGAGTTGCAACAACACATAAAGGCCTCGGTGCTTTGCGGATACAATGTGTGCTTATAAAGGATTGGAACCCGGTTCCCTCAATCCCGATATACTTATACACGTACGAACACTTTCTCAATTACAAATAGATATAGATTGGTACCTGCTGCAAATCTGTAACTCACAGTCTCCTCCGCCATTAGTTCTTCTACGGATTCAACTCCCAGCTCATTGCACCGCCCGTGAGTCTGCCTTTGAAAGAACGAGGTTTTGGTCTCATTTACCCGATTTTCTGTTGCAAGAAAACCTCTCTCTCGGTACGCCACGGCATTTCTTCGTGCACGAGGTAATCTTTAACATTGCACCTCGTTGACAGATTTGATACATTACGAGTTTTGTTACCTGGTGCCACTTATGTTTTGTAGCCTGGACTCTTAACTCCTTCTCCGGTGTCATGCCACAGTGCACGAATACTATTGCTCACCTCCCCAACACACAGACACACGAATGTGTACATTGCATATATAAACTCTTAAGGAACAATGCAGCATAATTATGCTCTCCCTTTGTGTTTAAAGTTGACAGCTGGTATTGGATTTGTTAATGCTCTCAGAAACCGAGAGTAATTGTTTAACTCAACTCCTGGGAACCAGATAGTTCCTGTACGAGTGCTTTACACTATGATAACAAACGCGGATATGAAAATGAGCACTGGGCAGTGTTAATTTCTGTTGGTGCCCTAGAGTCACGTGGAATATTTTCCGTAATCCTACGGTGGTTACACGGCTGTTCATACGACAATCACTGTTGACTTTCCACGCAAAGGTACTTTATTAATTTCTCCCAAAGGGAAGATTGGGTTGATGGAATCTCTGCATGGGATTTCAATTCCCAGCCTTTTAATTAGTGGGCTGATTGCTCTCACCGCAATGTAACTTGACTGCTGTGTTGTATGTATATGTGAAAAGTAAAGTTGTGCGAGTGATGCTGAAGGTGATATTCGTGGAATCCATTATCTGTCTCATCTCATTGTTGGAAACCGCTTAGTCCTCTACAGGGTCGCGGTGAGCCGGAGCATATGCCGGCAGACACAGGGAGCAAGGCAGAGATACACTCACGATGGGACGCCAGTCCATCACCGGGCACTGCGGGCAATTTAGCCCGCAAGCCAATTAACCTATGCAGCAGCCTGTTTTTTGAACTGTGGGAGGAAAACAGAGTGCCCGGCGAAAACCCACGCGAACACGGGGAGAGCTTGCAAACTCCACACAGAAAGGCACCCGAGCCGAGAATGGAACCCGCGCTATCCACTGGGCCACCGTGCCGCCCTCCATTATATGTCTTAATCAATATTGATTATTCATAATAACCGTTAGTATGTATGCTGACAAGCATAGATAATAAGATGAATTTGCCAATAATTCTGGATTTCTCTTTGGTTAAAAGACGCCCTCGGATATTTGGTTGTCGTTGAGTCTCGATATCAATTCTGGAGATTTTTTTTATCTTTACTAGACAGCGCGAGTTTAAGGAGAATTGTATTGTTCAGTCCATTCCTCTTATCCGTGATTGAGCACAATAGAAAGACCGTATGCATAAGAATTGCTCTTAAGAGCTGCCCTTTCGGGCTGACCGTGTGGAGCGTTCCTCCTCCTTCCTTTGTCACACTTTGTGATGACGAAGCCTTCAACGTGGGAGGCATTATCAGCGGGCGAGGCATCGTGAATGAGAGTGGAGGAACGCCCGACACAGCTATCCCTAAAGAGCTGCTCCTAAGAGCAATTATCGTATCACAAGCCATGAACACCTACAACGGCATCGGCTATACTTATATTAGAGAGCATTAAACTAATTTGGAGTGCAGATGACAAAGAATACGATTGAAAAGTATACGTGGGTAACAGTATTTTCGCTGTAATGAACATAATAATTATCGTCCAAATCCAGAATAGCACACGAGCAATACCGATGCGCATTTTCATGCCAACTATCCTCAGAAAACATTACCCAATAACTACAGCACTGTTCAGCACGCTGACATTTTGAGGCATTTCTGCCATAAGCCAGTGTGTATCAGCCTTGAAAAGCAATCGGACGAGATGGCTTACGTGGAATCGTTGCACTTCGCCCAACCATCTGGAGTTGGCAATGATGGCAATTGTGTTGATTATTTCCTGCCAGCTCTGTGCAGTGTTTTGCCACAGTGTTGCCGCAGAACGCTTCCTGGATAGCGCATTTACGTGGGAACGGATTCCAGCTGTTGCTTGGGCAGAAGCCTCTCAAACCCGGCTAATGACTTAGCGTTCCCATGGGAGGAGGAATCTGGTAATATGAGCTGTCCTCGTGATGGATTCTGCACCGAATTGTTACAATATTTGCATGACCTTAACTGTCACTCATTATAGAATTGATGACTGCTTCGAAAAGCTGCTCTCTCGCGACAGCCGCGTCGATCGCTCCCTCTCTCCGTGACGCTGCTCTCCCGAGAGAGCAGCTTTTCGAAGCAATCATCATGCATCGAGCGGTGAAAGCCTACATCATTGCATTATAGAATAGTCTGCTTGTGCACTTGAGCATACGCGTGTCCACACGTGTCTGTGTATGTAGTATTGGGCAGCGGCGGTGTAACGATTGGCACAGGTGAGCTACACTCCAGCAGCTCGAGCCTAAATCCTGCTCACAGCCAACAGCAGTGACGACTCAGTCTCAAATCGGTACGCGGCGTGGTGTGCAAGCAACGCTACCAGGGAGACAAAGGCGGCCGGGTCTGGTGTTGATCACTCACCCCCTCGTGTGCCGTGTTGGCCTTCATAAAGTTCTCAATAACATAAGCATTTGACCCTACAGTATGTTACGGCTATGCGGGGAATGCGGCATAGCGGTTAGCACACTGGGCGGCGCGGTGGCCCAGTGGTTAGCGCTGACGCCTCACAGCGAGAAGGTGCCGGGTTCGAATCTCTCGGCTCGGGTGCCTTTCTGTGTGGAGTTTGCATGCTCTCCCCGTGTCCGCGTGGGTTTTCGCCGGGTACTCCGGTTTCCTCCCACAGTCCAAAAGCATGCTCCTGGATAGGTTGGTTGGCTCGCAGACTAAAAAATTGTCCCGCAATGCCCGGCGATGGACTGGCGTCCCGTCGTCGAGTGTATTCCTGCCTTACGCCCTGTGTTTCCGGGATAGGCTCTGGCTCACCGTGACCCTATATAGGATTAAGCGGTTTCGGATAATGAGATGAGGTTAGCACACTGTGCTACGAAGCCGGCGACCCATGTTTTATTCCAAATCATTGCCAACATGGGATATAGTTACGTGAACTGGTCCTGGGCTATAGGTCGACTATGCGTTAATGCCATGTGCAAACGTCGGCACAAAGTGGCCTTGTGGAGTTGTAACCACATAGCCTCACGCACCAGCCTTCAGCACCTCGCCCAGCAGCCTGTAATGTTGGAGAGGGGCCTTTGTTGTGTGTGTGTGTGTGTTGCGTCATCGTGGTGTGGGGCTCACTCGCTCAACTTTGATTTCGGTAGTCCGGGTTTTATTTGTGACCCTCAGTGAGATGTCACGATGTAGGTTTTCACGGCTCGATGCACGATGATCGCTTCGAGAAGCTGCTCTCTCGGGACAGTCGCGTCGATCGCTCCCTCTCGCCACCTCGCGACGTTTCGCCTCGCACGTTGTAATACAATAATATTACAATAGTTAATTTTAGAAAATCTAGAAAACACCTAGCCACATTGACCACTACCTTATCATGCTAAATTAGGCTAGGTACCCTCTAAGAGCACCTTCTTCAACAGCCAAACTAGAGATCTCCTCCTGTAAATAAAAAAAACCCAATTAAGAAAAATGTAGCTGCATAGGTGAGACTTGAATTGAGGTGAAAATGATCTCGTGATTTGGAACAAGTCACTGTTAGTTACCATTGTCATCCACTGCTGTTTCTGGGAATATTACAAAGATAAAATATTTTACAGAACCGTGACTTGTCAGGACAAAGGTTCCAAAAGTGTTATATGTACTTGGCAGATTCAATTTTATTAGTACGCCTTAAAAGGATCGGTACAAACAATGAATTTTTCTCTGGAAAAACTGGAACCAAATGAAAAGTTCAATCGTGCGATTATCTAGTTACTGATGCATTCTAATGCTTTCAACTTTTGCTGTACAATTAGAAAAATCCGATTTGTAGGCTGTGTTAATGCATTATTTGAATGCTGGTACCGTATTAAATGTGGAATTTTTGTAATGTACGCAATTTAAAACTCAGGTGTGGAGACATCCGTTTTTGTTATCTATCTTAATTAAATTGTCTTCTTATCTCACGTGTTTTCGACCTTGCTGTGCATAAAATATGTGGAGCCACGATGCCTACGTGAAAAGCAATTCCACAAAATCTCAACCAATTGATCTCAACCAATTTGAACATGAAATGGTTGAATTGATGCTGTGATCATAATGTTAAATGTAGACAGCTGCAAATGTCAACATGTATAACCAAATTAACGTGAAACATTTATGTAACGTTTTATCTCTCATCTCATCTCATTATCTGAAACCGCTTAATCCTATATAGGGTCACGGTGAGCCGGAGCCTATCCCGGAAACACAGGGCGTAAGGCAGGAATACACCCGACGACGGGACGCCAGTCCATCGCCGGGCAGTTTTATATATAGCAAGACAACAATAGCGATAATATTGATTGTAACCGAGGTGATTTTTTTTATGACGTTTTTATATCTTTTACTGCGAATTTTTCTCAATATTTTATTCATTAGACATTTAAAGCGTGGGCTGAGCATATTTTCACAATTACTAATGGTATTCATTTTCTAAGTATCGAACAAAGTTTCAGAAGGAATGCTTGACGTGTAATTCTCTATTACGTAACATTATGAAATTCTTACAGGTAAAAAAATGTACTGTTATTAAAAAACACTCATACTAAAACTATAATCAATTGTAAATAATCACAAATCACGGTTTTGCTGTTGTTTATAAAAAGACAAGAAAATAATAATAATTGCATTAATAGAGCGTTTTTCACCCGAGGGTCACAAAGCGCTACACGGAGCTGCAGAGAGAACGGCCACGTAAAGAATAACGGCATCAGAATGGAAAATGAACATCATTTTTTAGGATTTTTTTTTTTGTAAACCCAGCGTTGCAGAGTGTGAAGCAAGGTGCTGCCCGTGCAAAACCTTCTGATGCCGTGCACTTATAAAGTATCCTAGTGAAACGGAACTGACACCGTTAATAATTGCATTTATCTTCGGAATCCGCCGTTACATTCTGATACACAGGGGCCACTGTTTAAGGGGAAAATCCTATAAAGCCGGAGAGTGCAAAGGTAAACAGAGGTTAGAAGCTGACTGCTGAACACCTAAAGGGCCTAGTACGGAGATCTCATCTCATTGTCAGAAACCGCTTCCTCCTGTACAGGGTCGCGGTGAGCCGGAGCCTATCCCGGCAGACACAGGGCGCAAGGCAGGGATATACCCACAATGCGACGCCCGTACCATCGTGGGTACTGCAAGCCAATAAACCCATGCAGCAGCATGATTTTTGGACTGTGGGACGAAAGCGGAGTGCCCGGCGAAAACCCACACAGACACACGGGAAAAACATGCAAACTCCACACAGAAAGGCACCCGAGCCGAGATTCGAACCCGGGACCTTCTTGTTGTGAGGCGACAGCGCTACCCACTGGGCCACAGTACGGAGATCATGGATACAATGGCAGGGTGGCAACTTCAGAACGGGTTAGGATGACCTCATTATTTTGTACTCCTATTAAAGCCTAGTCAGTCATCACGTGTCACGTGTTGAATCGCCATGAGCACACTCCAATTATCATGCAAACAAATATGATATATCTATTGAAGGCATGAAGTAAGCGTTAGTCTATTGATGTATTTTGTTCCATTATCATCGGAGATGCTGCTGTGCTGTAATAGTCAGCACACTCTACGTGCGAGCTGGTGGTCCCCAGTTTGATCTCCGCACACAGCAGTGTAAACAAACAGCAAGTTTGTATCGATGCAGGATTTCACGGCTTTATGAGAATCACTCTCAAGAGTCACTCGTTCGGGATAGCCGTGCAGGGTGTTCCTCCTCTGTGCTTGCCTCTCACGTTGGAGACGCCTGATAATGCCAACGTGGCAGGTGAGACATTGTGATGGAGCGAGGAGGAATGCTCAACATCTCATCTCATCTCATTATCTGAAACCGCTTAATCCTATATAGGGTCACGGTGAGCCGGAGCCTATCCCGGAAACACAGGGCGTAAGGCAGGAATACACCCGACGACGGGACGCCAGTCCATCGCCGGGCATTGCGGGACAATTTTAGTCTGCGAGCCAATCAACCTATCCAGGAGCATGCTTTTGGACTGTGGGAGGAAACCGGAGTACCCGGCGAAAACCCACGCGGACACGGGGAGAGCATGCAAACTCCACACAGAAAGGCACCCGAGCCGAGAGATTCGAACTCGGGACCTTCTTGCTGTGAGGCGTCAGCGCTAACCACTGGGCCACCGTGCCGCCCGAATGCTCAACATTCATTCATTATCTCATCTCATCTCATTGTCAGAAACCGCTAAGTACAGAGCCGAAGCCTATCCCGGCAGACACAGGGCGCAAGGCAGGGATATATCCACGATGGGACGCCAGTCCATCACCGGGAACTGACGGCAATTTAGTCTGCAAGCCTATGCAGCAGCATTTTTTTTGGACCGGAGTGCCTGGCGAAAACCCCCACGAACACGGGGAGAACATGCAAACTCCACACAGAAGGGCACCCGAGCCGAGATTCGAAGCTTTGAGACACACATCAACAAGTTGATGAAGGTAGCTTTTTTCAATCTCAGAAACATATCCAGATTGCACAACATCCCGTCACCCTTCGATGCTGAGAAGCATCGAACTGACCGTCATATTCAGGTGAACTTTCTGCAACAAAAAGATAAAGCTGGCAGGATAGCTTCCCCTGAAAAGATTACTTTTTTTTTAATTAGCACTTTGATATGCAAGTTTCCATATATGCCAGTCTTTATTTTTCTTATGCCGGAGAACTGATAGGGAAAATCAGAAATTTATCTAAAAATATAGGTTGGTGGGTTGTACAAAGGAGTCCTCATGTCTGAAAGATTCTTCCACAGGGCAATTTGCTGTCTGTGGAAGTTGGTGTAAGACCAGCTCGCTTGTCCGCATCTTGGAAAATATTCCGAATGCATTACTATGAACACAAGTTTATTCTGTGTAATATTAACTATGATAGCAGCGTGTCTACTTTTGGGCTTTCACCAGTGCTTTGATTGGTGGTTCAGCATCATCAGGTGTTAATTGACAAGATTGTCAACTCGGGTGAAAAGCACGAGCACTTAGGAGATGATGTAAGCTGAGAGGAAAAAGTGCAGTAGCATTGATAGCTGCATCATAACAACTGTTTCCAAGCATTGAAAGCTGCTTCATAACAACTGTTTCCCAGCACTGATAGCTGCATCATAACAGCAGTTTCCCAGCATTGATAGCTGCTTCATAACAACAGTTTCCCAGCATTGATAGCTGCATCATAACAACAGTTTCCCAGCATTGATAGCTGCATCATAACAGCAGTTTCCCAGCATTGAGAGCTGCAT
>JAZEWT010000009.1:1480519-1490545 GCA_036362905.1 Mordacia mordax | reverse complement strand
CGAAAACAAAGACCCCCCCCACCCAACACGTCCAACAGAAGCTGTTGCGGCAAGCACTCTGGTGTAGCCAGCAGCGTGCCTCGCCACGTTTGTCTTCCCAGTGCTAATGTTTAGACACTGCAACGTATTCCGATTAAAGGCTGAGTCGACGGAGGGGGGGGAGGCCAAGTAACGATTCAGATCATTTGTCTCTGATGTGGTAATGAGTGGGAATCACACTCGGGATTGTAGTGCAGTTGCGGTAACCACGACACCGCCTCTCCTAAACACACGCGCACCGATCAAGGACAACGGACTATGGGGTCAAGTGTTTGTTATCCCAGCACCTCTAAGCGCAGGTGGAGCACGCGATGTGATTGCTGGCCAGCGTTAAGATAACGCAGTGGTAACATCTGCGACTCACGCAAAGAAAGTTCTTCCCTGAGGTGACTGCATGGTTACCTCTGCCCCCTCCCCGCAGTTTCCTTGTGCCCTCCCTACGTGTCCGCGTCTTCATGAGCAGCCATGGAGTTTGCGCGGCGCGATACAAATTATATTATTATCGGCTCTGTCTTCCCAGTGGTGTTCATTTTTAGACACCACCAGCTACTCATTTTAGGCCGAGTCGACATATGGGAGGCTCTTGGCCAGTTCAGAAAATTAGAGCTGCTGTTGGTCGTGAGCGGGGATTGAACTCGGGTCGTCAGGTTGAATACACAGGCATTTGTCTGCAAATCCTACGGCTTCAGATTTTAGGGAAATGTCTCGCCGCCTGCGTGCAACCGGTCTATTTGGGAAACACCGCTGTAAGATTCATCATTCGTGACCCCAGCAAGGCCAAATCATGGTTGAACTTGCAGTGTTTAATCATAAACGGGGATTTCATGTATACACTAAAAGCCCTTTGAATAGTAAACTACAGTAATTACTTTTGTTGTTGACTTTTTAAAACCATTATAGTAAGAGTAAAAGGTCATCATTGGTCCAGAGTGTGTTTGCCTAAAAAACTCCGAATAATTCTGGCATGTGAAAGCCAATAGGTCAAATGACGAAGGTATATTTGCATATATATGTGGACACACAGAACAGAGTTCTATTTGCATAATCCTTTATCCGTGATGCTCCGCAGAAATGAATAACGAGTTTGATAAAGTAAGGTCATCGACATATCACACGAAATACAGAGCATCAAGCATATGAATTTTGTGTTAAAGCAAAAATATCCCAGTTAGCATAGATACTAGCAGGGAAAGACATCCCTCTGCTGGGTTTATATATCACCTCTGTGTGAAAGAGTATGGGGGTCATGCAGACCTGGCCCCATCTCACCTGCTTACCGAACAATATCCTGGGACTTGTTCGGATCAAAGGTCGCAGACAGAGAGGTGTTCACGCCACTTTAGTCCAGGCATCGACTGTCACGGAGCAGAATGTGGGAGACACCGTGGTGTGTGGAATGGTTTTAACGCTAGTGTATAATAATAATAATTGCGTTTTTAGAGCGCTTTTCACCCGAGGGTCACAAAGCGCTTCACAGAGCTGCGGAGAGAACGGTACGTCAACAACAACGACACCAGCATGGAAAATCAACGGCAACATTTTTTGGGTATTTTTTTTAAATATTTATACAGCGTTGCAGAACGAGGGGTGGTCTTCCGAGCGGGCATGTGGTTCAGTGCTTCCAATTATGCATCAGTCATTTAGTGTGGGCGACACGTGGGTCCAGCGGGTAGCGCTGTCGCCTCACAGCAAGAAAGTCCCTGGTTCGAATCTCGGCTCGGGTGCCACTCTGGGGGAGGAAACCGGAGTGCGCGGCACTCTAGTTTCTGCAAACCAATTAGCCTATGCGGCAGCATATTTTTTGGACTGTGGGAGGAAACCGGAGTGCCCGGCGAAAACCCACGCGGACACGGGGAGAGAACTCGCAAACTCTACACAGAAAGGCACCCGAGCCGAGATTCGAACCCGGCACCTTCTTGCTGTGAGGCAACAGCGCTACAGACTGGGCCACCGTGCCGCCCTGAGCAGTGGTCTGGTAAGCTGGAATTAGCATAACAGAGAAGTGGTCTGAGTAGTCGAGGTGGGGGGCGGCGTGGGTAGCCTTGTATGCATCTCGTATGTTTGTGTAAACCAGATCCAACGTGCTCACCACTCTGGGTGCACAGTTAACACGTCGCTCGAATTTAGAGAGAATTTACGTGCGTTTTGCATAAATCACATCACCAGCCGCAATGAAAAATCTGTTGGGATGATCAGTTTGCGGTTTGCGGGTGGCCCACTAAAGCGACACGCATAGTGCACAGAGTGTCAGCACTGGGAGGGACGTACGTGCCGATGATGATAACTGTGCAAAATTCCCTCTGTAGATTACGGATGACACTTAACAGTCAGGCATACTTATATAGATGCTTGAGCCATGGATTTTTAGTATCTGGCTGGAAATGCCATGTTTTCGAAAAACTCCTTGTTCCTGATGTGAAACCTCGAAAGCACTCGTGATATTTTGTTATCAAAGTGTATATCATCGCTATTGCAAAGTATCGACGGACGTATGTTATCTTTTTTCATTGCTTCCGTTTGATGGGTTTTACCCAAGCACTGCTTTCTTCTGTGTCCCGTGAAAATGCTACTCTTAGCTCAACAAAGGAACCGTTAGTCAATGCTTCCTGCCACGTCGCGGGATTCCACAGCTCTGCGAGCAAAGCCCTCTGGTGTGTTTTCTGGTTCCACCGTTCGTTGCTCGGCAGGGTCTCACGTTTCACTCCAAGGAATGAGAGCGTCTACGGGAACTGAATTAATCGTAGGAAGTGGCCATCGTGACAAAGAACACGTGGTAGAGACCCGAAAACACCACGGTGGAGAGAGAATTCTTCATGAAATATGCAGGGAATGACGGTGAAAAGAGATTATTTCGAGAGCAATGTCTCATCTCATCTCATTGTCTGAAACCGCTTAGTCCTATACAGGGTCACGGTGAAGCCGGAGCCTATCCCGGCAGACACAGGGCGCAAGGCAAGGATATACCGACGATGGGACGCCAGTCCATCGCCGGGCACTGCGGGGCAATTTAGCCTGCGAGCCAATCAACCTATGTAGCAGCATGCTTTTTGGACTGTGGGAGGAAACCGGAGTGCCCGGCGAAAACCCACGCGGACACGGGGAGAGCATGCAAACTCCACACAGAAAGGCACCCGAGCCGAGAGATTCGAACCCGGGACCTTCTTGCTGTGAGGCGACAGCGCTAACCACTGGGCCACCGTGCCGCCCTGAAGATAATGTTTTAGCACAAATCCTATCTAAACCCTGCTCCACGTTTCATATGTAGATAAGCTACTGGAGATATGTAAATGAGGCATATTTTCTGGATATTTTCTTCTATAGCGCTTTGTGACCCTCGGATGAAAAGCGCTCTATAAATGCAATTATTATTATATTTAGTCGCTTGTATTTTCTGCAACGATGCCAAAGACTGTTTTGAATGCTACACGCAGAGGGACAACAGAGGAGAAGATGAAACGTGCAGCGTAAACCCCAACACAGGAGGAGGTGAGACAACTTGTAACGGCCTGCTGTGTTTGGTTTCTTATTTTTATGACGCATCCTCCGATATGTTTGGCTTCCCCGAGCAGTGACGAGCCGCGATGCCAAATCAAACACTTATAAAAATTAAGGAATGGCTCCTGGTGTGATTGCTTCATTCAACAAGGAATTGACAATAGACTCTGTGCTCCCAGTCTACCGTGAACAAATGAACCCATTGATTTAATTCTCTTTGATGGGTGGCCCGCTCACATGGGTGCACGCTCGCTAAAGAACACGGTGGGTCCAAACAAATATTTAGTGAAGGTCCCATGCGTACAATTTGCTGCTGAAGACGACTTTTTTTCGTGAGCTCGCCGCACACATGGGGCCAAAGCTATATATCGTGACTGGCCGGACCATCGCACTTGCAGTGAATCGTCTATTGAACAATTTAGAATGTAGTAACCCACACCATGGTTAGTCAAGTGCAATTCCCCGTCATTTTACGCATTGCTTACACTGTTAATAAGTGATTGTAATACATTACAGCCGTTTTGTCAAGAAGAATGCAGCATGAAGGCATTTCCAAACACCACGTGGCTCATGAGGGTCATTTTGTTGGATTCAGAGCTGTGTCACTGCTCCATCGCACACCGCTGTTGGCTTATGAAATATTTTGGGGCCCCATTATAGGAATGTGAAAAGTTGACCAACAACACAAACCTGTAAATGAATAAGAGCACTGAGCACGAATGTGCATTCTCCCTGGCTTTGTGTTCTTGCTTTGACACAATAAAACACAAATTGGCGAGAAAAAAATTATAATTTAAAAATGTTTTAATCCTATCTGACAATACAGACACTGCTCACTTCTCACTCCCTGAGAACCCGTGTGGTTATTTTTATATTTCTAACAACTAAATTTTAATAACATATTCTAGGACATTTCACATTAATAATTTACAGTGAAGAAATTAGCATAATGTTATGCCAGTTACTCGGGTATGTTAAAATAGTTATCTTGTGAGCTATCTGTATTATAATGTTAATGTATTGCAACTGTATCGAATCAATGAGGATGTGCGCATTGATTTTACTGAATTTGAAAGTATAATGCATTTGAATATACAACACATATACTGATAAATATGGATAAGAATAATGCAATTTGTAACACGTGCAAATTCCACACCTGTTCGTGGACCAGACATGCTTATGGAGGCGCAAGGAAATTACAAAAAGGCAGAGACAAGGGGAAGGCAGCCATACAGTCAGTCGGCGCCAACATTTTCCGGACACTGCATCCTATCCATGATGATGTTATCGGCCAGTCAAATAACGAGCGTCGTTTGCTCTCTGGAGGAAACCGGAGATCTTTGGAGGAAATCCCCGTAGAAAACGAGGAGTACACACGAGCGCCACACAGGAAGGCACGCGAGGTGGGAATCGAACCTCCACAGGTGTTTATGTGAGGCTCAGATGTTACTGCTGTGCCACCTTGCAGCCAAAGCCTGTAATATATTTTGATTTAAATTTGAGCAAGTAGATATGTTGTGAACATTGAGATCTATAAAGGGGTATTATCGCACTTAATGAGATATATATTTTTAAATGAATGATGTAGGTTTCCACGGCTCGATGCATGATGATTGCTTCAAAAAGCTGCTCTCTCGGGACAGCCGCGTCGATCGCTCCCTCTCTCCACCTCGCGACGTTTCGCCCCACACGTTAGAGGCATCCTCAGGCGCAGTGTGCCGAGGAGAGGAAGCGAACGACGCGGCTGTCCCGAGAGAGCAGCTTTTCGAAGCAATCATGGATGGTGAAATTGTACGTAACTGAGTGAAAATGTTACGTGTTCCGCTAAGGTAAAACAGAAATAAACGCAGTCAGAAAAAAATATCGCGGCCCCACGGCCACACCATTACGTGGTTTGTTGATTAAACAGAAATAGAAAATTGAGCAACGCATTGGTAACAGGGCGGCGCGGTGGCCCAGTGGTTAGCGCTGACGCCTCACAGCAAGAAGGTCCCGGGTTCGAATCTCTCGTCTCGGGTGCCTTTCTGTGTGGAGTTTGCATGCTCTCCCCGTGTCCGCGTGGGTTTTCGCCGGGTACTCCGGTTTCCTCCCACAGTCCAAAAGCATGCTGGATAGGTTGATTGGCTCGCAGACTAAAATTGTCCCGCAATGCCCGGCGATGGACTGGCGTCCCGTCGTCGGGTGTATTCCTGCCTTACGCCCTGTGTTTCCGGGATAGGCTCTGGCTCACCGTGACCCTATATAGGATTAAGCGGTTTCAGATAATGAGATGAGATTGGTAACACACACAGTCGGTTCAAATACCGGTATTCATTTTGACTCCGGTAACACCCAGTTGGAGCAGAACGTCACTCCTGAACGCACTGCCAGACGTTAACCTTCCCTTGCTTGAATGGTCTTAGGATCGTGAAGACGATATCTTCGGAATTTATATGTAAATTTAAATATTTCGTATGGCTATTTTGTTCCTCCAAAACCAATATCCATATCCTGTTAATACGCGCACCCCCTCCTTCAGAGCAACTCTCACACTCTCAGCCATCGCAAACTTACATGAGTACTCTCGTTCTCAGATATATAATACTCCTCCATCACACGTGCCCATTATCAACGTTCTCTGTTGTTCATCGAATGAAAATCCCATCTCATTATCTGAAACCGCTTAATCCTATATAGGGTCACGGTGAGCCAGAGCCTATCCCGGAAACACAGGGCGTAAGGCAGGAATACACCCGACGACGGGACGCCAGTCCATCGCCGGGCATTGCGGGACAATTTTAGTCTGCGAGCCAATCAACCTATCCAGCATGCTTTTGGACTGTGGGAGGAAACCGGAGTACCCGGCGAAAACCCACGCGGACACGGGGAGAGCATGCAAACTCCACACAGAAAGGCACCGGAGCCGAGAGACTCGAACCCGGGACCTTCTTGCTGTGAGGCGTCAGCGCTAACCACTGCGCCACCGCGCCGCGCCCTAATGAAAATCCGTCCTATCTATTTAACAATAACAACAATTCTGTATTTTATTACGTCACCCATGCAAAATTCATCTCAAAATTCGCGACATTTTTTTTTTTTTGCCAGAACAACAACAATCGCTGTTCGCCGCTGAGTGGTGGTGATGTCCCCATGGCGCCTGTGCCAGGCGAGGTGCACTTTGAGGCCACGCAAAACGTCGAAAGCTCACTGGCAGGAGGTAACGGGACAGACCGAGGTGCCATGGGCTGACTGAGGTGACTGGCAGAGGCACCACCTGTGTTCCCTACTCTGCCAACTCACTGGGGACCTTCATCCCGACAAAGACAAAGATCCCCCGCATAGCCTTAACCGACTATCGGGTCAAGTGCTCTTAGCGAGCACCTATGAAGGTCAACATGGCACTCTAAGAGGTGGGTCACTAGCACCACGCCCGACTGCCGTTGTCTCCCTAGTGGCAATGTATACAGGCTACACTATGTATTCATTTAAAGCTGAGTCGAGCTAAGGGGACACGCAGGATCGGTTTATGAAATCTTTCCTGGTGTTGGCCGTGAGCAGGATTCGAACTCGGGTCACCATATTTTGTACCCCAGTGCACTAACCACTGAACCATCGCTCCCCATGTTATTCCCACGCACACCAGTTGACGCACAGAACATCCCTTGGCATGTGGTATTTTAAACGTATACGTTGTTAAGCTCAAAGATAGGCCAGAGATGTTCGCTCGGAAATAGGAGCAGAAAAGTTTGAAGTGGCTCGCTGATCCAACCATGGAGCTGTTGTCGTCACGGTCGGTCAGGATAAAAGTTTGTGGAAGGATCAATCGGCGTAGCCACACTGCCATGGTCTGCGTTGATGACTCTGGCCTTGGGCCCAGCGTTCACTTTGTCCCGGCATTCAAGACAAGACCAATGTAATTCAATGATTTTTGCATCTGATCAATGAACATTCTCCGCCTACAATCGCATCCAAACCAACCACAATGCAACGCTATGTACTGTTTAATGAAGCTTAACGTTGTAGATCATGTTGAGCTCCAGGCACTTTGTGTCTATATCAGAGAATGCTTATTTACAATACGCCTAAATAAAGCCAATTCACAAGGAAAAGCGAACACATATAACCGTAACATATGCAGTAGCTGTTTATAATCTCATTAGCCCAAGTTTTTTTTTCAATAGGGAGACTGGAAACCGTCACAGGAATGTGGCATTGATACCGCTGACTCAGTGACCAAATGATATGAATCCATCCCACATTATAATGAAGGAGGATCCGTTATCATTTTTAAAAATGAAATTGACTTTCGCGTACCTAATCCAATAATATTTAATCTCTTGCTCCGGCTATCATTGTGATACAGAAATACCTTACAGCCCTTTGTCACTCTTCTACTAAATGAATGCCCGCTCATGCTGTTTTGGTCATGGGAATTGTGTCACCATTCTCTACTACAGTGGTCAGTATGTGGTCCGATTTTATATAAGCTCCAACTAATCGTTGAGCTGTGTATCTCATTTTAACAGTTGTCAAGTGTGGATGGGTTAGCAAGTTACATCTCAGGGCACTGGAGACAATCTAGTCAGGACAGTTAACCTAGGCCACGTGTATTTGGACTGTGGGAGGAAACCGGAGTATGTGGCGAAAACCCACGCGGACACGTGGAGAGAACGCAAATGACACTGGGAGAGGCGCCCGAGCCGGGAATCGAACCCTTGCTGCGCGACTGTGAGGCGCCACCGCGCCTCGCTGCGCCACCCGTCATGAAGAACAGAGGCCCACATCCGTTCGGATATCTGTCACCTCTGATGTTAGCCGTGGTCAGAATCGGACTCGAGTCAGTCGCCAGCTTCACTGCGCCCCCTAATACACCAGCTTACCATTAAACAGGCTTTTTTTTATATGTATGCCTACGTATACTTCATGCCAATGCTATCGAGTATACTGCGTATGTGATTAATACCATGGTAGCAGAATGATAATATGAGACAGAACCTCATGCTAAATATAAAAGCACCGTTTGTAATTTGTGCATTTCCAAATGTCCTTACACAGCAGGTTGGTGCCACGGAGCATCAAACCAATTCCACGGTCGTGTAACATATGCCCGCACTGTGTTTTTTTTCATAATTCCTTGTCACTAAACCTAAATTTGCAATCTAATGGAGTTTGAATGTCGCAGTACGGTGCGCTGCCACCTCACAGCAAGAAGGCCCTGGATCCGATTTCCTGTTGGGGCGCTATTCTGTGTGGAGTTTTTGCCTGGTCTCGCCATGTCCGTGTGGCTTTTCTGTTCAGCTCCTACTTCCTCCCAAATAACCAAAGATATGCTGCCGAGATTAATTCAGATGTAAAATAAATAACGCCCCGTGCCATGCAATGGATTGGCGTCCTATCATGGGTATAGTCCTGCCTTTGGGCCATGTGTCCTCCGAGATATGTTCCGACACCCTGTGACCCTACAGGCAGATATTGTTAATAACCATGAATAAACTTGTGTGTGTGTTGCCATTAACGCTCTCTCACAAATATCACCAACCCGGACAGGGGTGGCAACTCATTGTCTCCATGTACGTACGAGCACAGGCTGGAGGGACACACGTAGCAGTGCGTGTGCACGATTCGCTATTGCTCATCTCATCTCATTATCTGAAACCGCTTAATCCTATATAGGGTCACGGTGAGCCGGAGCCTATCCCCGAAACACAGGGCGTAAGGCAGGAATACACCCGACGACGGGACGCCGGTCCATCGCCGGGCATTGCGGGACAATTTTAGTCTGCGAGCCAATCAACCTATCCAGGAGCATGCTTTTGGACTGTGGGGGGAAACCGGAGTACCCGGCGAAAACCCACGCGGACACGGGGAGAGCATGCAAACTCCACACACAAAGGCACCGGAGCCGAGAGATTCGAACCCGGGACCTTCTTGCTGTGAGGCGTCAGCGCTAACCACTGGGCCACCGCGCCACCCTTAGCTATTGCTGTATATTTCGAACGCAGCGACTACCTTGGGTGAAATCCACCTCAATGATGCATGGGCTCTCTGCGGTACGCGAACAGCATTGGGAGCGAGCTCACGAGTGGTTCTCGTAGCGTTTGCCGATGCGCTCTCTCTCATCTCATTATCTGAAACCGCTTAATCCTATATAGGGTCACGGTGAGCCGGAGCCTATCCCGGAAACACAGGGCGTAAGGCAGGAATACACCCGACGACGGGACGCCGGTCCATCGCCGGGCAATGCGCTCTCTCCGACAAGGGGATAGAGACATCGGAGTGAAATCCCTTCGTCTTACGACCGGAGCAAGGTGGCCGGGGGCGTGAGAGGCGGGTGGGGGGGGGAAGAGATGACGAATGACTCAAACAAACACCGTGTGAAACTTTGTTTTGCTCAAACACAATTGTTTTACAAAGAACTTGAATGCTGTGCTTCGATATGCTGCGGTGCCCTTGCCATGTCGGTTAACAGAACGTGCTCACAACAAAGATTGCCGTAGAGTTTAAAAGGCG
>JAZEWT010000009.1:1457735-1470411 GCA_036362905.1 Mordacia mordax | reverse complement strand
CAGCGCTAACCACTGCGCCACCGCGCCGCCCACCAATATTATCAATGAAATCCATTTTTTATTTTTGGTCAGGTCACGTAAAAAATTATCGATTATACAGCCGACTGCCGCGGCACACGAGATGCATTGCCGTGGCTACGATCCGCGCCAATTCAATCGCTACCGGTTGTCGAATTATGAATTTGTAGTCATGCGATTGATGTGATGCGTATTGTTTCACTTCACGTTAACTTAAATCCATTTTTACTACAGGTATCTATCCGCCTATCCGATTATAAAACTGTTTTACCTTGTCCAGAAACTCAAAATGTGGGGTGCGTTTTATACATGGGTGTGTATTAACATTGAGATTTTACAGTAATTGTAAATAATATATCCAACAGTTTCCATTGCCGGCAGTTTAAACTAAAAGCCATTTTCAGTGTGCCATTAAGGAAGTGGCATGCAATGCCAATCTATTTTACATTATAAAGCTCGTTTCATTATGTTGATATATTTTCTTTGAAGAAATAGGAAGCTAATAATACCCCAGTTGGGAGCTCGTGGCCTTGGCAATGTCAGAATCGTTTATCCACCGGCGAGATGTTTTGCTTTTGACAAGAGAAATCTGCTGCTTGCAGAAGTTTAAATGTAATAATGTTTAAAAAAAAAAAAACTGTGGCAGACTGCACAACTGTTTCCCGAAACACATGTTGCATGAAAAATCCTTAAAAACCTGACACCGTGAATTTAAATTTACATTAATCGATATAAAAAAACAAATTACTGACGTATTTTTTTCATGGCTTGGTGCATGCATGATCGTTTATTTCCAAAGCCGTTCTTTCGGAATAGCCGTATTGAACGCTGACTCTCTCCTTCTAGACATTTCACTTCCCATATTGAAGGCATTCTCAGGCGTTCTGAGACTGTACATCTTTCTCGGTCCACCTGAGGATCCCTCCAGAGGGGGGGGGGGAGAGGTGGTGAGGTGGTGAGGTGATGAAACATCACAATGGTCACGAAAAAATGGAAAAAAAAAAGAGAAAGTGTTTTTTTTACATTTCTGGAAATTACACAGGCGTTAAGACCTTAAAACACCACATAGACATGTTTCACAAAGTGTCCAGTTTGCAAAAAGTCACACATACTTGTGGCAAAATATGCAAGCAAAACGCTTTGATAATATAGCCATTGTCCTTGAAACTGATTGACCCACACCAGATATGGCTTTCTGTAGAGCCTAATTCTCAACGTTAGTTTTTTTTTAGCACAACTGTTTTCAATTCACTAATCTTACATTTGGCCTTTGGTATGTCTGAGGCACTGAAATGAACGTTCATTTTTTTTCATCCTTTTGGAATTATGACATTACTAATCCGCCTTCCATATCAGGACAGCGCTTCCAATTATAGAACCACTGAGAAGCCAACATCACACGCGTCTGCATGCCAAGCCTGTCAATCATTGCATATTTATTCAAGACAGCCACACTGAACCTGGATTCATTTATACCCGCTTTTACTTAACTTACATTGGGGGATGTGTGTAATGGGGGTTGCACGGTGGCCCAGTGGGTAGTGCTGTTGCCTCACTGTAAGAAGGACCCGGGTTGGAATCTCGGCTCGGGTGCCTTTCTGTGTGGAGTTTGCGAGTTCTCTCCCCGTGTCCGCGTGGGTTTTCGCCGGGCACTCCGGTTTCCTCCCACAGTCCAAAAAGCATGCTGCTGCATAGGTTGATTGGCTCGCAGACTAACTTGCCCGCAGTGCCCGGTGATGGACTGGCGTCGCATCGTGGGTATATCCCTGCCTTGCGCCCTGTGTCTGCCGGGATAGGCTCCGGCTCACCGCGACCCTGTACAGGACTAAGCCGTTTCTGAAAATGAGATGAGATGTGTGTAATAGCTAAAATCTTTGAGCACAAAATTAAAGCTGCAGAACTGAAAATTTGCACGCAGGCATAACTCGGATGACAATGCAATCCAGTGAAACAAGTTTGAAGACCGGTGACAAGGCGATCCTGGGCCCGCCATAGAAACGATCCTTTCAAATTACTATTCTTTTTTTCAGTCTGATGTGGGCCATATTATCCCGATGCCAGACACGCACTGAGCTCACTTTACATTTTTACGTGGCTAAGACTGAAAAAAGTCTCATCTCATTATCTGAAACCGCTTAATCCTATATAGGGTCACGGTGAGCCGGAGCCTATCCCAGAAACACAGGGCGTAAGGCAGGAATACACCCGACGACGGGACGCCAGTCCATCGCCAGGCATTGCGGGACAATTTTAGTCTGCGAGCCAATCAACCTATCCAGGAGCATACTTTTGGACTGTGGGAGGAAACCGGAGTACCCGGCGAAAACCCACGCGGACACGGGGAGAGCATGCAAACTCCACACAGAAAGGCACCCGAGCCGAGAGATTCGAACCCGGGACCTTCTTGCTGTGAGGCGTCAGCGCTAACCACTGGGCCACCGCGCCGCCCACTGAAAAAAGTAAAAAATAAAATAGGATGAAAATTAAACTTTTAAATAACCCGCTTTTACTGCACTCAAAAGTAGAAAATAAATGTTTTGAGTACAAAATCAATATATCTAGGGATACAGACTGAAAGCAGGTGGCCAAACACTGACCGTATAAGACTACGATAATCTTTTTCCTTTAATGAAAACCTTTAAACCTTACTGATATTAAGTGATAACTGATAGTTGTTTGTTTTACAAAACATTAGAAAAACAGGTATTTATAACTAAAATAATTAAAATTAAAATCTCACTTTATTATCAGTCACTCGTAAGTCACATATTGTCAGTGTTTGGCCACCCGCTTTTAGTCTGGATCTCTAGATAGATTGAGTTTGTGTTCAAAAAAAGAATTTTCTACTTTTGAATGCGGTAAAAGCGGGTCATTACATTTTTTATTTCTTATCCTATTTTTTAGGAATCTGCTCAGGAAATTTGGTCAACTCATTATAATTTTTTTTTGTGGAGAGAGATTAAAAAAAAAACTCATCTGACCAGAAAAAAATCCTCACACTCTCTACGTTCTTTCTTCTTCGGTTCTATGCTCTCTCTTCTTGCGCTTCACGATAAAACTCAAATTAACTTTACAATATATTGCATATCAGCAATCTAGTTGCTGTACTTCTAGCTATTGCTGTGTACATATGGTGTTGCGTAGGCATGGCTGCCACTGGGGGTCTGCGTGGGCAGACTGTCACAAGGTAACAGAATAGTGGTGATGAGGTGTGGTTAGATGTCAATTTCTCTGAGATGTCAAGGCACCTAAGCAATTGTCCTATGCATTGAAAAGCTTTATACTTCACAGACCAACAGGAGAATGCCTTGCTCGTGCAATGAAGTTTTCACAATCCACCAACCTTGCCTGTTAGCCCTGAGAGCTGCACTTGTCAGATGCCCCAATTGTCAAGAATCAGATCGGAATAGAATTTTGCCCAATAACCTGGGACCATGATTCCGACACAGCCGTAACATCATCCCTGTGTGCTATTGTCCCGCCTGTGAAATTTTATGAGTGCCCATAGCGAGATATGTTCCCTCTACAAACACCAACGATCAAAACACCTCCGTTGTTTTTATTAGCAGACCTTACAGTGCTGCAATGACCTTGAACATACTTAAAACAACGGGAACCTCCCCCCCATAGATCCTGGTCTATTTTTGTTAACATGGCCGGGAGTTAATCGGCAATATTTATGCGTCCACTGTAAGGTCTGGGACCCTATGGCCTTATTCTGTGCAATGAGGATTTTTCTCTACAGGACCCAGAAACCACCCCCCCCCACCCCCTCGTTCTCCCAGAACATCCACCGAGATCCGGGCCCCCCTCGCCCTCCCCCCTACTCCCGCCCCAGCGGTGCACGCCACGGGGCCTCTCTGAGCGGTCTCCATACACACAGGTAGACGAGAGGTGCGCACACGCACACACCGCGTATACCACGAACAGGAAAATGACGTAGAACACGGGGAGAATACAGAAACTCCAAAAAGGCCCCCGAGGCAAGAGCAAATAGTGCACACAGACGCAAGGCATGTAGCGCGGACAATAATAAGGGTTATTCGTCATTTATAACTTGCATACCACAGTTTCGTTTGCGTCTCACGACGAAAGAAATAAAGATTCAGAGACGGAGTAGGAGCAAGAGAAGCATTTCTGGTACGAATAATCGCGTTCCTGGGGTGAGGGGGAGGTGTAAAGAGAGACTTGGAGTCTCCCGGAGGAATGCAGAAGATAGGAGCGATAAATTGTTGATTTTGCAATCGGACGCGTAATGAGACGTGCAATGTAGACTCTGACCTTCCCCTGATGAAAAGGAGAGGCTTTGAAAAGTTACGCAGGAACGCTTGTAAACGGTGTCCGAACGCTTACATGGCAAACGCAGAAGCAATCTCGATTTTTGTTGTTGTTTTGGAATTCTGTGTGGAGGTCGGTGGGTGAACCAGTGGACACAGCGTCTGAATTCGTAACGTGGTGAATATCTCATAAGATGATGGCGATTGATCGAAACGGGCGTTGCCATGTGGGCAATAATTTGAGATTGGTGACTGCAGTTGCACTGTGCGCCATGGTCAGGGCTCCATGGCTATGAGAGATGGCAGCATCTAGAGCATTGATATTATTCCCCAATTACACAGTTTAGTGTACGCACGTACGTTTTCTGCAGCATAATGCTAATCATCGGTTGAGACTATTTTTGTATGGTGAGATGGACTTTACTTGGTTAAACTATTAACATGTTATCTATAATAATTGGCAACAAACAAAATCGTCTGGGTGGCACGGTGGCCCAGTGGTTAGCGCTGTCGCCTCACAGCAAGAAGGTCCCGGGTTCGAGTCTCTCGGCTCCGGTGCCTTTCTGTGTGGAGTTTGCATGCTCTCCCCGTGTCCGCGTGGGTTTTCGCCGGGTACTCCGGTTTCCTCCCACAGTCCAAAAGCATGCTCCTGGATAGGTTGATTGGCTCGGAGACTAAAATTGTCCCGCAATGCCCGGCGATGGACCGGCGTCCCGTCGTCGGGTGTATTCCTGCCTTACGCCCTGTGTTTCCGGGATAGGCTCCGGCTTCACCGTGACCCTATATAGGATTAAGCGGTTTCAGATAATGAGAGATAAGAGAGAGACTCACAGAAAGAAGGTCCCGCGTTCGAAACTCGGCTCGGGTGCCTTTCTGTGTGGAGTTTGCACGTTCACCCCGTGTCCGCGTGGGTTTTCGTCAGGTACTCCGTTTTCCCCCCACAGTCCAAAAACATGTTGATGCATAGGTTAATTGGCTTGGCAGACTAAATTGTTCTCATTGCCCAGTGATGGACTGGCGTCCAATCCTGGGTATATCCCTGCCTTGCGTCCTGTGTCTACCGTGATAGGCTCCGGCTCACCGCAACCCTATACAGGATTAAGAGGTTCTGACAATGAGATGAGATGAGACAAATCATTTTTAGCTTCATAAATGTCAACTAATGGCCCTGTATCTCTTCAGTGGGTGGCTTGTTGTAAATAACTTGCATCATAGTATTTATTGAACTGACTTCCGGTGGGACTCAGAAGCAAATGTATCCGCGTTTGCAAACTTAATAAAACACTGAGTATAAACTATTTTTTTTGCAGAGCCCTCAGCCTGATGGACTCAATAAATATAAGATTTTTGGGGACAGCGCAGGCATTTGTCTGTTCATATCAATGACACAATTTGGTTTTCTTTTTAAAAAATAGGTATGTGATGCTCGAGCTCTGTCACGCGTGCTCAACTGTGAATGCATGCAACCTTGTCCCACATTATTACTGCAACGCCGTCACACGGAGTGAATCTCATCTCATCTCATTGTCTGTAACCGCTTAGTCCTATACAGGGTCACGGTGAAGCCGGAGCCTATCCCGGAAACACAGGGCGTAAGGCAGGAATACACCCGACGACGGGACGTCAGTCCATCGCCGGGCACGGAGTAATTCCTCATCGTTTAATTCTGTTCAGTGTCAATGCATTAGTAGTCCTGAATATGCTTCAGCTGGTGACACGATAGAGTATAGTGCTGCACACATTCCATTAAGTGGTGAACAAATTCCCGATCTCACAGCAGGACCCGGTAATCACAACCTGGTTGTGTTTACTCATCGAGGTTTCTAGAGTTTAGGCCAGTAGTGCTGGGATCTGTCCTGTGTTATAAGCCAGCACCATTACCGTGGCTCGTCGTGATTTTATTTGTACGAAAACCCCACTTCAAAAAATAACTTAATCCACAAATCCCATTAATGTGAAGTGTTTACAGTGTTATGCCCTTGACAAAGGCAGTCACGTTTTGAGGATAAGTGGGCCGAAAATTTGTTCCAGATTGCCATGGTGGTGGGTCTTGTGGATCAAAAATTGAGTAGTGTGGAAAATTGCATTACCAATCCTGTAGCATCGCATTGCTTACAGCTGGGAGGGGGGTCATCTAAAAACCCTGGAGAAACATGATGTCTCCCTCCCGAGGCTGCAGGCTTGACATTTCATGATTTAGTCAGGGTCCAGTCCCATTTGCCTGGGGAGAAAAACATTACATTTACAATGACATTTGTAAAGGTGGAAAAAGAAGTGCTGAATTAAACTGATGTAGGTTTTCACGGCTCGATGCATGGCCATTGGCTGCCAAAGCTATTCTTTCAGGATAGCCATGTCAAGTGCTCCCCCTTTCTCCTTCACACAGTTTCGCCTCCACGTTGGAGGCATCCTCAGGCGTAATGAGACTGAGTGAAAGAGAGTGTCTTGTGAATTATGTTCCCTGATGTTAAAGGCTATTCACTGCGGTGCCAACATGGCTTTGATCATTTGTCATACCTTCTTTCTCCCCACGTCTTTCCATGAGACCTTTGCCAGTGTCTCCTAGGATACACTGCCTCTCCTGCCCCCTTTGATGTCTGGGGTTCAATGTCTTTCCTGCCCCCCTTTACTGTCCGGGAAGTCTGTTCTCTGCTGAGGAAGGCCTTCTAAGGTGGTTTTTTTTTTACATATTAACCTTATACAAGCGCTGAGCCCTTAGTGCTAGGCTTTATTCAATTGACAAGACAAAACGCCCAGTTCATACAGAGCTTCTTGACCAACGCTTGCAGTCGATGTCCTGAGGCTAAACCGCAGAGCGAAAGAGAGAAGTTCACGCTTGTCTGGATGATGCCAACCCCAGATTTCATCTTTGTGCTGAAGTATTTGAGGTACTGCTGGTGGGTGAGGGTTCCAACTCATCAACACCTTGGTCGGCGGTTGTGTTAATGCGGGAATAAGCAGAACAACCGACTGAATTGTCACGTGACCAACAATCTTGGAAGTAGCGTCTCCGTGTGCTGAGGCCCACTTGCAGGCTGTGCTCTCTCACCAGAAGGCAAGATCGATGTCTGTTACCATAACACTGTCATCAGTTGATAACTGATATTAGAACCTATGGGGCTACAACCTATCATCAGCATCATTAAAGCGTGTTTTTTTTCATCCAATTTTAATCGGGGTGTGCCATTACCATGGATCGTCTCAAGCTAAAAGATATCTAACCTCAACAAGGGCAATGTTAGTATTCATGAGATCGCGTAAACAAAGTATGAAATGCAATTCAGTGTAGACCGATAGAACATCTAAATACGATCCTGCAGTGGGATGGGGGCCAGTGGAGCAAGACCAGTATTGGAGCAACGTGTTCTTGTTTACATGTGTTCTTGCTTACAGGCTGCGGGTAATCACTCCGTCACTGTGAATCGTGTCAAACCGTAATCACAGACAATTCAATATGGCCAGCGTATAAACCAATCCAACACTCAAGCATATGCGTTGGTTTGAAAGTCTAAATCGAAAAGTGGGCCTCTTTTTTTTTATAACCTCTAATTTCATGAGTTGCTGGTTATGAACAAGGCCCTAGACGCCAGCCCTTTAAAGCTGATTTCATTCAACATTGCAAATAAAGTTTGCAACGCCAGCAACTTAATTGCATATCCCCAATGGAGAGGATGCAGCTTGTCCCAGTCGAGTTTACCTGTTTCTAAATCAAGGGTTGCCCCGTTTATTTAGATTAACTTACATCTCATGCCCAAGTTATACTGCACTCAATCTACTCAATACCGCAGGGGTTTGAATACATTCCGATAGCATACGCACCATAACTACTGAAATATGTTGCCACCACAGTACTCTCTGATTTTAGGAATGAAACGCTCAGTCTATTGCGAGAGGTAGAATTCTACTAAAGTATGAATCAGACATCGAGAGTACGAAACGTGAATGAATGAGAATGGCGGTAAGGAACTGAAATCTAAAAACATACAAGAGACCCTTCACAGATGAGAAACCGCATCTGCCTTTGCAAAAAACAGCATTTGAAGAAAAGTGCATTGCGAAGGTGATAAACTTGTAACAAAAATGTTGATAAAATGCCATGAATAAATATTGTGGAGCAAAGAGGAAAATTCAACCGAAAACGAAACAAAGCAGGGCGGCGCGGTGGCGTAGTGGTTAGCGCTGACGCCTCACAGCAAGAAGGTCCCGGGTTCGAATCTGTGTGGAGTTTGCATGCTCTTCCCGTGTCCGCGTGGGTTTTCGCCGGGTACTCCGGTTTCCTCCCACAGTCCAAAAGCATGCTCCTGGATGGGTTGATTGGCTCGCAGACTAAAATTGTCCCGCATTGCCCGGCGATGGACTGGCGTCCCGTCGTCGGGTGTATTCCTGCCTTACGCCCTGTGTTTCCGGGATAGGCTCCGGCTCACCGTGACCCTATATAGGATTAAGCGGTTTCAGATCATGAGATGAGAAACAAAGCAGATGTGAGAAGTCAATGGTTGGTGAATGAATTAATCGCGTGCATTGATTGCAGCCGCAATATGAGAACGAGACAAAGCAATATATTGATGATTGCTTCGAAAAGCTTCGAGGAAGCGAGCGACGCGGCTGTCCCGAGAGAGCAGCTTTTCGAAGCAATCATCATGCATCGAGCCGTGAAAACCGACATCATTGCCAAGCAATATATTAGGAAACAAACATTGCAAGCTCAGTGCAGATGGTAGCTGCTCTGTGGAGAAGCCGTTTTTTTTTATTCTTGTGAAATATAAGGATATCGTCATCATTATCAATACCCGCTTAATGCTGGAGCCGGAGCCTATCCTAGCAGACACAGGACGAAAGACGGGGCTGTAATCATGATGAGACGCCAGTACATCGCAATAATACAAGGATACGAATGCGCTAATGTACAATAACAGTCGCTTGTATGATGTTAATATGCTGATGAGAAGAGCGGTGCATGAAGAGGTTAAACAAAGTCTGAAATTCGACACGTACAAGCACATACAAACCTGTTGTAATCTTATATATGTATACTGGCAAAAAAGTACCCATAGCGGGGTAGCCGGGTTTGCAGCGCAGCGTGCTAACCTGTACACTAACGCTCCCCACTCCCTCCCACACACACACACACACCTGTACACTAACGCTCCCCACTCCCACACACACACACCTGTACACTAACGCTCCCCACTCCCACACACACCACCTGTACACTAACGCTCCCCACTCCCTCCCACACACCTGTACACTAACGCTCCCCACTCCCACACACACACCTGTACACTAACGCTCCCCACTCCTTCCCACACACACACACCTGTACACTAACGCTCCCCACTCCCTCCCACACACACACACGCACCTGTACACTAACGCTCCCCACTCCCTCCCACCCACACACACACACACACCTGTACACTAACGCTCCCCACTCCCACACACACACCTGTACACTAACGCTCCCCACTCCCTCCCACACACACGCACACACATGCTGGTACGCACCACGTACCAGCATTACAAAAAAACCCCCACGATCAATCGGCCGGCGATGGACTGGCGTCCCGTCGTCGGGTGTATTCTTGCCTTACGCCCTGTGTTTCCGGGATAGGCTCCGGCTCACCGTGACCCTGTATAGGATTAAGCGGTTTCAGATAATGAGATGAGATCAATCGGCTCATGCATACAAACCGTTCACGACATTGTCCACGATTGGACGCGTTCTAAATAAGATCATAAAAAAAAACATTTTTTTAAAAAGAAGCTTTTATTTCATAGAAATGCACTAAAAAATCCAACATGAAAATTATTTCAACTTCAAAACATTGAAAATTCACAATTTAGATGGATTGTCCATGTAAAAAGTAAATATTTAATATAATTAATTTTTTTGAAGAGTTCATTTCTAGAGATGATTGATTATTGTATTGTCACCGGGAATGAGTAACTGTGCAAAATTTCAGAGTTGTAGGATGTTGGGAAGTGGGCGAAATATTAGTTGTAAGTTTTGCCCCTGACACCATACATACATACATTGTGCGTTAAATAAAAGCTTCTAATAATAAAGACCTGCTCGCTTCCTTCTGCAGGCTCGTTACCCACATCCATGCGGGTTCGACCACAGCACGGCGCTGCGCGCTTATCTCCAATCTCTGACACCGCTCCACGCACTGGCAGCGTTGCTGCCCATGAGAGCCCCAACGCCAGTGCGAGTGTGTCGTGAGATAGTAGATTAGACAGACGACAAAAGACGAGACGAAGCAATCACCGATACACTGACCACGCTCTGTACTGGAAGAATGCCGCATTCTTTGGCCATTTTTGTTCAAGTTTGATAAGGCCACGTTCACACACTGCACATCGCCTTAGTGGATTTGTATTTGTGCAGTGACTGCCTAATCTCATTTGAGATTGCTGGTATTTCCACCACAGAGAAGGCTTTTTGGGTGCCTTTCTGTGTGGGAGTTTGCGAGTTCTCTCCCCGTGTCCACGTGGGTTTTCGCCGGGCGCTCCGGTTTCCTCCCACAGTCCAAAAAAACATGCTGCTGCATAGGCTAATTGGCTCGCAGACTAAATTGCCCGCGGTGCCCTGTGATGGACTGGCGTCTCATCGTGGGTAGATCCCTACCTGTTGTCTGCCAGGATAGACTCCGGCGCACCGCGACCCTGTAGAGGACTAAGCGGTTTCTGACAATGAGATGAGACAAGGCTTTTAACAGGTTGCTGGCTAATAGAGTGCATGGTCTAATTGCAGAATGTGTCTACAGAAGCAGATACATTTAATAGAAACGATCTCTCATTGTATAGGGCTATGCTTTGTATTTTGTACACGTTGTGTGTATAGTTTAAGAGCAGGCACCTTTCTTTCCTAACGTGTGAGAAAGTTGAACCGTGTTGTTAGGGATCAGTGGCCTGGAACCTATTTTCGTGAGAGTGGAGGCGAGATCACTGTTGTAGATGAAAGAGGTTTGATTTTCAGTGGTCGCCAAGACAATGCTGCTGGTATTGCTTCCAATAACGCAAGATTCAATATCAATTCTATGAAGGCGATGGAAAAATATCATCTGGTGTCAGTAGCATGTTCGTGTTACTGGGAGCCCCTTGTCGCAGTGACCAGCGCTGCCACCTTACACCAAGAAGTTCCTGGGTGCTGCCCTTGTGTGTGGCTTTTACATATTCTCCCCGTGTACGTGTCGGTTTTCGCCAGGTATTGTCGAGGTTAATTGGTCTGCTGACTAATTTGCCCCCAATGCCCTGTCATGGATTGGCATCTCATTCTGTGTATAGCCCAGCATTGCACCCTGCGTCTGCCGAGATAGACCCTGACCCCTATGACCCTCTGTAGGCCTAAGCAAATCCTGATAATAATGACGGTAGATGTGGTATGCCCACATATTTATCTCCATCTGTGTCCTTATTTACTTTCATGAATGACACAAGCAGACTGGATAAACGGATTGTCTGCTTTTTTTGTGTGAAAGACAACAAATAGGAAACAATTTGCAGCTGTGGCAGATTATTCAATTTTCAATCAAATTGCACATTTAAAACCCAATCAGAAATCTGCTCAATTGATCGTCCACTGTTCCTGAATACTCCTGCTGTTCACCCAGAAGTAGAAATGGTTCACCACAGTTAAACAACTGGGTCGCACGGTTGTATTGCGGTTAGCTCTGCAGCCTCACAGCAAGAAGGATCTGGGTTTGATTCCCACCTCGGGTACCTTGCTGTGTTGCATTTGTAAATTCTCCACATGTCAATGCAGGCTTTAACTGGGTACACTGGATTCCTTCCATAGTTAAAAAAAAATGTTGTCTAGGTTAATTATACTAACTAAATTGCTCCCGGTGCCCGGAGATGTAACTTGCTTACCTTTCCTCGATGGACAACTGTTAAAAAGAGCGACATAGCTTAACGGTTCCTTCAAGTTTAAATACAACAGACTGAATAAGTCTACTTCCAAATTTTTCAAGACATCTGGCCAGCATGGAAGATTGAGCCAACAATTTTATATAGAGGGTGGCACAGTGGCTCAGTGGGTAGCGCTGTCGCTTCACAGCAAGAAGGTCCTGGATTCGAATCTCGGCTCGGGTGCCTTTCTGTGTGGAGTTTGCCGTGTGGAGTTCCCCGTGTCCGCGTGGGTTTTCGCCGAGAACTCCGCTTTCCTCCCACAGTCCAAAAAACATGCTGCTGCATAGGTTAATTGGCTCGCAGACTAAATTGCCCGCAGTGTCCGGTGATGGACTGGCGTCCCATCGTTGGCATATCCCCGCCTTGCGCCCTGTGTCTGCCGGGATAGGCTCCGGCTCACCGCGACCCTGTGCAGGATTAAGCGGTTCTGACAATGAGATGAGATTTTATAGAGAAGGGCTGTCTCGAGT
>JAZEWT010000009.1:1393979-1419204 GCA_036362905.1 Mordacia mordax | reverse complement strand
CAATGAAATGAGGTTATAATGTTAACATTTTTAGAATTGCTCTCTATTGCTGTTCTTTCGGGAGAGCCGTGTTGAGTGTTCCTGTCCTCTCCTTTCCGACCATTGGCCTCCCACGTTGAAGGCTTCATCAGCCATTCTGATGCCTCCAACTAACATGTCATACGTCAAACCGTGAAAACCTACATTGGTACGTTAACATTTCCGTTTTGATATTCATTCTGGCACTGGCAGGCTCCGAGTAGAGTGGAATAGCGTTTCAACGACTTGAGCAATCCTTTCAAAAATACTTCTCCAAACGGAGCACGTACATAAGACAAAGTGACAGCTGTTTGTTGGAAGAGATTATTTCCGTTACGCTTGTTACCGCAAAAAAAAAAGACCTCAGCGAGTCTCATCACTCTCTCGCAGGAGGGTCCTGCAGAGTGTCAGCGGTAGAGGGCAGTATGGAACACAATGTACTCTTCGGGGCAGTAATCTTTTTAAGTTTGTCGAATTTGGACCCAATGGTCCCCTCTTTCCAACCAACAAAACGAACGTATCGCTAACGTGTACTGCGAAGCAGACGGCACGTGGTTGTTGCGGATAACACAGCGGCAGCGCTATTCACATCGCGACTCTGCAAATTGCAGAGGAGCGAATGTTCCACCGTGCCCGGCGATGGACTGGCGTCCCATCGTCGGGTGTATTCCCGCCTTACGCCCTGTGTTTCCGGGATAGGCTCCGGCTCACCGTGACCCTATATAGGATTAAGCGGTTTCAGATAATGAGATGAGATGAATGTTCCACCGCGCGGGGCCATGTCACTCGTTACTTTTGCGTAATTCTCACTGAACTCACACTCGTGTCAGTAATCCTCTCCACGCGAGGTCGTGAGAAACGGATTTCTCAATCGGACAATGGGACTCATCACGGAGTTTAATGGAGCAATCGGGTTTTTTTTATATGTATGTCTGCGCTGCGGAATTGGTTTGATGCACATTTTATCTGCACAACACCAAGGCTTGTACGTATTATTTCAGCTTTACTCCAAACATATTGGATACTCTGCTAAAACGTTTACGTTGTCAGTTTTAAAATTCCACTTCTGCACTGCCATCAAACCTCATAAGCACCCTTCTCTTTTTACCCAGGAATAAATCCAAGTGCAGGCTATGATGTATTGATGTAGGTTTTCACATGCTGCCGTGTCAGCATAACACGTCGTTTATTAAGAGACGTCAACAGAATGTGTTACATGCTTGGAACAAGATCGCCCTTAGGACACGTACTCTGCTCGTGGTACTAATCCGATTCAAACAACTAATATACTGGATTGAATCAACCCACACGTAGGATTTGAACTCACGGCTATGCTCCGACCACACGATGTAACATCAGTATGGCCAGCACATATTGGCTTGGTATCTGATGTACATTGTCAATTTATAACACATGGTTACGCAGCAGAGTACTATAAAATACCTGCACAGTTCCATAATCTTGTTGCTTATATATTTGCTTTGGCTTAAACAAAAATGCATTGGCTCCATTCTCAATTGATGATTGTTTCCAAAAGCTGCTCTTTCGGGATAGCCGCGTCGATCGCTCCTCCTCTCTCCTTCGCGACGTTTCGCCGCCCACGGCGGAGGAATCTTCAGGCGTTCTGCGCCTCCAACGCGAGGCGAAATGTCGCTAAGGAGAGGGGGGGAGCGATCGATACGGCTGTCCCGAAACAGCAGATTTTGGAAGCAATCCTCGTGCATCGAGCCATGAATACCTACAAAATTTCATTTTGACGTGACGAATATATATGTACTGTTTGTTTGTTCTAAACCCATGGTGTAATTTAAATTTTACCATGACAAGTCGAGTTTTTTTCCCTTCAGCAGCCACTGCTTACATCTCATCACCATGGTGCAGAGTGTGAACCGATCCCGGGGTGCACCGGTCCAATGGCCTGTGACTGAGATGTGGTCTACTCGCTCGAGTGACTTCTGAGCAGCGCTCTGTGCAAACCCCATCACTGCAGGACAAACCATTTCTCTCTCTTTCTCTGCACCTCTGGAACAACTCACCGTTTGTCCTCACACCGGTTCACGACATTCTTGGCGCCTGCAGTGATTTTTTTTTGAATGCAAGACAATTACATTGTGTAAAGCGCGCAGCCTTCGGTCATTGTCATTATTATTATTATCATTAAAGAGGCGTGAAGAGTCCACAGAGGACCGTGTGAGCAGGCAATCAAGTGGTGGACTGGTGCCAACCCCCCAGACACTGCATCGTATATATTATAATGTTGTTGCCCAATTAATCAATTGGTGGTTTTTGTTTTTAGTGGTAGGAGGAAACAGGACAACCCGAGGGAAATACTAAAAGAACAGGAGGATAACGCACAAACGCCACACAGGAAAGGTGTACGAGGCAGGAATCGAACCTCTCCAGGCAGAATCTTGTTTCTGTGCGCCGCAGCTGTCACACTGCACCACCCTTGCACCCTAATGAAACCTGATCTAATCATGAGTATTAATAGCATTAGTGGGAGCTCTACTAGCCCCTTTAGAGGGTGTTAGACGAACTCTTTCACCCCAGCCAGATATCTTGGAAGAAGCGGGAGTACCCACACTACCCCACCACATGCGACCTGCCGATCGACTGTGTTGAAGCCATTGACTCTGCTGGGTAGGCAGAGGCAGGGGGATTATCTCAACCACCACGAATGGGCGACCTCTGAGTTCTGAGGCTGGTACGCTCTCTGGTAATCGGTGATTACTCCAGAGCAGCCTCCGTGTATCGCTTGGTTTTTTTGTCTGTGCTATACAGAGGTGCTTAAATGTATTTTAATGACTGTGTATTAGAAATTGTTTCCATATACCATCAACACAAGAGGCATAACCTGTTGCCGAACTGAGAATTAATAATTTCCTCGGCAACAGATTTCTGAGCAAATTTAAATTCACAAACATGACGAGTTCACTTCACAACAGCTGTTGCATCAGTGACAAGACTTCATGACACTCGCTGCGCATGTAAACAAGTGCTGTACACTCGCTCTGGGACTTACTTTTGCACGAGGAAGGCAACACTGGGAAAATTGCCTGGTGGATTCAGTGACCTAAGTATTAATAGCCAGAACAATG
The DNA here is from genome assembly GCA_036362905.1 of Mordacia mordax. Taxonomy (NCBI): domain Eukaryota; kingdom Metazoa; phylum Chordata; class Hyperoartia; order Petromyzontiformes; family Petromyzontidae; genus Mordacia; species Mordacia mordax. Next base: position 1,416,088 of record JAZEWT010000009.1, on the reverse strand, counting down.
TGGATTCAGTGACCTGAATCCACATTGTTCTGACAATGACCCCTTTTAGTAAACACAGAATCAACATTGATAGGGCAAATGAAACAACAGCTTGCTCATTACAAAACCAATAGAATTTGAAAATTAAACATGACAACGTATAACCAGACAGTTTTGTGTATAACATTATTATTGTACTAATAGTTCACAGAATATCAGTATTTTATATTGGTGCACATTTCCATGACTCGATGTATGAGAATTGCTTTTAAGAGCTACTCTTTCAGGATAGCTCTGACGAGTGTCCCGACTCTCCTTCACGACGTGTTTCCTCTCACGTTGGAGGCATTCAGACGCTCAATGATGCCACCAACACGGGAGGCGAAACGTGAAGGAGCGAGGTGGACGTTCGACATTGCTATCCCGAAAAAGCAGCTCTTGAGAGCAATTCTCATTGAAAGATTTTGCTTTTACTTTTCATCTTTACGATTGCCACATATCTTAATTGACATGCAAATAGTATTCAGCATTTGAATTGACATGCAGACAGTATGCTGTTAGCAGATGTTGGGGAGTAAACAGACCGCTTAAGTCAGCCACTGCGGGACAACGTAGGCAAGAGTCGTGTTGTGGAGATGGCCAGGTGGCCAGGTGGCTTGAGATCATGGTTATGAGCCAAAACCGCTGAGATCCTGGCTGCAAATCTAGATTTCTGCCTCCTGTAGATAAACTGTAAACTGAGTTTTCATGTGAAGCGGATTCGTGTTCTCGGTCCAATCACCGATGAATATATTGATTATGATTAGTCCTGAACACGGTGAGTGGGAGCCTATCCCAGCAGACAGAGGGTGCAAGGCAGGGTTTTGCCCAGGATAGAATAGGGCTATGCCAGTCCATCACAGGGCACCAGGGGAAATGTAGTCAGGCCTATAAAGCGTACTTTTTAAATCTGTATTTGCTTTTGCACTTTTTTTAAAAATGCAGTATAGATAATAAAACATCAGTTTGACTGCCACACCAAAATAATCTCATTACCCTCCATCTCTCTTGACTTGCTTAATATCTCACATACTGCGCTAGCATTATCAGCACGTCAAGCTTAGAGCTCTGTTTATCGCCGTATCGATTAGTGCAGTCAATGGGTTAATTAGCAGGAGCAACAACAAAGATCTAAAAGAAACTGGAGAACCCGAAGCAAACCCACGCAGAACGTGGAGAGAACAGGCAAATTGCGCACAGAAAAGCGCCCAAGGCATGGATGAAACCACCTCGAACAACAAAAAACCTTTTCTTGTCTGGGAGGAGGCACGGATGTCACCCCTCCATCGTCACCCTGGCACCCAAACGTTCTACGTCGCTGCGCTGTTGCTGTAGATCCCCTACAGGAACAGCGTCGTGTTGTTTGCAATAAAATACGCAACAAATGATTGCCGGCAATATGTGTGATGCGCTAAATACAGTACGCTGCAATGACCCAAACTTGCCTTTGCACGCCAGCCCAATAAATCCAGAAATGAAAATGTGTTTTTAATAACACACAGTACCGTCTTAACGCATTTACACGCTGGGGCAGTTGCCTGGGAGCCCCACGAGCATAGGGGGCTCCATGCTAATCGATGTATGGTGTGATTCGCACTATATTGTAGTCCGTCCGCACAATGTTCACGATACCGGGTGATGACGTGTGACCTGAGCCTCGAATTATTGAATTATCACTCAAGCACAAGTTCTGGCTCTCAGCGACACACTCCAGGGTGCATCCTCTACATCAAACACTGACGGACATTTGGAAAGTTTTCTCAAATCAAGAGTGAGTAAAGTTTATTTTTAATCCTAGTAAGTCATTGGCCCCAGTGGGTAGCGCTGTCGCCTCCTCACAGCAAGAAGGTCCCGGCTTCGAATCTCGGCTCGGGTGCTGCTTTCTGTGTGGGAGTTTGCGAGTTCTCTTCCCGTGTCCGCGTGGGTTTTCGCCGGGCACTCCGGTTTCCTCCCACGGTCCAAAAAACATGCCGCTGCAAAGGTTAATTGGCTCGCAGATTAAATGGCCCACAGTGCCCGGTGGTGGACTAGCGTCCCATCGTGGGTATATCCCTGCCCTGCGCCCTGCGTCTGCCGGGATAGGCTCCGGCTCACCGCGATGTCTGAGGGTGTCGGCTAAAACAAAACAAAATCAAGCTGCCGCGCATCTGCTGCTCGCACTTCAGGTCGCGTTCAAATTTAGCGATGGTTTCAATTTTCACACAAACGTTCACAACTCTGGCGAAGGGCGTTCGGCTGTGAGCACGGCCCTAGCGCGGTTGCTCCGTAACAAAGAGTCGAGGAAACCAGTGTGGTGTCACCATCAACAGCAACAACAACAACAACCGACTTGCTCACCGGGCACATAGCGGACACCAGGTCATGTAGGGGACTTGACAAGTTCAGCCGATGAAGGTAAAACATTACACCGGAACGAAGGCGTCCGGACTGTGCGATGCAACTTAACGTAGAAAATGTGTGCATTTTCTATGGACATGCTATGATTGCGAATAGATGTGTGAAACTTTAATCCAAGCAGTGTGAAAAATATAGCAGCGTATCCGATGTTGCTTTTGGATAAACGTGCCAGATTTGCGATATGGGTCTGCATACTGGAAGAACTCTCGAGCAATAAGTTGCACTGTATTTATAATGGTGCAACGTAAGTGCATGCCGCAAAGGACTCACAGTAACTCAACGCACTAAAAACGGTAGAATATTCTGCTGTTATTCTGCACGGTTGGCCAAACAATAGATTAATCATCGCACGCTAAGATTAATCCACTGCTGAATGAGCGCCTTCCCACAGTGCAACTTTGTAAATAGAGTAGGTGACCTTCAGAATTGTAAAATGCCACTCCACCTTGAAACTGAAATGTTCGCATTTTCGACGAGATATTTTCAATGAGTCAAGAATCATTAATGAATCAGGGACTGGAGGTCTATGGGAAAACTACGCGATTATAGGAGCAGACGGCGAGAGAGCATTCTCATGTGGACTGATGTCTTTATTAAACGTGGATTTATCCAGAGAGGTGCTCATCTCCTACAGAAGCCAGTAAGGGTTACAGAGGCCGTATTATTTAAGATTCTAACTAGCATCACACGTGTAGTGGTATTGTACGCCTGCTATGACAGTTTTTAAAGATAATGAAACGTGGCATGCAGACAGATTGCTTTCTGTGACTCAAAATATTTAAATATTAACATCAAGTTTTCTGATGAGGACTTAGGGAAAGAGGAAAAGGTTATTCACAACATTAGAAGTAATTGTCATTTTCTGATGCGTGTATTAAAGATATAAAGGCATGAACAAAAAACGAGAAATCAGTAACGACCTGAGATTTATTGTCAACATCTCATCTCATCTCATTATCTGAAACCGCTTAATCCTATATAGGGTCACACGGTGGGGGGAAGGCGTGGCTCAATCCTGTCCCCACCGACAGAGGGCCCAAGGCAGGGGAATACCCAGGGTGTGACGCCAGTACATCGCAGGGCACACTTTTTGGGGCAACTTACTCCGCAAGCCAATTAACCTAGGCAGCAGCGTGTCTTTGGACGGTGGCTTGAAACCGGAGTACCCGGCGAAAACCCCCGCGCGCGTGGAATCGAACCTGGGACCCTCTTGCTGCGAGGCGGCAGTGATCCTCATTGCTCCATCCTGCTGCTCTTACTGTGAGGAAAAGTTCGTTGGAAAAGTTTACTGAAGAGAGCAGACTCTGAATACCTGGGGGCAATCACTGGGCACTGCGATCATAAATGATTCAACAAGGAGGTCAGCGAGAGCAGGGTGGAATGCTTTTGAAAATGAACTGTGATATTGAAAAATTATGCATTACTATACCTGAAGACGAGAGTTTTCAATCAGTCGACGTTAGATGCCACGAGACATGGATCGGAAACTTGGGACTGTGACAAAGTGCTTGGAGCAAAATCTGAACGCGATTGAAAGAAATAACAATCTCATCTCATCTCATTATCTGAAACCGCTTAATCCTATATAGGGTCACGGTGAGCCGGAGCCTATCCCGGAAACACAGGGCATAAGGCAGGAATACACCCGACGACGGGACGCCAGTCCACCGCCGGGCATTGCGGGACAATTTTAGTCTGCGAGCCAATCAACCTATCCAGGAGCATGCTTTTGGACTGTGGGAGGAAACCGGAGTGCCCGGCGAAAACCCACGCGGACACGGGGAGAGCATGCAAACTCCACACAGAAAGGCACCCGAGCCGAGAGATTCGAACCCGGGACCTTCTTGCTGTGAGGCGACAGCGCTAACCACTGGGCCACCGCGCCGCCCAGAAATAATAATATTACTTGCATTTCTAAAGCGCCTTTCACGCGAGAGGCAGAAAACGCTGCAGAGCTGTAGAGAGGACGGAATGTCGACATCAGAATAGATGAATTTAATAAGATAATGGCTATAAATCGACGAAGGACGTGAAGTAACATTAACAGCAATTGTTGTAAAAGGAAAGAATCGGTGTTCCCGAGTGGGTCAGGGTCATTAGGGTGCCATCATTCAAGTGCAGAGCAGTGAAGCGCATCAACAACAATCCGAGCCAGAGAGGACTTCATTTCGTACAAAACAACACGAATGTTGAAATCGCCAAGCATCAGAATCCTCTCAGAACTGGAGTACAACATACATTACTAGATTACAAGATACCTGATACGTTACTAGATAGGTTACTAGATTACAGGACACATTGATACGTTACTGGGAGGAACTGTATCTGCGGGACTCCATAGGTGATCAAATGGCAGTGAGAGAAGCGCGCACTCTTTGAAGATCGAACACTGAGGAGTTGTAAGAGAGACAGAACCTCCAGCATTTCTCCTCGAACATTGCAAAAAAAAAACCACGCTGCTGTCTACGTTCATCTCATCTCACTGTCAGAAAACCGCTTAGTCCTGTACAGGGTCGCGGTGAGCCGGAGCCTATCCGGGCCGACACAGGGCGCAAGGCAGGGATATACCCACGATGGGACGCTAGTCCACCACCGGGCACTGCGGGGACTTTAGTCTGCAAGCCAATTAACCTATGCAGCAGCATGTTTTTTGGACTGTGGGAGGAAACCGGAGTACCCGGCGAAAACCCACGCGGACACGGGGAGAGAACTCGCAAACTCCCACACAGAAAGGTACCCGAGCCGAGATTCGAACCCGGGTCCTTCTTGCTGTGAGGAGGCAACACTACCCACAGGGCCACCGTGCCGCGGCCTGTCTAAATTACCCCCGGTGCCCTGCATCGGACTAGCATCCCATCACGAGTATAGCCCTGCCTTGCGGCCTGTGTCCAGCGAGATCGGCTCTGGCTTCCCTGCGACCCTCCAGAGGATTTAGCCTCCACTGATGACTGACTTAAATGAATGAGTCCAGATTATCTGACGGGATGGAGAGAGATGGATTGTGGCATCGCAGAAGTGTGGGATGATGATGATGATGTTCACAAACAAATAATTATAACTAAACACTATGATATTTCTATTCACTCGGTTTTTCTCCATGGACGTGGGAGGAAACACATTAATTAATTAGAGTTTAAATGCACAAACCTAACTGCTGCCAATCTATCTAACAAGGCCAGGGACATGTACACTCAGGTGAGTTGACAATATACACTACACTCCATAATTAATGATTGTTGCGTATAGAAAGAGCATTTATTAACTAATTATAACCACGAGTGTCTTAATAAAACACGATATAAATTGGAGGTCAGATTTCCACAACCATCTCTCATGAAAATGAAATCACTCTTCAAATGACACGAGAAACAGCATAAGTAACACAACATCACACAATGTATATGTAATAGACCAAGTGTTTTTATTTTGATGTACGAATATAAGTGTGATTATATGTGCTAGCTAACAGCATTTGGCCGAACAGTTTGTTAAGTGGGTGGCGCGGTGGCCCAGTGGGTAGCGCTGACGCCTCACAGCAAGAAGGTTCCGGGTTCGAATCTCGGCTCGGGTGCCTTTCTGTGTGGGAGTTTGCGAGTTCTCTCCCCGTGTCCGCGTGGGTTTTCGTCGGGTACTCCGGTTTCCTCCCACAGTCCAAAAAGCATGCTGCTACATAGGTTGATTGGCTCGCAGGCTAAATTGCCCCGCAATGCCCGGCGATGGACTGGCGTCCCATCGTCGGTATATCCTTGCCTTGCGCCCTGTGTCTGCCGGGATAGGCTCCGGCTTCACCGTGACCCTGTACAGGACTAAGCGGTTTCAGATAATGAGATGAGTTTGTTAAGTTTATACAGGAGATAATCATTGAGCGGCGCGGTGGCCCCAGCGGGCAGCGCTGTCGCCTCCTCCTCCTCCTCCTCACAGCAAGAGGATCCCAGGTTCGAATCTCGGCTCGGGTGGCTGCTTTCTGTGTAGTGGCAGTTTGCGAGCTTCTCTCCCCGTGTCCGCGTGGGTTTTCACCGGGCACTCCGGTTTCTTCCCAGTGTCCCAAAAAAAATCATAGGTTAATTGGCTCGCAGACTAAATTACCCCGCGGTGCCCGGTGATGGACTGGCGTCCAATCGCGGGTATATCCCTGCCCTGCGCCCTGTGTCTGCCGGGATAGGCTCCGGCTCACCGCGACCCCGTACAGGACTAAGTTGTTTCGAGATGATGAGAGATGTAGTTGTTTTTATATAAACTGTACACGTTGTGTACAGTTCGTCTGCACAAGGGTACAGGGGTAATCGGGTTCGAAACTTTCTAAACCACAGCACCCAATGCTTGCTATGTCTTAGTGCAGCGGCCTTACTTATCACTTATTGCTCGTTTCAAACTTTTGACATAATTTCACTTTGTGCGTGGCTCTCGCGTCGCCTTTAGCCGACGCGATTTCGCTTTAAATGTTGTTAAACGTTGTTACTTTTTTTACGCTAAAGCGCGGCGGCGCCTCGCTCGCACCTGCGACCACGGTCGTGAGCAGGCGTTTTATCCCCGTTAAATGTTAACAACGCGGTTAAAGCGGTCGTGTTTACACGGGGCGCCCTCGCCGCTAATGCGAGCGAGACTATTGGTAAAGCGATGCTTGTTTAACGGTTGTCTTAAACTAATAAAAGGCAATAAAAGAGCGCGCCCGAGGGCCCTGCGTCTAAGAGCGCGCCGAGGCCCTGCGTCGCCGCAATGGGTCGAGGGCTTTTTTTTCTCAGCGCATTTAAACTTGACCATTGAGTCTTGACGTTTATTTTATTTACCTTAAGCTCGTGTACTAATCATTGTACCCTGTCCCGGTAGTCGAAGCAGCAGTCGGTTAAGGTTTACGGCTGCTTGTATCCGCATCCGCGCAAGCACTCGTAGGCCCCGCGTCATGGCGCGCTATCCGAGCTATCCGAGACGGAGAGGCCTCGACTTTGTTCTAACAAGTGTAACATTCTACGTCCTCGACGCTATATTTGTCACGCGGAACACAAACAAAAGCGTAATTAATTGATTCACGTTTCAAAAAAAAATGTTGATTTTGCTGTTCCACGTGTCGTCGTTGCTGCTAATGCCGTCCTCTCGGCAGCGATGTGCAGCGCTTTGTGACCGTCGGGTGATACGCGCTCGAGTAGTGCCGACTATTGTTATTAAATTACAACTTCTGCACGACTGCCGTCAAAAAACTCTCTCGAGCAAACTCTTCTCACCTTCGACGAGCGCGTTACACGCTTGTAAACAATGCCGCGGGCCACTTTGCCAACGCAGTTGTGTACAAGCGCGAACACAAGCAACGTGGCGGCGAGGTGACTTCTTTCGCTTCATATTAAGCTTTTTATTATCTGACGTTTGCTTGCAAACAACAGATAACCGAGGAGAGCCAGCGGGGGATGCGAGGCGGTTATTGCACGGCTCGTTGGGTTAACGCTCACGCTAATTACTGGTGAAAACCGTGAGCCAATGCTACCGAGATGTTGCGTTCAAGCCTCGTGGCGATGATGCCACTCAAAGTGTCTAAAAGGTCTTTTTAGACCTTGGGTGGCATCGAAGGTGAACGTAACGTATATTTCTTACCGTTTTAGTTAGCACCCCTCACCCTTAGTTAGCACCCCTTAACCATCTCTACTGAATGCGTTGACCACTTCCTTAGCATGAGTACAGCGTACCGGACCACACAGGCTTACTTTGACCTTTGGCTGGCATCATGTTGAGCATTTAGCTTCAATTGTGACCCACGTTTTATGGCTACAGCCCCATGTTATCGGTGGCACGGTTGCACAGTCGGTAGCTGCGACCGCCTCACACGAACCCTCTAGGTTCAATTCCAGGCTCGGGTGGCCTTTACGTGTAGAGTTTGCACGTGTTTTGCCCGTGTTCGCGTTGGTTTTTTGTCGGGTACTCCAGTTTCCTCCCACAGTCCACAGAAATGCTGTCTAGGTTTCATTGTCCTGACTAAATTGCGCCCGATGCCCTTAAGATGTTCTAACTCGCTTAGACCTCTCTGTTGGATAACTATTAAAAAGAGCCACATATCTCAACGGTTCCTTCCAGCTCAAAACTATTACTCACTAATCTATGACTGTACTGCTTACCAACATATAACATAAGTAACTGGACAAATATGATACAGGGTTCCAAGTTAAGGCACTTAACCAATACACCAAGTGATTGGTGAATAATATATCAATATTATATTAAGCGGCGATGGACTGGCGTCCCGTCGTCGGGTGTATTCCTGCCTTACGCCCTGTGTTTCCGGGATAGGCTCCGGCTTCACCGTGACCCTATATAGGATTAAGCGGTTTCAGATAATGAGATGAGATGAGGTTCCAGTTTCTTTTTTGCACAGATTGCCGCTGCGTAACTTTAACCTTTTTTTTATGCGTTTTTACGGTGGTCAGTTGTTGTGGCGCCAGGAATCCCACATCCAGAGCTTGCAAGCTCACTGAGTTCTTTCCTCTGTAATAATAATAAACATCTAAACTCTCAGAGTCAGGCTGCCCTGGAAAATCCGTAAGTCTTCCTGTGACGTTTGCAGCCAGGATTATTGTCTATCGTGCAATAAAACGTTACTCACGCCAGTGGTTATTGCGTTGTGCTACAAACCCGGTGGTTTGAGTTCAATTCATAGTCACCACTGATATATGTAACAAATTATACTTCATTGAACCGATAATGCACCTCCCCGAGGTCAACTCAGTCTTACATTAGTGCATTCACAACATCATTACTTGGGAAATGAAGGTGGTTGGTGACTGTTCTGGCTCCACCACCCTCTGGTGCTGGTCTTAATAGGTGCTCACTGATAGTTGTCACCCGAATGGGCAGTATACCTGTAAAGGGCTGTTTGCCCTTTGCCTTTTTTCAATGTCAACGCATGCACGGCTTGAATGTGTTGTGTATATGCACGTGTCCTGTGTGTTAAATTTCGTATTTGAAATTGATACCAGATATGCCTTGTTTATCACTCATTAGAACTACCCACGATCCAGTTTTAGAATGAAATGTTGCACATTGAACAAGACACTTTGGGCAGACACCACTCACGTGAAAGTGAGTCTTATGAACTTAACCACAGCACGTCATTCGACTGACTGACAAAGAACACTAACAGCCTTTGACAAGGTACCAACAGAAACAATAAGGGGTTGCTCAATGGGCTAATGCTGCTAATATGACTAGACAGCACTGACCAGTTCGCTGGAACCAATTAAAAATCTCAAAACATATTCTCGTGCAGTGAGTTTGATGGTTTTCCTGTCATTAGCAATTACATGTAAAAAAAAAGTTCAACGCATTTGTGCTGAATCCAGTAGAGCCCCAGGGAAACATTGTCACCAATACACAACATTAGATATTAATTGAGTTATTGGAATGCCAGCAGAGTACCTCGATGGGTGATCTTGTTCCAAGCGTGTAACACGTTTTTCTGACGTCTTTAGTTGAAATGTGTTCTGCTACCACAACTGATTTGACCTGAATTTATTCCTGATGTCTTTTGGGGATACTGCTGACTGTTGAGGTTTCATAATACTAATTAATAATTGGGAACTAAACTGAAACAAGACACAAAAGCCTTTATTGTTGTCTCGATAGAATTTGCACTTATGAAGAATTCAAACCCGGCACCCTTCGTGTGGACAAACAAAAATACATGACATATTTTGCTCCATTACACATAGATTAGCATGGCAAATTATATTTGCCATTATATGCAGAGTGGCTAAGAGTGACTGCCTTTGCAGAGCCACGAACAAGACGAGCTTTAAGTTTCACTAGACTGAGTGAATGAGACAACTGGAGGAGCCTGAGAGGGACCTCAGGCTGACGCGGGTTGGTCATTGATGAACAAGATATGCTTCATGATGTTGGTGACATGATGATGATGATGGAAAAAGAAAGAACATTCTTACTGTAATCTTATCGATGGCTATATACTAAAGGGTGAAATTGATATTGCGGTTATTAGTCGTGACTATAGGCATTTGTATTCCTTTGGCATAGTTGCCAAAGTTACTGATGTAAGTGGTAGGCTGTCGATTTTCTAACCGCTGTGCGGATGTATGTTTTCACGGCTCATTGCATGAGGAGTGCTTTCCAAAACTGCTCTTTCGGGATAGCCATGTCGAGCGCTCCTCCTCTCTCCTGCTCGACGTTTCGCCTCCCACGTTAGAGGCATCCTAAGGCGTATTGAGTCCCAGTACCTTCTGTGACTGAGTCTCAGTACGCTGAAGATGTCTCCAACGTGGAAGGTGAAACGTCGAGCAGGAGAGAGGAGGACCGACATTCTGACCTGTTTGCTGCACACTGATTTTCAAAAGATAATCAAGTTTACAAATAAAATTTTGAACAAATTTATGTGGAATACATTTTTTTTGCGGCACGGTGGCCCAGTGGGTAGCGCTGTCGCCTCACAGCAAGAAAGATCCGGGTTCGAATCTCGGCTCAGGTGCCTTGCTGTGTGGAGTTTGCATGTTCTCTCCCCGTGTCCGCGTGGGTTTTCACCGAGCGCTCCGGTTTCCTCCCACAGTCCAAAAAACACGCTGCTGCATAGGTAAATTGGCTTCCAGACTAAATAGCCCATCCGCAGTTGCCCGGTGATGGACTGCCGTCCCATCGTGGGTACATCCCTGCCTTGCGCCCTGTGTCTACCGGGATAGGCTCCGGCTCACCACAACCCTGTACAGGACTAAGCGGTTTCAGACAATGAGATGAGAGACATTTTTTTTGCTTTCAGACTCAGCAGGTGACAAAAAGTGGTTAAATGTCGACAGCCTAATGCTCAGATCTGGATGTCTACTTGGCTATGGAGGGGAACAATTCCCACAGGCCAGGTGTGGTCTGGAGCACATTGGGCCCTCACTGTAGAATTGCTGAAGAAATGTTTTTTTTTTCTCAACATTGCTCGTTCCGAATGCTTCCGGTGTCCACTTGGGCACCTTTCTGTGTGAAGTTTGCGTGCCCTCCTTTTTGTTTTGCATGGGTTTCCTCCAGGTTCTCCGGTTTCCTCCCACAACTAAGACATACTCATTCACTGATTGGCCGATAACATCGTAATATCCAGGACGCACGCAGTATCTGTCAGGTTGGCGCTGGGTAACCACATGGCTGACCCCCCCCTCCTCTGCCGGTGACCGCGTGTCTGTGAGTCGTTCTGTTTTTAAATAAGTACCTTCGAAATTGAATTAATATGCACACGCTGTTATTATTATACAAATACATTGCCTACAAAACTTGTTATTTTAAAAAAATGCCAAAGTAAACTTATCATTTGGGCGTTCGAATGCCAGTAAGTGTCGTTTAGGCACAACTTAACCACGAGTGCAGAGTGTGGCCACGTTTTTAGGCACCAATCTCTCCCCGATGTTTGTTGTGTTATTCCTATTTATAATTTTAAAAAATTATAACGAGCGGCTTTCACATCCACACGCTTAGCAGCTGCTTAATGCTTCCTTTTTACGGGTAGGAATTGTAAATAGGGTTACTTTCTGTATGGAAGAAATGTAACAATGAGCACAATAAATGCTAATATTAGCTTCTTCTTGGGAAAAAAAATCTGCAGTAAAGTTGTGATCTATACATTCTACATATTTATAATGAACAGGTGCTATAACGGTCATGGAAATTAACCAATTTTGTTTTTTCAGCAACATTTTTTTAGGAGTTTCTGTAAATAATAATTACATTTCTGAGATGAGTCTCAGCGGATCGAATTGTTCATTTTAAAATGTGTGAAAACCGAAGGGTAGGTCCATACACAACAAGCTGATTGCAGTGTTATTACTATAACTATGAGCAAAGTACCGGCCCTATAGACGATCTCTTTCCAAGAGTGTAAAACATTCTCCTAATGTCAGCATAAAGGCAGGAGAGTGCTTAAATGGTTGATGGCAGTGTAAAAGTGGAAGTTTCTAACTGAGATAGTGTTAAAGTTTTAAAAGAATAATCAATAACTTGGAAAGTAAAGCTGAAATAAGACAACAGCCTTGGTTAATCTGCAGATAAAACTTGTCGTATATAAGATTCGAAGCTGGTATACTCACATAGAAAGCTTGTTCCATCATAGTATAGATGTCCTGCTTATTTAACAAGGAGAGACTCACTGAGAATAAATAGCAGGAGGATGCGGCCAGTTGTAATAAAATAGGATAAAATTTTAAATGACCCGCTTTTACCGCAGTCCAAAGTAGAAAAAAAATTTTGAACACAAAATCAGTCTATCTGGGGGATACAGACTAAAAGCGGGAAAAAATCGCCCCCATCAGACTGAAAAAGGAATAGTAATTTGAAAGGATCGTTTCTATGGCAGGCCCATCATCGCCATGTCACCGGTCTTCAAACCTTTTTCACTAGATTGCATTGTCATCGAGTTATGCCTGCGTGCACAATTTCAGCTCTCCAGCTTGATCGGAAACGCTTCAAGTTTGTGCTCAAAGATTTTAACCATTCTACACAAAGCTCAATGTAGGTTAAGTAAAAGCTGGTAAAAAAAAAAGATGCTCATCTCTATTTGTGGTGCTGATCCAGTTGTTGAAACTGCACAGCCTCATTGGTGAGCATCAGTCTCAGTCTCCTGGTGAAACAACGACGTTTGACCTCAAAGATCCATACTCATTTAATCAGCCCCGGAGGACAAATGGAATGGGTCAATCTTAGGGAATGAATTTGCGACATTCTGAACGCGAGTCGAATGATCTGCCACAGAGCCAGAGAGTATTGAAAAGCTCAAGCGAGCAAAGGCCATGAACCCTATACATTGCTCTCAGTCAACAAACTGTACATTCTTATTGAAAGGAGCCTGGGTACTTTCCACTGTAATAATCAACAAACTAATAAACATATTAAAATATCTATGGTAAGAAGCCCGATACTCATGGAACAACCACTGTTGACTCCATAAACAACCGTGAACAATACTTAAAGTTACCAATCATAACTTACATAACGTACCTTTAGTAGTTTGCACGAGATGTCTACTTGGTGTGTTAAGACTTTAACACTTATTTATTGCCAGAAATGGTAAAGCATTTTCTATTTTTTTTGCATAACTTGCATCCCTTTGATAATGCATTAACAAATGATGGCGTTCCCATGCTGCATCCATCGTCAGAGATTTTGGTTCTACTTCACCATGAAGGTTCGTGTGGCTTGCTGAAGAGAATGGTGCCCATGATAGAGCATGGACTGCTTCGGAAATAACTCGCCACTGATGTTAGCCGAGAGCAGCAAATCGAACTTTGATCGCTGGGTTCACAGCACAGCGTGTAAACCCAATACTCAGTGGTCCCACCCTGCATGTTATAATATATTGTATTTTGTGTTTTATCTGTGCACTTACAAAGGTGTTTTTTTTTTATATAATATGAGCGTGGCAGTACAGGTTATTGTCAGGCATAAAACATATGGCCTTAAGTATGTCTAAAGGCCTGGTTAGTTTTATTACAGTGATCCATTTAATTGGGCCACATGCGGGGAGGCTAATTGCTAGACTGGCTTTGTCAGCATGGATACAATGGGGCTAGTTCAGGAGAGCGTGGTGATATTGCACATTCGAAAACGTATCGTCAACATTCCACTGAGGCTCAATTAGCCTCAGGACACGAAGCCATGGGTGCAAAATCTGATATTTTACTCTGCCCCGTGTAGTGAGTGCTCTGGGATTAAGTTCACCGTGTACTCCATTGTGATATAGGAATTTCCCGAGTGTGTATGTGAAGCTATGAAATAGGTAGCACAATAGCAGTGTGTTTATATAAAACTCAGTGTCCCTCCGTAGCCAAAGAGCAGTGGTGGAAAAATCATATTCCCACTGGAGAGCTTGGTCTATCCAAAAGACAAACACTGTCCAACTGATATTACTGAAGCTGGAGAGAGGATGGTAAACCAGGCTCTCAATTTGCGCTGTCTTAATATTGAGTCGTGTTTTGTTACAGTAGAAAGTCGCTAATATCATGCAGTACTGATGATTAAATCCTCATCTCTTGTTCATACATTGCTGACTGAAGGCCTTCCATTTCCGTCACCATACCTCAATGTCTTACAATGCCCCAATCCATCTCACTTCGCAAATCAACTGATTCTATTGCTTCTTGTTTTAAACAGTTGACACAGTGTGTAACCCAGCCCACCCACGTTCTCGCCAGAGAGTTCTGTGACGGAAGAAGTGTGATCAGTTTGCTCAATTCTTTGCAGACTGTCTCCAGTATCAGATCTGTGGTGCAGCTCGCTTTACGAAATGTAGCGGTGGTCTTTGGGAGGTTGCAGTCCCCCCAGTTTGTTTGACCACACTGTGATGGGTTACTGATTGCAGATATGAAGATCATCCAGGTTATACGACCAACTTCGTGCATTTTGCATACCTGTCCAACTAGCCTCCTTGGAAGCCGCATTGAGATTTGCCGCTTGTAGCCGGTGCAAAAACCAGCTGTGATTCTGTTGACCAGTTTATGTTATTTCACCCACGTCAGGCCAATATTCTGCGACGTGCACTGGCTTCCTTATGGATCTGCGGGGCCTTAAACGTGGTTACGGGCCCTGTTATCTGCAAGACCTTCCTCTCCTGTACCGCCCCGTCTGCTCACTCCGCTGCGCAAGGGAGAAGGGTCGCTCGGAGTTCCCAGGCTCTCTTGAAACACTTTAGGTCTCGTGCTTGTGGTAGCTCCTACCCTATCGAATTCTCTGCATCGTCTCACATTACAGAGCAGCACTTGCCCGTGGGAATGTTTAAATCAGCACTTAAGACCCATGAGCATTTATGCTCGCTTTTACTGAATCCTAATCTGTGCTTGATAGCCGAATCGTTTGCAATGTTTTATCCTTTATTCTGATTTATTTTTTATTGATACACTGTGAATTGCAGTTCATAGAAATAAATATTGATTTGATCGATATCTTTCATGTGCCCGAATTGCTTTCATAATCCCCTCATAAATGTCCTATGTCCTGCATAATCCCACATAAATGTCCTATGTCCTGCATAATCCCACATAAATGTCCTATGTCCTGCATAATCCCACATAAATGTCCTATGTCAACATACTACCTCTAAGTTACATTTGGTCTCCGACCAATATATTTCTCTTAACGTCTCCGTTTTAATGGCACTGTTCACAGCTCGCTCTTTTTGTACATGCTTTAGCTGCTCTTATATTTTGTTTGCAACTTTACATGTTTTGGGATCTTGTATTATATCTTGCGAAAAACACTACTTAAAAATCCATTTTCTTGAAGCACACTGCAATGTTGATGTTCGTTATGAACGTCAGCTTTCGAGACATCATACAAAACATTCTAAAGTGTCCTTACATTGCATAGAACATTTAATTTACATGATAGAGTTCATTATATGTTTATCTCTTTTTATATGAGATTTGTTTTAGGCGGCAGGCTGGTGCAGTAGTAACATCTGCACCTTAAAGAAAGTCTTGCCCAAGGCAGTTTTAATTCCCTCCTCGGAGTTTGTGTTTTCTCACCCTAGTTTGTGGGTGTTTCCTCTGTTTTCCTCCAACAACTAAAAAGTCACTCGTTAATTAATTGGCCGATAACATTGCAATGATGTCGGCTTTCACGGCTCGACGCATGATGATCGCTTCAAAAAGCTGCTCTCTCGGGAGAGCCGCGTCGATCAGAGGGGGAGAGGGAGCGATCGAGAGAGCAGCGCTTCGAAGCAATCATTGTAATCATATAGGACTCAGTGTCGGGCAAATTCACGTCGATGACCAGGCGTGTCATTATTTCATTATTATTTAACTATAACAACACGGTTGATAAGTAACTGAGTTGAAAGATGCCGCTATGTTGATAATAATAATAATAATTGCACTTCTAGAGTGCATTTCACCCGGGGGTCACAAAGCGCTGCACAGAGCTGTAGAGAGGACGGCACGTCAGCAACCACAACAACGACATATGAACAGAACTTTTTTTATGTAAGCAACTGTCAGCTACTGAACCTCTCATTATTAACTCTAGATGGCAGACTAGAGTGAAAAGTTGCTGTTTGCACATCGTTTCAGTCACTGAGTGAATATTTTATCAACCGCACATGCATTGTATTGCTTATTGATCGAATTACATTGTGGCGTATTTTAAAGAAATGTGTTATTTACGAAAGTAGCCAAGATCATTTATGAATTTGTACCAGAATTGTTCAGCATGCTATGAATATAAATATTATATGTGTGTTGTAACGATTATCGTCCTACACAGGCACAACGCCATTAATATGTTATAAATGCCTTATAATACATTAGTGTAATGTTCTTTATCATTCTGCTCGAGGATGAAGGTCACCCTGCACCATATCAGTCAGAGATTTTCTACCCATATTTCGCAATGATTGTCAGTGTAGGTATCAGGGGGGAGCCTGGCATGTGTTCAGATGTCACTCGCAACCGATGTCAGATTTCGCCGAGTGTCAAACACAAGTGTCCAGGTTCGTAGCACAGTGCTCTGCAAACTGTGCCACCGGTACTTAGATATGATAGGTTTGCATGCCCGAATCGCATGCACAGGTCGCATACATTATTAGTGTGCTTGCTTCCACATAGTCTGTCGGGCACACTTTGATGAGGATAGAAACGTGTTTTAATACCCATTAAACAGTCCGGGCAGCAGCGGGAAATATGACAATGCCTGTGCAAACTGACCCAATGATGTCCGTGCTACCACGAGGTTATCCAGAGCAATACATGGTGAGGGGTGCTGGTCTAGCGGTAAGCGCACCGTGCTACAAACCCGCTGATTCGAATGCGATTCCAGCTCACGGCCAACACGAGTGACGATAGTCTGAACCCATCCTGGGGCTCCCACGTGGCCTCTCAAACGAGTTCCTGGTGCGATGTGTAAAAATTGCCACTGGTACTGGCCACCTGCCACCTCGTGTGCCTTGCTGGCCTCAGTAGGTGCTTCCTAACAGAACCTGACCCTCAAGTCTGTTCAAGCTATGCGGGAAGTCTTTGACTGCTATTCAGATACCTTAAAATAATCCATTAAAAAACAAACTTTATCGGTAAAGTTCACTTTCATCATAACTTATTTCATACCTTTTAACAATGTGGATTCTAAATTAAAATGTCAGTGGTGGGTGTGCAGCAGGCTGGCTTGAATTTCACAATGAAATTAATTCGTTTTGCTGTTTTACATGCGTGGAGGCTCCATCAAAACTGTGATGACAGATTTGGCTCTGAAATCAAAATCGGCTTGTGATGAGTGTAATGTTAGCACTGACCATTTCTTTCCAAGAGAAATATAATCACTTCAGTGCGTTATGCATAGAGCACAACTTTTAATGCAAAAGACAAATGCTTGCATGCAGATTAAAAAACGAGAGCCCAACTGGTTTCACGACGGCAAACATCTTTTAAATGATCATTTGGAACATTTGCTCTGCTCGGTTGCAGCACCAGGGGATTATGTACATTTTACAAATTACCATGACGTTTTATAACTGGAACTATTACATGCATTGCAAAGCCAGAAACAGACTTAACAACCCACATATATGTTCTGCTCACAAACGACATGAAGACGCGCCTCTCATTATACATTGCATGCTGGCATGTGACCACCACATATCATGTAAAATGCTGTGAGCAGGGTTTAAAGTTATCTGAATTTCTTAACGCTGTGGTTGTATAACAACTCTCCTTCACACTTGTACCGTACTCTATCCAAATTTCATACCGGTATGCCGTACCGGACTGCACCGGCTTACTTTCACCGCTGGCTGTCCAATTCGTCAAAAGCACCAGCTCCACAGGCCGAGGTGTGGTGGTCGCATTATTGTTGAATTAACTGACTCAAAAATAGTTTAAACTGTGGCCGCCACATGTCACGTATTCTGGAAATATATTCAAATTCGGTGTGTTGCATACGCACAGCAATCCCTTATTATGGTAATTCCGCATGCACAGTTGGCAAACCAACTATCAGTGGCTGCATAACAGACCACCTAGTAGGTGCATACGTGCTTTTGACTTGACGGGGGAGCCCACTAGAGTTAAAAACATTTTATGCCATGTGGCCAGGTGGCTGAGTGGGAATAATGCTATCCCTGTGCGAAACGTAATTTGGTAGCACCAGCGGTATAAACATAGATTATGCAACGTGAATCAAGCTTGAGTATCTCATAGCCACTGGTGATAGCCCACCAGTGTAATTCCCGTATATCGAGATGGGTTAAGTGGATCACAAAGATATCAGTGCGTGAATGACACTCCCAGCCTGTCGAGAGACGTAGTGCTTAAGGTGCTTGATTTCAGCTGGAATTGTCCAAAATGCTGTTCTGGAAAATATTGTGGCTTTCCACATCCATTCCGCTTAATTCTCTTCCCATGTTTTTAATAAGCCTGATCATACAATAGGGTACAATAAAATAGGATGTTTTTTTTGGATAGGCGTGCCGTGTGCTCTAGTGATAGTGCCTTACGTCTGAAAATATTGTGTGACAAGTCCAGGTTATACGTGTGTGACTGACTATAAAAATAAAGCGCCGCTATCTTATGTGGACAAATGTGCACACGTGTGTCTCCTCTGACTTTCCTGGATGCTCTACTTTGCAATTTGAGAACCTAGCGCGTAGCATTCATTCCTTAAGCATTTTATTTGGAGCAACGCTATAAGAGGTCCAAATTTGCATGCCACACAGGAGTAAGGAGGTTTGAAGAGATTATGTTTGTCCCCGATGGGCTTACACAAAACTATTAAATACTGGTCCTAGCACCTAATCAAAACCGCTGCAGTCAACCGTCTGGATTCAGAGCATGTATTACAGCATCCATCTCATTAAGCTGTACAAAAACAGAAAATATTCGAAAACAATAAAAGGAACATTGTATGAGTAATTTCCATGGCAATGCTATAATGCTTTCTCCTCCTACGTAGGGGGCCTGTTTATTGTTTTTCTAAACGCCAAATGCAACTCATCTGATTCAAAAGTCAAAATAAAGTGGTAATTGCCTTTTGGCACATCTCATTGCAAATATGGAATTTTTTGCATCACCCAATGAAAATGATATGCTCTGTGTGAAATTACAGGATAATCGCAATATGTATTATTGTCCTTATTACGACCAGGAGACAACTGTGATGGCATGTTCTTCATCTGCGTCGAAGCCTTGACCCTTCTGCTGAATAAATCCTCATCCCTTCCTAAGAGTGCATACTAAGTCCTACAACTCTCTTCTCAACGGACTTCCAAAAGCCCTCATTTATAACACACAGTGCTATTGCTGTGCTCCTCATGAAAACTCGTAAAAATAATGCACATTGCATGAATACTGAACCCTTATGCTGGCATCCTGTCAGCCTGTCTCCCTATTTTATGAAAACCAACTCTCTCTCCTTGCCATTCAATTTACTACATAAACAGTGGTGCCCTTAGCCATCTCTATAAAATTGGCCACTGATTCGTCTTTCTAAGGGCCAAACCGTTGAATTGAGCATGACTGATGAAACTTTCTGGCTCCATTCCTCGGATTTATGTAATACAGCGAACTGTCTCTTTTAATTACCGCACGTTTTATAAAATATATGTGAATGTAATTCATGTAGTCAGATCTTGGAAGCCAAGCAAAATTGAGCCTCTTCAATGCGTAGGGACGAAAATCGGGCTTTTTTTGTCGGCAAAGCAAAGTGAATCAAGCAAAGCTCCGAAGACATTTGAATGAAGTGTGTCAGCACCTGAGGCTTTCGTTGATAATCGTATGATTAACATCATAATAATCGATACTTTATCTTCATTGTCAATATTAACAATGTTCTTCGGACACAGCACCATCTTTGCCATGGCTATAAAATATTCGAATGGTCCCCATTCAGATGATGGCAGACAGTTCCACCAGTCACTTGGCTTTGTCAAAACTAACCGGCATCTCCCCACCGAGACATTTTGCAATTGCTGCACGCAGAGTGGGCGGATGCGCTCTCCCAGTTGTGCAGTCGGTCCAAGATGAATAATCAAATGTGGCATGTGGATGATTTTCTGCAGATTCAACTCGTTCCCTCAGATGAGATGACTCCAACGAGCCCCACGTCTACGAGGTCTAAATGCAAATTGGCAATGTGGATTTCAAGTACATTATAAAGTATCAACAATTCGAGACAAATCATTAGTCCTGATGTAGGTTTTCACGGCCCGATGCATGATCATCTCTTTACAAAGCTGTTATTTTAGGGTACCCGTGTACAAAGTGGTAGGAGAAACGTCACGAAGGAGAGAGGGAGAGCACTCGACATAGCTATTCCGACAGAACAGCTTTGGAAACCAACTTATTAAACAATTAGTTCGTTGGGTGGGCGGCGCGGTGGCGCAGTGGTTAGCGCTGACGCCTCACAGCAAGAAGGTCCCGGGTTCGAGTCTCTCGGCTCCGGTGCCTTTCTGTGTGGAGTTTGCATGCTCTCCCCGTGTCCGCGTGGGTTTTCGCCGGGTACTCCGGTTTCCTCCCACAGTCCAAAAGCATGCTCCTGGATAGGTTGATTGGCTCGCAGACTAAAATTGTCCCGCAATGCCCGGCGATGGACCGGCGTCCCGTCGTCGGGTGTATTCCTGCCTTGCGCCCTGTGTCTGCCGGGATAGGCTCCGGCTTCACCGTGACCCTATATAGGATTAAGCGGTTTCAGATAATGAGATGAGAGATGAGATGAGTTCGTTGGGTGTCTGCACCTTTTTTGGAGGCTACCACAAAGGCATCATGTCTCACAGACTAGTATAATCTGCCGTTCTTTCGCAGTAGGGGGCAATATTGCACGTGTCGTTACCAGATTACGTGTTTTACGAATAGTTTTTTTTATATATATTTGGAGGGTAAATCGGTGCATATTGCATAGCAAGCCTCCCCTAGGTGGCCGCTATCAATCACAGGAATGTGGGATGTGGTTTCCAACTGGACTAGCTCTCGATGAATTACTTTTTTTGGGGTTAAGTCACGTAAAAGTTAATTGTCATAACTGGCTCTGCCAATGGCAATAACCACCACCAGTTCTCATTCCAGCAAGGAACATTTTGATATTAAATAAAATAAGATTTATGCCTTGCCCTTATGTGATGGAACTTGAGCTGCATCGCCCTCTTTTACAGCAGAATTTATTAATCATACCTTGGTTAAAGAATGTATAAAGCAGAGGTGCAGACCTACAATTGCTTGCTCACATCACAGCAGGCGGAAGAGCCTCTGCTAAAGGGGGCTCCAGTAAGCCGCTCGAGAGAGTAAATGATCTGACTCTTCCACATCGACCAGGCATCGTAGAAGAGGTGGGAGTACTGACACTATATCTGTAGCCGACGCCACCCGTCCCGCCTCCCTTTCCTTTCACATTCGGCCGCGTGATCGTACACGAGACACTAGACCGGCGCGACGGTTAACAAAATACTGGAGATGACCGGCTGGACAATGTGTGCCCTCGTGAACGCACGAGATGATATTCAGACGGTAAGATTCTGCGTTGTGTAATTTTTTGACGTGAATTCCCCTTTGTGCTCCGCACGCGCCGCTGCTCTGCTGCGATGCGCCTCTTCTGCCACCACACCTGCTTGCACGACCCACGCCAACGAGTATCTTCTTTTAGATAAACAACTTTATTAACTGGGCGGCGCGGTGGCCCAGTGGTTAGCGCTGTCGCCTCACAGCAAGAAGGTCCCGGGTTCGAATCTCTCGGCTCGGGCGCCTTTCTGTGTGGAGTTTGCA
>JAZEWT010000009.1:1311849-1322399 GCA_036362905.1 Mordacia mordax | reverse complement strand
CGCCGACGCGATGCCTCGCAGGGAATACATCCGGTTGGAAAACGCATGCCCCAAGATAAACGTGTTCAGAAGGTCAAAGATGGCACTCTTATACTTACATTACAACATGCTCTTCCATATAACGGTGGCATCCGTTAACATCTTGGAACCCAGTAAATTCTATCTGGAAAACAAGTCATTATCTGATAGCCTTTCAAAGTCCATAATTCAAGGCGTACAGTGACCACGACATCCTCCTCTCAGTAATGTGCAGGCAATTATGGTGAAAGTCATTGTAAGTGTCACGTTTGCTAGCAAAACACTCATTACAGTGTTGTATACAAACAGGCATTTTTAGTCACGGATAAGGCAAGGAAGCCACGTATGTTTAAATGACCTATTGCTCATCAAAATCAGTCTGGCAGCTATTGATATATACTGACCTCTTATACACTGTATGTTAGCATTATCTTGCATTTTAAGATGGGCAAATTAGCTGAGATGGTGAGGCCAGAGTGCTGAGCCATCACTACTGATCGCCTGGGTTTCAGTCTGGGGAGCGATTCATCATTAAACGCCGTTCTGACGTGGATTGCGTTTATGACTGCACACAAAACCTATATAGTGTAAGGGTATGTTAGTAAACGAAACTGTATAAAGCGGTGTGGCCAAATCTCAGTGAATAACATGTGTATAACAGATAAGACATTACACTTCCTCCTGTGTAAATTATAACAAAAGAGCACCTTCCATAAGCTGTTCCGAGATAGAGCGATTTTTTACATTTTAGCAGAAAGTACTCGGTGAGCTTACAGACTTTAGATGCGGGATTCCTGCTACACAACACATCTCCAAACTGACCAATGTCACAACACATACAATCAAAATACAAATAACCTTAGAGAAACAATATGTACATGAATGAAATGCTAACCATAATCACATAATTAAATAAGAAAACTAATTAGGGAAACTTAAGATTGCACAATTAAACAAACTCACACCAGCTTGTACAAAGATGAAACCCTAACCGTAATGATGAAGTAAACAGTAACACTCAAGACTACACAAACCGATACATTAATAGTAGATGAAGAACATCTCTCATCTCATTGTCTGAAGCCGCTTAGTCCTATACAGGGTCACGGTGAGCCGGAGCCTATACCGGCAGACACAGGGCGCAAGGCAGGGATATACCGACGATGGGACGCCAGTCCATCGCCGGGTACTGCGGGGCAATTTGGCCTGCGAGCCAATCAACCTATGCAGCAGCATGCTTTTGGACTGTGGGAGGAAACCGGAGTGCCCGGCGAAAACCCACGCGGACACGGGGAGAGAGAACTCGCAAACTCCACACAGAAAGGCACCCGAGCCGAGAGATTCGAACCCGGGACCTTCTTGCTGTGAGGCGACAGCGCTAACCACTGGGCCACCGTGCCGCCCTATGAAGAACATCACCAGTGTAACAGTGGCATGGGAACATTTTACATGTTTTAGGGACACAACAAAAAGAAATAGCAAATACAGCTCTTTAACTAGGCCAAGCAAATCATGCAAAAGCAGCTGGGCCGATATATTGTGGCAATATTGTTCCAAATGCAAGAGGCAGCCACCACAAAAGCCTTTTACCCGAATGTTGATGTGCATCGAGGAACGTGAATGAGAAAGTACATTGAGATGCTCACACGGATTCTACATTTCGTGACATTAAGCCAATAGCACAATTGAAATGCCGTGTGTAAAACGACCACATCATTGGAAAAGAGGTGAAAAATATATTTGCATGAGCAAGATTGATCATTTTGATTTACTCCTTAGCGTGCACTGTAAAATGCATCAAGCAGCCCAGTATTTATAATCCTTACCCGTAATTAATCTGCGATTACATGTTACTCTAATCGTTCCGAATTGACTTGTTATGAATTTCCTGATATGCAATTCAACGTGTTATAGACCGTATGCTGTATTGCATTCGTCGAAATTGAAATGCAACGTTCAGACCCATCACTGTTTTTTTGTGAAGAAACCCAAGATTAATACTGGGATTTGAGTTTAGTTTCATGACCATATACGAACAGCAATTTCGTATTCCTCCCTTCCCTTGGAGATAATGTGCTATGGGAATGATATTTTAGTATTCTGGTCATGAAAAGTAATACAATGCAATGTAATCGTGACATTTTATAGATCTATTCAAAGTGATCCTCGCAAATGCATTGCCAATGTTCAGTTGTGTAATGTCGTACCTGCCCTGCTCACAGCAGCGGTACTCATGGACCTACGGGGAATTCATATATTAAGCATTAGCCATTATAGTTTAAGATCTCTTCTGTATCTCATACATTCATACGGTTAAACAAAGAGATATCCTTAGTAAGACTTTCTTTTCCAAAGCTTATTGTTTTTTCTTTGCAGCACTCATTGAACATTACAATGTAGCTATATTTATTGCCCCACAGTGATGTTAGCTTAGAAAACGCAATTAAATAAAACCTTTAAGCGGTTTTACGTGGAGGAATTCGATATCTCTTGTATTGCGGGAGCCGTGATGTTGACTGCGCTTGTCGTGCAATGTTTGTGTTAGTGAAGATATATAATTATGGCAACCGTTTCCTTTGACTAAGTAACAATATTGTGAAGATGATCGGCTCTGTTATCTCCAGACCAGGCTTAGAATCACAAGTGTTTGAGGGAAATTGTCTCGCCGTGAGACCACCCGGCGTTATTGTGGGGAATATTTTTTACTCCACATCATTTTAACGAAATGTATCGGTTCACGCATGCGGTAAAGAGTGGTAATCAGTGGATGAACCCAGCAAACCACGTTTCCATACCCGGTCACAATCAAATTCAGGACAAAAAATATTTAAACGTATCGATTTTAATTCGAAGGCTTTCGTAACCAATGCTATCAAAAGATTACATTTCTTGGGTTAGGTCACGTAAACAATATTTGTTGCATTTGTTGTAAACGTGCCAATTCTTGAATTGCCAATTCAAGAAGAATTGGCACGTTTTGTCAACCTTGACAGTCTTTACTGATTAGCTGTGGGCGGGTGGTGGAGGGTTTACAACAAACATCGGCCCCCGCTCCTACATCTCCCTCACTAATCTCCACCCAAATAGCACAGATCATCGCCTGCACCCTCATCGCCAGCCGCATTGACTGCTGCGACGCAATTCCCACAGGAATCACGAAACAACACTTGTGCCAGACTGCAACGTCTCCAAAACAACGTAGCAGGCACGAGCAGTCCTCAACATCAAAGCGAGCGACCGACCGATCACAAAGTGCATGGGGACTCTACACTGGCTAGCACCCATCCACCAAGGCATCAGTTTACAAAACAGCATTAATATGCCACCGCGCTACCCTGAATACCTCGCATCACTACTCCGGCCACTCGCCCCCAACACAATCCCGCACTCCACGAAGTTCATCACAGCATCTACTACACACACACACACACTGCGCTCACGCACAGCCTTCTCATCTCATTATCTGAAACCGCTTAATCCTATATAGGGTCACGGTGAGCCGGAGCCTATCCCGGAAACACAGGGCGTAAGGCAGGAATACACCCGACGACGGGACGCCAGTCCATCGCCGGGCACTGCGGGGCAATTTAGCCTGCGAGCCAATCAACCTATGTAGCAGCATGCTTTTTGGACTGTGGGAGGAAACCGGAGTGCCCGGCGAAAACCCACGCGGACACGGGGAGAGCATGCAAACTCCGTACAGAAAGGCACCCGAGCCGAGAGATTCGAACCCGGGAGCTTCTTGCTGTGAGGCGACAGCGCTAGCCACTGGGCCACCGTGCCGCCCGCTGAATGTGTGTGAATATCTAAACGTCGTTTCGGCGAGTGCACCTGAGGACACTTGTTAAGCCAAGGCCACCACGTGCGGCCGCACATCTCACTTAACAACTGTGAGCAGAATGTAGCCACGGGTGTTCCGGTGCTGCACGCAGCTAGACCTGCTCACGTGGCGTGGCGGGGGGCCCACATGTAGCGCAACACAGACCACGTTTACAATGCGCCTATAGCGCTCGTACGGTAAAATTTGTTTGCCCGTCGGCGATGGACTGGCGTCCCGTCGTCGGGTGTATTCCTGCCTTACGCCCTGTGTTTCCGGGATAGGCTCCGGCTCACCGTGACCCTATATAGGATTAAGCGGTTTCAGATAATGAGATGAGATGAGAGGTGTTCGCCCGTTTGTACGGAAGACAGAGAGTGCTGTACACGAGTGGACGAGTGTGCTTAGCAGTAATGCTTTATGAAGCCAAGTTGAGGTCTGGCCACGATTAACATTAGGAGTGATATTTGAACTGTTTTGGGATAATGACTTCACCAAATGACATTCACGAGTGTGGTGACGTAGTGTTTAAGAAATTAATAAAACCGTGACTGGCACAGAGGGTAGATTGACCCAGAGTAGTTCTATTCAACAACGTTATATTCAACAACGTTATATCCAACAACATAAAAGAACAAAACGATGAACCTCAATGCCACACGATATTTTGGTCCTGTGATTTGCATAATTTTCCGCATTTTCTATGATCTATTGTTTTGCTCTCAGCAATCTGATTTTGCCTTTTATTAAGATCTGATGGGATCAGGTGACCCTTGCGAACAGAGACCTCTACTCTCGACAGGCGCCTGCTTGAAATGAAGGCGGTCTATAAATCAATCAACAGCAATGGGAGGAAACGTGCCACGGAAACAACGGAGGGTCTGGAGGTCTCTCATCTCATTGTCAGAAACCGCTTAGTCCGGTACAGGGTTGCGGTGAGCTGGAACCTATCCCGGCAGACACAGGGCGCAAGGCAGGGATATACCCGCGATGGGACGTCAGTCCATCTCCGGGCACTGCGGGCAATTTAGTCTGCAAGCCAATTAAGCTATGCAGCGGCATGTTTTTTGGACTGTGAGAAGAAACCGGAGTGCTTGGCAAAAATCCACGCGGATACGGGGAGAGAACTCGCAAACTGCACACAGAAAGGGAGGTATGGGACGAAAATGAGGCAAGGGCATCGATGCAGTGACAATGACAGAGAAGACTTTGATTGGACGGGGAGTTAATCGATCGTCTGCGCAGGGAAGGAAGAAGGTTTGTTGGAGTCAGAACTCGAATGGAGAGAGCGAGTCACCGACATTGGCAAGAAGGAAGATGGGTTTCAGACAGCAGGCGAGAAAGAGCAATCAGCCGTGAAGCAAACGTAGACTGGTGGTAGCAATTAAGGGAGCTTGATTACTTGAGCAAATAGCACAAAGGTGGTGGTAGAAACTGGAATTTGTGCTCATGTCACCACTGGTAGCAACGCTTTTACTAAAGAGAGCTCGAGAGAGCCCCACTTGAGGCCGTATTAGATGACTATCTTACACTGAATCAACATCTTTCAAGAGATCGGAATATTCTCACTTTCCCCTATCATCTGCCGATTGTCTTAACTGCTCGAAAAACGGGGAGCGATGTCTTCTGGAACCCGGTTTGGAAACTTCTAGATGGAGACATCTCTTCGGAAGGCAAAGTATTCTCTAGAGAATACGGTCGGGATTCTGTACTGAGCAGAAATACGAGTGAAGCCATAGCCCTAGTTCTGCTTGGTGGAGTGACAGTCGCCCTGATAATGGCACGATCCGAATAACATACCAAGTCTGCGCTGACTTTGAGTCGTTTATAGGGCAGTCAGCCTTGGCTTTAAAACGTTCTTTAACGTAGTAGCATGCACACAGGATAGTGTAAACAACTTGGAACTTCAGAATAGGATGTGACAGCCACGCACTGGGGCGGCAGGGTGGCACAGTGGTGACATGTGCCCCTCACAGTAAGAAGGTTCTGCCGAGGCAGTTCGATTCCCACCTCGGACGCCTTTCGTGTACAGTTTGTGTTGTTCTCCCCCTGTCCTTCCTGCGGTTTAATCTCACAATTAAAGAACACTCACTAATTAATTGGCTGATAGCTAAGTTATATATAGGATACATTGTCTGGCGGATTGGCACTGGTTGATGGTATGGCTGCCTGCTCCCCACCCCTCTCTCGTTGCCTGCAGCACTTTGGGACCTCTGGGTGAAATGCAGTATATACATGTAAAACCCTCGCAGACACGGTACAATATGACAACGCCACACAGAAGGTCTTGCAACTCAAGTTCGATTATACCTTACAATCACCAATCATGAGTGGGTAATCGACAGGTTAATTACTTAAACTCCAGTCTCGATCATGAATTATGGCTGATTAATAATCACAGCAAACTAAAACTTGTGCTGAAAATGTGTTATTTCATTAAAAAATATACGTTGCATGGACATAAATCCACACAGTTGTATATATATTTGGTATAACACTATGACTTACAGTTGTTAATTTAATCAGCAACAGACACCATTGTTAAACATAATATGATCGTATTGGCATAACAATGTTACATTTTACATCCACTGTTCTCTGGCCCACTCAGTGTTAGTTTTCATCACTTCGCGTTTCAGAAAGATTTTTTTCAGCATTCGAGAATCTTGTAAAAGTTACTATGCGCAGATTTAATGCTTTGCTGATCGCGTTGCATTGCTGTTTGTCACAACTCAGTGTTGTACTCAGTATACCTGCGGTGGAACATCTACGCCAATCATATGCACGGCGCCAGCGAATACCTCATTGTGTGGACATCTGTCAGGAGGGAATATTGAATCCAAAAAGTCACTTTGTGACGAAACAAAATGTGTTTTTTTTTTCATTGCAGTAAAATTAAGTTTGCAATAGTAATGTGTAACATAAGCAGATTCTAGAGCCGTTTGTTCCCCTACGCTGTACCGTAAGAAAGTATTTTGAAGCATTCAGTCCAGTGCTGGTGACAAGGGGGGGTTGCAATATGACCATTCCGGCAATAAATATCCGTGAATTTCAGCTCTGAACATCACTCCTGATCTGGAAACCCCTGGGCTACGTGTGGCTGAGGGAGGTAGCCAATGTGAGTGCCATGAGTGTCTGAGAATCCTCCAGTGCGTTGAGACGTGGTTCGGAAACACCACGAATGTAGACACAAGGCACGGTGGTTCCGATTCCCACGTCTTTGTTCCTCCAACAAGAAGCAGTTGTTGCTGATGACTGAATTTTTAAAGAAAGTTCCCCGTATATCATTAACGGACTAGAGCAGTGGTTCTTAACCTTGTTGGAGGTACTGAACCCCACCAGTTTCATATGCGCGTTTCACCGAACCCTTCTTTATTGGAAAAATAAAATGTGATCACCTGCAGCCAGTGATGGCCAAGCGGGGCGTGTCATCACGAATCATATGAGTGAGGTGTGTGTCTTGACCTCCACCGAACCCCTGAGACTGACTCACCGAACCCCTGGGGTTCGATCGAACCCAGGTTAAGAACCACTGGACTAGAGGATGAAGAGCCGTTTGCGAGTAACACCTGTGTTAGGCTGGCGTGACCAGCACCACGCCCGGCCGCCTTTGTCTCCCTGGTGAAGATGTTCACGCACCACACGAGCTACTCATTTGAGGCTGAGTCGACCTAGGAGAGGTCCAGGATCACTTCAAAAAGTCGTTACTGGTGGTGACCATCAACGTTTGTTGTGTCACAGAAATCCCACATCTAGAGTTTGCAAGCTCACTGTGTACTTTCTGCTATAATTCTGAATATATATATCATCTGCCATGTTGACATGCCCTTCTCTCTATAGCTCTGTCCAGCGCTTTGTGACCCTTGGGTGAAAGACGCTTTAGAAATGCAAATATTGGGGGAGAGGGGAGGCATTAATGCTGATAGCTGGTGCCAACCCGCCAGGCAACTGCATATCAATATATTAAAATGGTATCGGCTAATGATTAATTCATGAGTGTTTTTTTTTCTTGTTGTGTGACAAAACTGGAGAACCCGGAAGAAAACCAAGCAGAACTAGGGGAGAACACACAAACTCCACAATAGCAAGAGGCCCGAGTTGGGAATCGAACCTCCTTGGGCAGGAGCTTATTTCTGTGGGACGCAGATGTTACAAGTGCACCACCCGACCGACCCCCTGAATCATAAAGTGTCACTCTATCATCAGTCTCAATGATGCTGTCACACACATGCTTATAAGAATTAAATACCTCAAACTTGTTGGGCTTTTTTTTTTTAAACCCAGCACGGGTCACAGGGCAAGGGCAAGACTCGAACAATTGCTTGAGCACACTCCTGACATGGCTCAGTCAGCTCAGTGGTTCACCAAGCGTGTCTAATTGTTATTGCGCTGTCACTGCTCTGTAATTTAGCCGTAGAGCACCGACACGGCGTTGCCCTGTAGTTGCTCCGTCTCTAGTGCCATGCGCCGTTACTTAATGGAGATGAAGTGGGGACTCGGCGTGCGCTTGTCAGTGGACCAATTGGAGACAAACTGTGGCACCTTCGGGCAAGTGCACTCTGCGGTGGGAAGAGCTCAGACGTTTATAAGATTACACAACAGGCTTTACCGTATCGGGCGATTATGCAGGTTTTACCGTATCTGGCGATTATGCAGGTGTTAAGATCTTAACACCTGCATAACAACAGGTTTTACCGTATCTGGCGATTATGCAGACGTTAAGATCTTAACACCTGCATAACAACAGGTTTTACCGTATCTGGCGATTATGCAGGTTTTAAGATCTTAAGTACCCATAGCTCAGACGTTGCTTCGGTCCTTGCTTGATGTTATCATTGATTGGGTAACCGTGTTAAGTGGTTTTATTCGAGCAAATTCCCGGTGTGATTAAACAACACAGGTGCCCAGCAGGCCTTCTGCAACAAGCATTAATTTAGATTTGTGTACAATCCACATACAACTGCGTCGGAAGATGCTGCACAGAGACAGTGAAACGTACGCATCATGTGCACAGTGACATATGTTGTGATCAGATTCAATGGCTGGTATCCAAGTTGAGCCGAGTTGGTTGGTTGCCCTCAATGGTGGGGAGTAAAGGAGCAGAATTTTACAGCCGGATGCCCTCCGTAACGCCAACCTTCTCAAGTCTGAGTGTCTTCAGATCTTTGTATGCATCATCTCCCCAGACCTGTTCACCAAGAGAGACCTTAGCAGGAACACTAGACTCTAGGAGACGTACCTCCGTGGTTCCATTGGAACATGCAAACCCCATGTGTGTTCAATATTTTAAACAAGAAATAGTCATCAGCATACAGTGATAAGAAAAAGATCATATACCCCTCAGAATGTTTTGTATTTCTGTATAAATTTTACCTAAAATGTGATCAGATGTTAATCAAAGTTTTAATAATTGATATAGATAACGTGATTAAACATATATCACACGGAAATATCTTCTTTTTCATTAAATTATTCAGCAAAATGATTCAGCAATCAATTTGTTTCTCTGAAAAAAAGTATGTAAACCTTAACATTCAGTAACTGGTGGTAACCCCTTAAGCAGCAACTGCCTCAACTACATTTTTCCTATAACTGTTGATCCAAAGTGCTGCTTAAAAAAAAAAATTAAAAAGTTGTTGTTGCTAATTTGCCGTTCTGATCTTGTTGTTGTTGGCTCGCCGTTCTCTCTGCAGCTCTGTGCAGCGCTTTGTGACCCTCGGGTGAAAAGCGCTCTGTGAATGCAATTATTATTATTAATAGGCTTGGAGGACTTTGGGCCCCATTCCTCCTTACAGAACTGCTTTAACTCAGAAATATTTGTTGGTTGATAAGGCTGATTGCAATTATCAGCGAAGCATTGAATCTCATTGTAAATGCTGTGGGTTTGCTCTGCAATGCACCGTGTACTGATCTCGTAAAGAATTGGCACATTCTGTTCGCGCGAGACAAAACCTTATTAATTGTCTGTGTCAGGTAGAGGCGGGTTTACGACATGTATTTTTCATGTGACCTAACCAAAAAAAGTGGATTTGATGGATGTTCCGACAAAGAAATCAAACGCTTGATGATTTTGCTCAATAAGTGAGTGAAATATTAGATGTTTTTGAATGTTATTTTTTTTAAATCAGGTTCTTTTCATCTACTATGAGAACTTATGTGAAGATTGTATCACATTTTAGGTCAATTTTCTGCATAAAATACAGACTTTCTAAAGGGTTCGCGATTTTATTTTTTTCACCACTGACAGAGATTAGGATACGAACTGGGGGAGGCAGTCAAAAGCATGGTTGGCTGGCACAAGGGAGTTCCATATTTCAGGGGCAGTAGAGACGGTGCTAGCTCTCAATGATCAATGTTGACAGGGCGTTTGCTGAATGTGTGTGGGGCCCTAGTCCCCGTGACAACTGCAATGAAGCATGACGCCTTCACATTGGCACTGCGATGCTTGTCCTTGTTGCAGGAGGTCCTTCGCTGTCTGGATGATCCTGCGCGTTAGATGTCCACCAGAGGATGGCGGTGCTGAGAGCACTAATGTGGGCAGTGCTGGTCTTTGGGCTTCTGCACGCGTCGCATGCTGTGAAGAAGTACGTGAAGAAAGGCAAGGGCAAAAACAAAGGACTGGACCACTGCCCCTTGTAAGTTGAGCCCAATTTCCATTCCGTATTGCAATGCAAAGCTGTTGGGACTCTTGTGCACCATGTGCGGAATGGTTTTG
>JAZEWT010000009.1:1285260-1296551 GCA_036362905.1 Mordacia mordax | reverse complement strand
TGTGTCTGCCGGGATAGGCTCCGGCTTCACCGTGACCCTGTATAGGACTAAGCGGTTTCAGACAATGAGATGAGATGAGACCTTCTTGCTGTGAGGCGGCAGCGATGCTCCCTTTGCATATCGTAATTACATGTGGTCATGAAGAGAATACTGTGAGCCACACGAAATGATGTGCATCGTGGAAGAGGGCAGTTGCCTGACCAAGACATGACATTGGAGTGGCATCCGGAGGAAGGGTGACCAAAAAGAGAGAGAGAGAGAGATGGGGGAGTCTGTCAGGGTGACATCGCAGTTGCGGTGCAGATACACTCTGCAACGTCTCGCAGACGGACACAAAGGCAATGGCACGGTCACATCAGTGGCATTGGCCATGATATTTTTTTTAAAAGGTGAATATTCTCGTAATACTTGAAAGAACATTTTTGTTTCAACTTTATAGAGGGAAATCTCGGTTCATGCGCACCAGATTTTATAACAAAAGCTCAGAGATTGATACGATTGTGGAAAGTACAACATTATTTTTGTTGCAGTCAATGATAACTGCGCGAAAACTATCAAACTCACAATGCCTGGTATTTATGCCCAAGGTGGCTCTGCAGCTCTTATTATTGTCATACATCGAGGGAGGCACTCGTCACCATAACCACATGTCTCTCACTCTACCTCGTATCACACCAGAAGTGCTATTATTATTATTATTGTTACATTTATGGATGTGAGCGGCACGGCGGCGCGGTGAGTAGCGCTGCCACCTCACCGCATAGAAGGCCCCGGGTTTGATTCCCGGCCCAGGTGTCTGCGTGGGTACTCGTGTTACTTGGCTTGACTATATTGTGCCGGTGCCCTGCGATGGACTGGCGTCTCATCATGGATATTGCCCTGTCTTTCGCCCAGCATATGCTAGGATAGGCTCCAGCTCACCCAGCACAGGATGAAGCAGGTATAGATAGTGACTTTAATAAATATTTTAAAGTAATCTTTCCCAAAGCCACGACATACGCCGATTGAGTTTCGCAGTGTTCGTGTGCAGCTCACAATGATAAGTTTCCAAGTTCAAAGCCTGATTGTGGTGTTGACTCAACTTATCATCCATGCATGGACGATAAAATATAGGGACCAATTGAATTTCCGCTAATGGTTAAGGGGTTGATGATTGCTTCGAAAAGCTGCTCTCTCGGGACAGCCGCGTCGATCGCTCCCTCTCTCTCCTCGCGACGTGTTTCTTCAAATGACTAAGCCGGAACCATTTGGGGATCCTCACACAGGATTGTGAAGTGCAGTCGGTGGCACTCAGTCATTTGCAGCGATGTCGTTGTACAGTTCCAGCGAAATCACCGTGTTTGCCAATGTGCTGTTGCTTGCATACACCTGTGATGGAAATATCACCACTTCCTGTCGTGGTTAAAACATATTTTGTTATTCGGCAACATTTACCAGGCATGGAACAGGACCTTGGCTCGTGTTCACCCCCATTTGCTGCACCCTGGCCATGACCTTTTATTGTGCAGCATCAATAAAGGGCATGAAATGTGACGTGGGCCATTGTTTATTTTATTATTATTATTATATTTTCTTGCTGACATTTGTAGCCAAGGGCGAGCATGCTGGCGATGCAGCAACGCGAGTTAGACGCTTAAATAGCAACTTTCCAGTAAACATTTGCACACTATGAGGAGAGAGGCTTTTGAAAATCTGGTTATGACTGGAGCATTTTTGAAGGAAACAGATCTTTGACGACAAGAGATTGACTTTTGTCAAGAGTCTGTCGAAATGTATGAGCAAATCAACAATGGACATTCTTAGAATATCAAAGATCAGATATTTGTGGAAGACCGTTGTCACCAACGTCCTGTCGGATATGGTCCCTAGTCGAGGAAGATAACACATTGCCACTGATAACCTGATAATTAAAATTCCATCACAAGTAACATATTTATATTACTTGGCCCAATAAATAATGGTTGGACATGAAGCGCTTTATTAAAATATGGAAAGTGGTTGCTAGGTGACTAGATGAGCTGAGGTGATTCCCATGTCACAACAGAACTAATGTGATGCCCTTCCTATAGATAATTATTCGTACCTTTTCTTATCTCTCTTTCCTCTTGGCGAAGGGGTTGTTGTTCCATTGGAGACATCTAAATATAAAACGGATATATCTGTAAATACATTAAATACGAATAATCGCCCAGTATTATGAAATGCATGCCGTCACGAGTGAGAGGTTTGATTTCCCCATACTCACCATATCTGCTCAGATCATTGTTAATTAAAATAAATGTGTGTACGTTTGGAAGTCCTCGGGGACAGCTGTTGCTGAATTTTGTGTGCATCATTTTAATTTATAATAATTACTTGACTAAAACAGTTGTTGTTCCAGATGTAAACAATTCATGCGCTACACTTTTACATCTTTATCATGTCAGTGATTAGGGTCGCGAGGACACAGTAATACTATGATGTATCCTACAAGATGATACATGATGTTTCGATTAGTAAAATATCATTGTATGGTTACTAACATGGCTATACAGCTATTATCCATTAAATGGGTGATTTAACAAAGAGTAACTTTTGGCATTCTAATTACATGACTTACTTGTTCAAGTTGTTGTAATTATGTATATGTTTGTTGGGATAATGCCCATGTGCGTTTATGTATTATTGCCTCCAGCACTATGATCATGAACTAATGCCACTATGAATGTCTGCCAGCCATGAGAGGGACTTCTGGGGAGAGCTAATGCAGTGTTTTCTATTCCTTCTCCATTGAAGTGGTGCAGACCACAGTGTTTTCCTCTGGTCCTCGTGTTTGGGTCGCATGGCCACAATCACACGAAGAGCTTGTGTCGTTAATGTTCCAATCACGAATGAGATGTGGGCATCGGCCTGGCGATCTGCTGAAGCGGTTGATTGTTCAACCAGTATCTTGGAGGAGGAGGAGGATGTTTGGGTGTTCAAATGAGGTGTTTATTCTCGTCGTCTGACAGTAATTCCACATTGCTATGACGGGTGTCAGCCTATGCAATCTCCGCTTACGATTTATTTTGCAAGTGTCACGTTGCATTTCACAATCAGACTTTGAGACACTTCGACACGTAGAGCGCACTGTGTATGGCCGTGTAGACATATGCTGCTAAAACAGGGGCTCTCAATGTTCTGCACCTCAGGGTCCACTTGGACCGCTTGGGTCTGCTCTCCATTGTCCATTAGGTGGCGCTCACGGCCACCGATGGATCGCGGCCCACCTCTTAAGAATGGAGGGTGTCAACGACAAGCTCTCATTTGCTTGTAACGCCACTCCCACGCTGATTTCCTCTCCTCCCTTTATGGATTGGTCAGTCTGCACAAGTCACCTTGATGATTGCTTCGAAAAGCTGCTCTCTCGGGACAGCCGCGTCGAGAGAGCCATCGACGCGGCTGTCCCGAGAGAGCAGCTTTTCGAAGCAATCATCATGCATCGAGCCGTGAAAACCTACATCATTACACAAGTCACCTTGTTTTTGCGGCATCAGCAAGTGACATACGGGTATTATGCTATCACATATGGCAGTGACGCACTTGATTTGTTGGGGAAATAATATAGGGGTTCCATCCTTTCTGCATGAATAATGCACCAGTGTGTACTACAACAACGACTGTACATACAACATACACACACACACAAAGGACACATTTGTTTATGTTTTGATGTAGGGTTCCATGGTACGATAGAGAACAATTGCTTTTTAAGGGCTGTTTTTTTGGCATGGTCGAGCAAAACGTTCCTCCCCTCCTTTGTGTTGTTTTCACTTCCCACATTGGAGGCGTCAGGTTCAGCCTGATTGTGCCCCGCATGTGGGAGGCTCAACACGGCCATCCTGAGAGAGCAGCCCATGAGAGCAATTATCAGCCTATATTTAGTTTTCCAGGCCATCGAGGCAAGTGCTTTTACCGAACAAGTCTGCAGGTTGTGAGAGTAACACCACATGGAGCCATACTTGTCTTCGCTTTGCTAACGTTTGTACATCACACGCCAGATATTCATTAAACCTGAGTTGGCCGAGAGGTGGCCTGGGACAATTTCAAACATGACTTGCCATGACGGCGCGGTGGCCCAGTGGTTAGCGCTGACGCCTCACAGCAAGAAGGTCCCGGGTTCGAATCTCTCGGCTCGGGTGCCTTTCTGTGTGGAGTTTGCATGCTCTCCCCGTGTCCGCGTGAGTTTTCGCCGGGTACTCCGGTTCCTCCCACAGTCCAAAAGCATGCTCCTTGATAGGTTGATTGACTCGCAGACTAAAATTGTCCCGCAATGCCCGGCGATGGACTGGCGTCCCGTCGTCGGGTGTATTCCTGCCTTACGCCCTGTGTTTCCGGGATAGGCTCCGACTCACCGTGACCCTATATAGGATTAAGCGGTTTCAGATAATGAGATGAGGTTTCAGATAATGAGATGAGATGAGACTTGCCATGAAGGGCGGCAGGATGGGGCAGTGGTAACATCTGTGCCTCACAGAAAGAAAGTCCTGCCCCAGGTGGTTCGATTTCCTTCTAGAGTGCCTTGTTGTGTGGCGTTTGTGTGTTCTCCCCCTCTTCTGCGTGGGTTTCCTCCGGATTCTCTGGTTTCCTCCCACATCTAAAAAAAAAAATGCTCATTAATTAATTGGCTGATAAAATCATAATATAACGCAGCGGCTGGCCAATGTTGGCGTCAGTTGAATACATGGCTGCCTTCCCCTCGCCTCTCTGTGGTTTCCTCTCTACACCTCTATAATGATGTAAGTCGCTCTAGATATGAGCGTGTACTAAATATTGAGAAACATTTAAACATCTAAGCATCACACATGTAATCATGCTTACATAAGAAATAGTGCCTGTTGTGTACTGCATGGACAAACGCTAATACAAGTGCATACAGTGTATTAAAACAATTACGTGAAACATAGTACACTATTAAATTAGTAGTAGGAATAAATACACTTTATAATGTGCGGAACATATTGATTCATTCAAAGAGAACGAGTCAGAGGCATGAGGTAACCTGCAAGAGGGGGAAACAGTCACCCAGTTAGCCACCGCCAACCCATCAGACACCGCATCCCACGTATTATGATGTTATTTCGTTGTGGGAAGAAAAAAAAACTGAAGATCCCAGGGGGAACCCCGCGTAGAACAGGGAGAGAATACAAAAGCTCCATACAGAAAGGTGCCTGGAGTGGGAATCGCGCCGCGTGGGACAGGACTTGCTTTCTGTGAGGCGCAGACCCTAACACTGCACGACTTACTCAACACAATACACACTTTTACTGTATCCTGTATGTTGTGAGCACGATATTTAGACGGCAGCTTAATGTAGTTGTAACAGTGATGCCTCATAGCAAGAAGGCCCTGGATCCCTTTTCAAATTTTGCGTGCGATTTGTATATTTTCTGTCTGCTCTGAGTGGGTTTCCTGGAGGATATCTGATTTCCTTCCATATCTAAACACATGCAAAGCAATTGATAGCTGAAAAACATCCCCACGCTGAAATAACAACCAATAAATATCTCAGATTTGACCGCTCAATAATGTAGGATCTCTATAATTTAATTTTGCTCTCCGTGCTATACAGAAATAAGTACCACGAACAAATCATCCATCATAACAAACATATTGTAAACATTATTATTGTGCATGTGAATGTGTTATTGAAAAAAAAAAATCCCACACACGAAAGCTTGCTGTATAAATCTCAGCAGAAGACTCGCCCGCAACACAATTGTATCACCGGTGGTATTTTGTTAAATGGCCAGAGACAGTCTATTCAATAAACAAGCAAATAAATAACAATGCCACAATCATTTTCAACGTTTCTCTTCAGATTTGTTCTCGCATACATATTTTTTTCTAATGCAGCACTTTTCCAACGGACTATACATCAACGGCCGAGCATCATGGAGGCGACAGCAAATTCAAGGACATTCGCAAACCTGCTGCGAATTGAGGATTGACGGGCGGCAAGCGTGACGCCATGCCACCAGATTCCATTTTCGCATCAATACTGCTGTGTGGCTGAATGTGTGTTTCTAATTGGCATTGAATGGCTAGTCATTCCACGAGCAACTGTATTCATCTCATCTCATTGTCTGAAACCGCTTAGTCCTATACAGGGTCACGGTGAAGCCGGAGCCTATCCCGGCAGACACAGGGCGCAAGGCAAGGATATACCGACGATGGGACGCCAGTCCATCGCGGGGCACTGCGGGGCAATTTAGCCTGCGAGCCAATTAACCTATGCAGCAGCATGCTTTTTGGACTGTGGGAGGAAACCGGAGTGCCCGGCGAAAACCCACGCGGACACGGGGAGAGCATGCAAACTCCACACAGAAAGGCACCCGAGCCGAGAGATTCGAACCCGGGACCTTCTTGCTGTGAGGCGACAGCGCTAACCACTGGGCCACCGTGCCACCCTGTGTGGCTGAATGTATGTTTCTAATTGGCATTGAATGGCTCGTCACTCCACGAGCAACTGTGTTTGAACTGCTTAATGAGTCCGCTTAATTTCAGATATGATTTAAATTGTTATACCTTGCCCGGTTGACTGATGAGTTGGAGCAAATCAAGCATGGCTCTGCCATGCGCTGCCAATCAATTCGGATTTCTCTGGGTTTAAGAAAGAAAAAAAATCACAAGCTCTCGTGAAGTGAATATATTTCAACAACTATACATTGAGTTTTGTATTTGCAGCGTGCATTGAATCGCAACGTTAAATTAGTCGTCACATTTTATAAAATCAGAGCAGTGAAATCGTGAATAATATAGTGGTAAGCATTGCAGTATGTCACTCATACATTAATACCATGATTAAATACATGTGCGGGTGGAGTGTCGGTGATGGGGTCGCTAGGCCTGAACGCCATGAGAGCATAGATTTTCATGTGAGTCCCATGTCATGGCTCACATCAGTGGTCAGACCTGATCCAATGCTCCTGCATCCCTCGCTTCCCCCGCCTCCCCCCTCCTCTTGCCTAACTTGTACTTACCAGTGTGGTAAAGTATGGTGAATGATCAAACAACCCAAGCACCATGACTGTCATTGCATGGTAAGGCCATGTCCAGCAGTGAATAGGCAATTGGTTGAAAAATAATCTGTTTCGTTATTAAGGTATTTTTTTTAAAGTGCAGTTTTTCATGTAATGTCGCCAGTGCTTCATTCACATCAGTCGACCGAGAAACGTTGTTGTGATTGAGTTAA
The DNA here is from genome assembly GCA_036362905.1 of Mordacia mordax. NCBI lineage: Eukaryota > Metazoa > Chordata > Hyperoartia > Petromyzontiformes > Petromyzontidae > Mordacia > Mordacia mordax. The sequence goes on along the minus strand of JAZEWT010000009.1, from coordinate 1,289,338 downwards.
CAACCTCACAAAACATCCTGTTGTGCAACCACACGTAAATTTCAAAGCGCAACTTCCATAGATTGGACCAATTTACCATTCTCACTCGATGGCAGTACACAAATGAGAGGTTTGATCCGTCCACTTTATATAAATAACATGGTGTATTGTAAATCACATTTAAATATTTAATGTGTATTCAGGCAGGAGACATTTTCTCAAAGCTCTTGATTCAAATCGCAAAGGCTCTGAGGTCATCTTCTGGCCGTGGATTCACTTAATCACCCATCAATCTGGGTTTAGTTTTATTAATGTGGTTTTTCATTCATCATTGGCAGTAAGTATCTACATAATCCTAGACAGGGTCGCCAGGAACGAGAGCCTATCCTAACAGACACAGGGCGCAATGCAGAGCTGCACCTATGAATGCAGTCGTCCTTTGCACGGCACCAGCGGCAATTTAGTCAGCAGGCCAATTAACCTCGGCAGAATGTATTTGGCATATGGGAGCAAACTGGAGTACCCAGTGAAAACCAACAAGAACATAGGGAGAACTTGCAAACCCTACACAGAAAGGCACCAGAGCCATGAGCGTAGGTACTTCTTGTTGTGAAGTAGCAGTGCCAATCACTGTGCCACGCTAATGTGATTTTGTGACATTGTGTTTGCGCTGTATGAAGACCTGTGTCTCGAGATAAAATTAGGTAATGAGGAATTACATACACGGCTACAGAGACTACACAAAGTATGTCCCTTCCCAATGTTCAGTAAGATTAAAAAAAACTTAAATGTCTGAAACGAAACGTGAGACATCAAATCGATTAACGTGGGATTTTAACCAAAACACATCGGAGAGCCTAAATGTAGCTGTTTGAGCGTATGCCAGATGTAGCTGCTGCCATGGAAACGAGGAATCTTCCTCTGGTTCAGAGCCGTCAAGCAGAAGATGATGATGATACAATTCACAACGCACACAAATTCCACATCTGGACACGAACGAGATACGGATACAGAGGCGTAGTGAGGAACCCGTAGAGAGGTGGGGGGAAGGCAGCCAGACAATTAGCCGACGCCAACATTTGCCAGACACCGAGCCGATTATTTAAAGAGCGTTTTTTTTTAAGTTGTGGTAGGAAAGCGAAGAACCCAGAGGAAATTGGCGCAGAACAGGGGGAGAGCAGACAAACGTCACACAGGTGACCACTGTCCAGTGTAAAGTTTATGCACGGTAAAAATAACTTTTACAAACAATGAAAATAAACATCTAATTTCCCACATCAACGAATTAGTGAATGAGGCTGCAATGGTGTATTCAGTATTGGACACCTTTCGGTTTACTAACAGTTTGTTCCGGGAGCCAAAATGTGTGGAAATTGGTTTGTGCAAAATGCTAAGGGGACGATCATGAGAGGTCAATTTAATCATAAGCAAATTGCATTATGTATTTTATTACCAGTCGGCATTTGATGCCTTTTAGTATTGACTTTTCAAGTTTAACTTTCGGTATGTGTGTCTGTTAATTAATTATCTACGGTAAATCCAATAATTAATATCCACAAGTGAATTAACATAAGCTCATCCATCTTTGCCCAGATCACCTAATTATTGTATCTGGTATATTCAGCACCGGATATTGGCTCATAGATTCATTTACTTACGGGATTGAGAGTCGTCGTCTTCTTCAACTGTCAGTCTGTGTTTGCCCATAATTAACAGAATCTACTTTTGAGAAACAATCTGGTATTTAGATGACTTTATCAAAATTAACGAATCTAGAGATCGGGCTTGCCAAGCAAGGGCTGCTGGCTGAGAAAAAAAACAGAAATGCTGTGTGCATGATAATAAATCCGCAGCTCTTGTGCTATGAGCAGAGCTTGTGGTATTGGGCCTGTGGACAGTATTGCCAAATAACTTAACCCAAAATACCTCCAGGTCGATAAAATGACAACTGTGTTCTGGTCATTAAACTGGCCCCATCGTGGAACTTTGTGCTTTGGGCGTCCGCGATGAGCTGAGGGCAACTGTTGCTGATGGACGTTTGTTAGAATTACTCTTACCGTAGGCGGTACGGTGGTCCAATGGGCAGCGCTGTCACCTTACAGCAAGCAGTGCCTAGGTTCGAATCTCTACTCGGGTGCCTTTCTGTGTGGAGTTTGCATGTTCTCCCCGTGTCTGCGTGGGTTTTTGCCGGGCACTCCGGTTTCCTCCCACAGTCCAAAAATCATGCTGCTGCATAGGTTAATTGGCTTGTAGACTAAATTGCCCGCAGTTCCCAGTGATGGACTGGCGTCCTATCGTGGGTATGTCCCTGCCTTGCGCCCTGTATCTGCTGGAATAGGTTCTGGCTCACCGCGACCCTGTACAGGACTAAGCGGTTTCTGGCAATGAGATGAGATGAGAGACTATTACCGCAAGAATATTTTTTGGAAATTAAGCAGAGCTTTACGCCACAACAAATAACTTTGACCTCATGATACCTTTTATTTTACCGCAGGGGAAAGACAACGCTTAAACCCAGCACTTTAGCACTGCTAATTCAGTGCTCAAATAACAGCTGCCTCTCACTAGCAACATTGACCAACGTGTGGGTGCATATATATAATACACTCGTGTTCCCGTATTGCAGTTACCATTTCAAATAATGTTGAGGTAATGCACAAATGCATCGCTTGCCAGTTTGACTTGTAAAATAACATTTTGAATTTACAGACATGTACAGCTCGCAGGTGATATATATATATTTATAAATCACGATGGTTTTATCTAATATTAGAGGAATGTGTGTTGATATACAAGACATTTGGAGATATTGTTACCCATTAAATACCAAAAGGGCCTGTGGGGCAAGGTGGAGGTGCTGTTGTATGATAGGTTTATAAGGCACATTCATTTTGTTCCGAAACGTCCACCTTGTGAAGTATGTGTACCAATTTTACGTCCACAGAGGGATAATGTAACGTATTACATTTATATAGGACGTTTCACCCAGATGCACCAGGAATGAGAGGTGGAGAGGAAGTAGCCACGCTGACAGCCAGCGCCAACTCACCAGACATTGCGTCCCTATATATTATGAATGTATCGGCCGATTCATTAAAAATTATGTTTTGAATGTGGGAGGAAAACGGAGGAAACCCATGCAGATCATAAGGAGAATGGACAAATTCCACACAGAAAGGCGCCCAAGGAAGGAAATGAACTGCTTAGGGCAGGAGCCTCTTTCTGTGGGGCGCAGATGTTACCACGACAGGGCCAGCCTGCTTCGAACTGCGTCAGCTTAACGTTCTGATTGCACTAGGGATAAACCACCGATTGTCACTATTACTACACCTGGACCAACATTTGGTAGCAGCCCGCTCAATACTCTACACAACACTTGTGCATACAGCTTTTGAGGATACTCCAGTGGAGTTTAATGACAACATTTCTCCATAAATATGTGTTCAAATATTCTTGCCGCGAGCGTGAGAGATACTCGTCAGAGGCGGTATCAAGATTGATGTATGTTTAATAATTCAGTGGGATGAAAACACACCTCCTCACCGTGCTCTACTCCCAGCGCACGCTAGGCCTGACGTTTAATTTTGGTTCAGGCATCGCAGCTCCAAACCAATCGACATAATCTGGTTAGGGCCTCGGAAAATGAACACAAAAGACACTGGCCTGAAGGCCGCATCGTAGCCTGCAACCTCCACATCTCTCTTTCGAGTCAACAGCTCGCAATAGCGTCGCGAGGTGGAGAGAGGAAGCAATCGACGCGGCTGTCCCGAGACAGCAGCTTTTTGAGCCACAGATCGTCAGAAAAATTTTGTTTTCACCTTATGTGCTCAATAATATCTCAAACTTGACATTGCTCTATTCCTTTTGCATTGCATTGTGGGAAAGATAATGTGTGTAAATGCAACCATCCAGATTGGTGCGCATATATTATCAATGTAATACAAGTCATTTGAAGGCACCCTGACAGTCGTGTCATCAAACTTTTACAGAGCGAGTCTTCTAGAGATGTATAGACGTTGATGAAAATCTCTCATCTCATTATCTGAAACCGCTTAATCCTATGTAGGGTCACGGTGAGCCGGAGCCTATCCCGGAAACA
>JAZEWT010000009.1:1271941-1285194 GCA_036362905.1 Mordacia mordax | reverse complement strand
ATTCGAACCCGGGACCTTCTTGCTGTGAGGCGTCAGCGCTAACCACTGGGCCACCGCGCCACCCCGTTGATGAAAATGCATTAACAAATTAAACATTGATGCACTGTGGTCATTGGACTGCAGAGAATAAGACCCGATACGAGTGATTGCCCACAGAGCTGCACATGTAACAAACCAGGCTGTATGCTCATTGCCTGATTATGGCTCTATTAATACATCATCACAAATAGCCACATAATATCACTCATGCTCCTCTCAAGTGGACAACCATGGACACAATCTAAGCATTTTAATACATAAATACAACACAATAGTCTCTGGCGTTCGTAAACCACATGCTCTGTAACGTTATTAAGATAGCTGATAGAATAGTATCAATATAAGACAAGTCATTTGTGTTAGGCTCAGAGTACCAGTGCTTACCTCAGAATCCCAAGTCGATTGAGTTGAGATAATCGGTGCAATGCTGGTCAACCAGAAAATAAAACAGGTTCTCGCGTCTACGAATAATAGTGGTTGCATTTTTAATAATAATTATTATTGCATTTATAGAACGCTTTTCACCCGAGGGCCGCAAAGCGCTGTACAGAGCTGCTGGCTTGCAGACTAAATTGCCCGCAGTGCCCGGTGATGGACTGGTGTCTCATCGTCGGTATATCCTTGCCTTGCGCCCTGTGTCTTCCGGGATAGGCTCCGGCTCACCGCGACCCTGTACAGGATTAAGCGGTTCTAACAATGAGATGAGATTTTGAAGCTCCACTTTTTCGTGGTGATGGTCGTGGCGGCATCTTGCTGAACAGGGAGGAGTTGACCTCCCTTTCCATAGCGACAGACTTCCGTTCCTCTGGGGGGATTCCCAGGTGTTCCCACGCCAGCCGAGAGACACAATCCGGCCAGGAGAGAGGGGGGAGCGCTCGACGGAGCTATCCTGAAAGAGAAACTTCGGAAAGCAATTATCATGCATCGAGCCATGACAAACGTGCATGGGTATATTGCCATTAATAGTTATGTACATTTTAATTAATAAAAAACTAACCATAAGAGCCACGGAAAATTGTGTTGTGGAACAGCGCTATTGACGGAGTTTGTTTACGGACTGCGGTAAACATGGGACTTCACCGAGACACACTGCGCCACCTCACTCCCGATCCTGACACCCATCAGGAGCGATCACGCCGCCAGTCTCACTCTGCAAGTGGACGCAGGAGTCTGCCATGGTCATGCTGGCAGGGAGGATTTCTGAACGTTTCACAACCCGGGAGATGTTCATTCAGATCGGGCAGAAGAATTATCGTGGTTGCTTAGCTGTGCAGGAAACCGAGACACGTGACAGTTCTTCAAAAGACCTGTAGCTAAAGTGAAGCTTATATTGCACGCAACATGTTAACGTCTTATCTCGTGTGCATTTCTCCGTCAAAACCAAGTGTGTACACGTACGACTAACTCAGCATTTAATATTATATTTATACAGTGTGGACACCCCACCTATGGTCCATTGAAATAATGTCAAGGGACCTGTGGGATAGCGACATTCGCTTGCACACTCAGAATTCAAAATCGCATTGCTGGAGACTGCAACGTGTGTACGTGTGTGTGTGTGCAGTGGGAGACTGTCTAAAGTCACCAATTCGTGCACAGGTTAACATGCCACATACTCATATATTGCGTTGTTTGAGATGGTGTTATGATGGGTGTTGCATCACAGCGCGCAGCAATGCCGCTGTGCTGTATTGTCAGCAGAAGGGATTGACAATCCAGAGGTCACCAGTGAAATCTCAGCGACGAGCTATTTGAAACAATGAGTACGATTCTTATAGCCAGCACCGTGTGAATGTAATATGGGAGGTTTATTAATTATTTCTCCTCCCCCGTTCGCCTCTCCCCTCTGTTCACGTAGCAGTGTAAATGTGCATGCCACTGTGCAGATCTGTATCGTGGGATAAAGTGTGGGTTCTCACTCTTAGTTTAAGATACATCATCAGCAGATTTAAGTTGGCAAAATACCCTTGCTCCACTGGAGCTCCTTACACCAGCATAACATTTCATGGCTGTAAGTAGCATTTGCTCTTCTGTAAAGACACTGATCTCTGGCATAGAAAGCCAGACTTTCGCACTGTCAGAACCACGAATCGAAATGTACATTGCCCACTGAGCGTGGGGACACACTGACATTTCCTGACATTACATTGCAGTTCATTAGCAATGGTGAAGACATTAAAGCACTCTGAAAATAAATAAAGCCTCGTTTCCCATGACAGGCTTAGTCACATCAGGTGAAAAGTGCAGTGACTCAAGCACAGTGAACCATTCAACATTCTTGTTCATGATGTATCTCAATCGGATGTCACCCACAAAGTAAGGGGGAAATGTTTTCACCTGCAGCACATTCACGGCCCGCTGCAAAAACAACACGGTGACATGAATCTCAGACAGTGGCACACGGGAGACCAAATGTTGCCTAAACTTTAACATCAGTAAACATCCCACTCAGCACTCATGGATTAGTTGGCCTGTCGTCAGAATTGCCCTCTGCTCCGTCACCTTATTCGAGGTGACGGAGCACTCCGGTTTCTTCCCACAGTCCAATAAACTTGCTGCTGCATAGGTTAATTGACTTGCAGACTAAATTGCCCGCGGTGCCCGAGATGGACTGGCGTTCCATCGTGTGTATATCCCTGCCTTGCACCCTGTGTCTGCCCGAATAGGCTCCGGCTCACCGCGACCCTATACAGGACGAAGCAGTTTCTGACAATGAGATATTATTACCATATTTGGATTTGTTTTGGATATCATATTTGGATTATCAGGTCGAATTATGATTGTTGTGTAGTGTATTCACATTGTTTTGAAGAGATGGCCATAATATATTGAAGATTTTTTTCACAACACCCGAAAAAAGTCCATCGATTAAAAGAGGATTAATGGGTTTAAAATCCTCAAGTCAGAAGTAAGAACAGTTATGAATGTAATGTTAAGCATCAAAGCTACAAAAGCAAATGAAATAGCCATGGAACAAGTAAAATGTTTGAAAAGCTTTGGCTTGAAAACATTTACAGATATTATCAACAAGATTTATGATAGTGGTAAGATACCCGAGGATCTTAGTAAATCGATCTTTATTGCACTCACAAAAAAAATCTAGCGCTATTGAATGTGACCCCCATTGAACCATTAATATTATAACCCATGTAACAAAGCTCCGATTAAAAGTGTTAATGCTCCGGGACAGAAGCAGAATACAACCAGAGGTTGCAAAAGTTCAAAGTGGTTTTGTTGAAGATCGAGGTTTAAGGAATGTGATTGTCATCGTCTGAATGCTTTCAGAAAGGGCAATTGAAATGAAGAAAGACCTTTACTTGGAATTTAATGACTATAAGAAAGCATTAAATAGTGTAAAACACGCAGCACTCATGAAAATGTGGATGACGTCGTTGTCTTATCGGTTTCAGAGCGGAAGCTGGAAGAAATTCTGGATAAGGTTCTCATTGAAAGTGAGCATAAGGGGTCACGGTGAGCCGGAGCCTATCCCGGAAACACAGGGCGTAAGGCAGGAATACACCCGACGACGGGACGCCAGTCCATCGCCGGGCATTGCGGGACAATTTTAGTCTTCGAGCCAATCAACCTATCCAGGAGCATGCTTTTGGACTGTGGGAGGAAACCGGAGTACCCGGCGAAAACCCACGCGGACACGGGGAGAGCATGCAAACTCCACACAGAAAGGCACCCGAACCGAGAGATTCGAACCCGGGACCTTCTTGCTGTGAGGCGTCAGCGCTAACCACTGGGCCACCACGCCGCCCTGAGCATGAGGGTTTAACTATAATTTCTAGTAAAACAGAATGCATGGTAATTTCAAATAAGAAAATCGTATTGTACGTAACATCAACATAGGTAGTGAAAATATAAGACCCGTTAATAAATTCTAATGTCTTTGAATCTGGATAACATTAGATGGTAAATGTGATCGTGAAATTAATCGAAGAATAGGGATGGTTAACTTAGCCTTTTCAAAATGAAAAATATATTGATAAATAATCGAATGCTATGGGGATGCAGCTAAGTGTTCTCGATTGTTATGTTAGACCAGTTTTCACGTAGGCATCAGATTGTTGGACAATACCACCAAGTCTTGAAAATGGAATTGAAACAACTGAGATGTAATGATGTAGGTTTTCACGGCTCGACGCATGATGATTGCTTCGAAAAAGCTGCTCTCACACGTTCGAGGCATCCTCAGGCGCCTGAGCATGCCTCTAACGTGCGAGGCGAAACGTCGCGATGGAGGGAGAGAGGGAGCGATCGACGCGGCTGTCCCGAGAGAGCAGCTTTTTGAAGCAATCATCATGCAACTGAAATGTGTTTGTTTTGTTTTTTTAACGCATCTTGAAGGTATCTTGGACAAGTCACACCTCGAATGAAGACATTTTGTCAAGAATGGGATCTAGAAGGAAGATGTTGAACGACATTCGAAAAAGACAGTCGAGGTCTCCCAGGCATATTATGAGGAAAAAGGAATTGAAAATCTGGTTACAACTGCAAAAAATAAAGGAAGGAGAAATTGTGGATGACAGAGATTGATTTACGTCAAGATTCAATCAAAATTGATTAATTAAAACATGCAAAAAACAGGTTTGTGGAAGACAATTGTCACCAAACGCCCTGTAGGATATGGCATCTATAAGAAGTATTATTATTTTTTTTTCATTAGTGGGAAGGCTGTGGACAAGACATCATTAAAGTCATGTGATTTTACTGTAAATCTTAATCTGTGGATCAAATGAAAAAAATAGGAACATTCCTGGCATGGATGACTAAGATACCTTTGCTTTAAGGGCACGTTCGTGAACTATCATCACAATATTACCCGGTATGAAGAATCACGGCAGAGTGATTTTCAATGAAGATATATCATCTCCAGTGAATATCCTTGAATTATTTATCTACGCCGACATCTACAGCTGTGCTGCGGTTCTGCTTGCTTCTATTCAGAAGGTCACGCGAATAGCCCAAGGCAGTGTCCTAGTGCCAGGTAGGATAAATGTAATGGGGGCAGCAATAAGGTGCTGTACGATAATAGTTCCACTTGTGTGAAGGTGCAATTGCCTTACACACGCAGTCTCTGAACTCCACCTCTAAGTTTGCCCCTGTGTGCCGCTCCAAATTATACATTGCATCGAGTCCAAAAGACCTTGGCACAGATCCTGCGAGGCGCTACTGTGCAATGTGCGATTCTCCATCAATAAAGTATCGCATTCTAAACAGCATCGCACTGAGCAGAGTGGGCCTACAGACCACGCTAGGAATACACATAGAAAACAAATAAGAAACCATCACCACCGCACACACTGCTCTCAAACGCGTGCCATCACAAAATACTCCTTTTGAGCCCTCTGAAAAAGTGAGTGCCACTTGTACACCCTGCTGTCATAAATACAACATTGTCCCTATATTGGTTGGATAGAAGTAATGTCACGTCTGCCAGACATTGTAGTACTTAAATATACCGTAGCGTTATTGACAAATTCTTGTGACACATTTATGCGTCATATTTAACTGCATGCCATGGTGGCAATTGATTTATGATTCTAATATCAGTCAGCTTCATATGTCACACGATAAGGATTTTTTTATTTTTACCTTATAACCTGACATTGTTTGGAAATTTAAATTAACGCGGAGACAGACATGCAATTTTGTTTAAGGGCAGATAATTGTCATAATTCCTTTCATAACAATCGCCCCCTACTGTCATTGAAAATATTATCATGAATTGGAGTAAAATTTCATTCAAGAATTTGTGTTTGTTATTTTACATTGCGGTGCACTGTAGAACCCCTTGCAGATGCAAGGATCCCGTGAACTGAGTAATAATTCGCAAAATCATTTATCAGATTTTAATTAGGCTGGCGTGGTGGCACAGTGAGTAGCACTGCTGCCTCGGAGCACAACGACGCGGGGTTTGATTCCTGCCTCGGGTGCCACATTTCTGTGCGGCGTGTGTGCATGATCTGCCTGTGTGTCTGGGTTTTCGCCGGGTTAAAAAAAAAAACCACTGAATTTTTTTTTATTGTTGCTGATTTTTCCGTTCTAATGTCGTTGTTGTTGACGCGCCGTTCTCTCTGCAGCTCTGTGCAGCGCTTTGTGACCCTCCGGTGAAAAACGCTCTTTAAATCTCATATCATCTCATTGTCAGAAACCGCTTAGTCGTGTACAGGGTCGCGGTGAGCCCGAGCTTATCCCGGCAGACACAGGGCGCAAGGCAGGGATATACCCACGACGGGACGCCAGTCCATCTCCGGGCACTGCGGGCAATTTAGTCTGCAAGCCAATTAACCTATGCAGCAGCATGTTTTTTGGACTGTGGGAGGAAAACGGAGTGCCCGGCGAAAGCCCACGCGGACACGGGGAGAGAACATGCAAACTCCACACAGGAAGGCACCCGAGCCGAGATTCGAACCCGGGAGCTTATTGCTGTGAGGCGACAGCGCTACCCACTGGGCCACCGTGTCGCCCGCCTCAGTTAATTGACCTGCTAATTGAATTGCGCCAGTGTCCTGCAATAGACTATGGTCTCTTCCTCGATAGAGTCCTGCCTTTCACCCTGCATGTTGCAAGATAGACTCTGCCCCCCAAAACCCTCTACGTGATTAAGGGAGTACTGGTAATGATGATAATGATAATAGTATGGGCTGCAGGGTGTCGCAGTGGTAACATCTGCGCCTCACAGAAAGAATGGTCTTGCCCGAGCAGGTTCGATCCCTGCCTTGGGCACCTTTCTCTGCGTGGAGTTTGTGTATTCTCTCCCCCTGTTCTGCGTGGGTTTCCTCCGAGCTCTCCGGTCTCCTCCCACAACTTAAGAAAAAAACACATTGATTAATTGACCGATGACATCCTAATATATAGGAAGCAGTGCGTGGCAATGTGGTGCCGGCAAACCGCCTGGCTGCCTCCTCCTCCTCTCTGTGCTCTCCTCGCGCCTCTGAGTCACTCTCTGTCGAATGAACACCTTCGACAGTGAATGAATATGTGCGCGTTATAAACGTAAAATTATTATTATAGTTCAAATATCGTGGCTGAAGACAATAGCCATCTCAATACACTGCAGATAACTAAAGGTGCAGCCATACAACACCTTGCTCTTACCATTTTTGGTAGAAGGAGCTCTAGAGATCCCCACATAATTCATGTTGAAATTGGTGAAATTATTTTTATTATCATGGACTGAAATTATTACCGGTACCGTTTTAATTAGTCAACATTTGCAAGCATTAAAATGTTTGCATTCGATGCACTCGTGCTCTGCCGTTCGATGCGATGATGACTTTTAGTTAAGATCAGCTCAATAACTATTTCTGATGTATTGGGATTCCAGGTCAATGCTATGAAAATGTGATCTGTTTTGTCCTTGCTTTATCTTCAAGGTCCACCTGTGGATGTTCGAGTGAACATTTTCATTAACAGCTTCGGGTCCATCCAGGAAACCACAATGGTAAGTCGTCACTCGCTTAATTTCGTATTTGAATTTGAATGCACTTGATTGTGGAAAACGGTTAACATTTGGACATTCCACATTAACAACACGCATTGCAAACATATTCGAGCGTGTGCCATTGTTCTTTTAATAACCACTCCCACAATGGTGATAATATTTTACACGTGTTTCATTAATGAGCAGCTTTGTCGGGTTCGTTTGCGTGATGATGTCTTATTAATCCTCTGGTCAGGTTAAACGATTGCCATTAAATCCTACGGCGCGTGTTGAAATGCGATAACGCCCGAAGTGCGGGTCCTGGCTGAACTGGAGCGGGTTTATGAGCATTGCCGTTAGTTCACCTTCCTCCGATCGTTGCTGCAGCGGCGGCAGAACCACTGCTACCGGCTGTAATAAGAAGCCTTAGCTGTCAATACAGATATTCTTTCAGCAAGAAGTATACCTAGTTTGCTCTTTACACTGCCGAAACCTAATTTTCTGCAAAGGCCTTCAAGGGCATTTCTGTGTCTAGTGTATTGTTTTAAAGGCCCAACAATTGTTTTGGGAAGAGATGAAGCATACGCTAGTGACCTCACACACGTGCACACTCCCATTTCAAACTGCTATTGGCTTAAAACAGCAAATGTCGTGTGGTAAATCGTGACCTGTTGTGACCTTTTGTGCCTAATCATCATTGCCATGTAATTTAATTGATCAAATGAATGCAGTATTAAAATATATTAACTGCATGTGAAATAAAATAAAACTTTAAATAATAATAATGGGGCGGCGCGGTGGCCCAGTGGTTAGCGCTGACGCCTCACAGCAAGAAGGTCCCGGGTTCGAATCTCTCGGCTCGGGTGCCTTTCTGTGTGGAGTTTGCATGCTCTCCCCGTGCCCGCGTGGGTTTTCGCCGGGTACTCCGGTTTCCTCCCACAGTCCAAAAGCATGCTCCTGGATAGGTTGATTGGCTCGCAGACTAAAATTGTCCCGCAATGCCCGGCGATGGACTGGCGTCCCGTCGTCGGGTGTATTCCTGCATTACGCCCTGTGTTTTCGGGAGAGGCTCCGGCTCACCGTGACCCTATATAGGATTAAGCGGTTTCAGATAATGAGATGAGATGAGATAATAATAATGGGGTGGCACGGTGGCCCAGTGGGTAGCGCTGTCGCCTCACAGCAAGAAGTCCCGGGTTCGAATCTCGGCTCGGGTGCCTTTCTGTGTGGAATTTGCAAGTTCTCCCCGTGTCTGCGTGGGTTTTCACCGGGCACTCCGGTTTCCTCCCACAGGCCAAAAAACGTGCTGCTGCATAGAGGTAAAAAAGTGGTTTTTTGACTTGTAAATGTAATATGCAGATATAGTTCTACTGCGACATTTAAATACCTAAGCCAATAGTATCTGAAGGAACGCACGCACACGTTTGGTTCAGTACTCTGCAAAATAATCCTAAATATTATCAAATAATTTGGAGGATATTATTATTTGGAGGATATAAGTTTATAAGTTTACGTGTGTGTGTGTGCATGCAAAAAGGCACTTCATGCCTATTTCTGACCCAACACCGGTTACATTTTCCCTTTTGCATGGCCAATTTGTTTGGATAATCTTAAGAAGAGCGCTTCATGGCAGATGTGAGAATAGGTCGGGTGTGGCATTGCTCCCATGATACCAAGCATGGCGAGTTTCACACGAAGTGTCACAATGCTCTCAAAATGATCTTTGGTAAAAGTTTAGAAAACGCTGCGTTAATTGTGCTCGACAGGAGCGCACACTTGTTTTGGAAAAATGGAAACGAGCATGCTGTTACAAATACAGTAGATATTCAAGAGAAACATTAATTATATTAGTTCACGAAAAGGTTAATTCACTTTAATTACTACGTGCCAAAAAAAAAGCGGAGTGAATAATTACACGTCAGCAAGAAGCCCTCTTCATCAATGGCCAATTACTTGTCCTATTCATTAAATGTTGGCCACATGTTTTGAAAATGCTCCTTGACCCCCACGAACGTTCAGTCAGAACAATGAACAGCAGAGCCACGTGATTATGGGTAATACAAGTGTTCGAGCATCATGCTACTCAGAAGTATAATGTTCTTTAAGAGTGGGAGTTTTTTGGTTGTGCCTAAATGTAATACAAAGAGAGTTGATGGTCTAGCCACTGTGAAAAATATAAGCATAGCCCTTTCCCATTGAGACTTTCATCACTATGATTATGAACGAAAGGGCAGGGTGAAGAAATATACGTTAAACTAAAGCCTTCATGCTAATTTTCTCTTCAAAAAGTAATGTCCATGTGCAGTAATTAGCAATAACAACCTCTCTTTGCAAGCACCGGAAGACTACCTTTTTAACTGCAGCATTACACTGGTGCTGAAATACAGCTCAGATGCCAGAGCAATGGGCTGTTAGTTGCAAGGTTGTAAATCAAATCCCAATTGAGGTTCATTCAACCAACCATCCAGTATCTTGAGCACTATTAGGCGAGCATCCTATGATGAGAAGTCAACAGTAGTCATGCTTTGTAACATACTGGCCCGAACGCAGATCAATAAACGTGCGCGCTCATTCAACCTTGTGATATGTTTTACGTTATCTTTTATATACATGTACAGAAGTTAGACATGACTGGAACCCACCTGTCTTGACGATGAGAAACTCAACCACTCAGCTACCCGTAGTTTGTGCGGAATGTTCATCTCTGTCTTCAGTGGTTGTGTGTGTGGAACGGAGTGCCATTTGAAGCCCCATTAATGGGAGATAAACACATTTACAGATTAAGCTACTGCTACGATGCCATCTTACTGTCTGCTGCGAATGTTTCTCTGTAGAAGTACTTGCTCCGGCAGCACATTGACTAAAATTGGAACGATACAAAGACGGTTGGCATGGCCCCTGTGCAAGGATGACACGCAAAATTGTGAAACTTGTCAGTCGAAGGGCCTATATAAACGTTTACATCCAATATATTCGTTTTACCAATTAGCCAATAAAATTAAACTTCAGGCTGTACCCTTGATCTGTATAACGCTAGTATAGTTGTTACAATTTACACGATTAAATGGAATAGTACTGTACTGTAACTAGCATTTGATGGCATGATTTGCGCAGTGGCAACACGTGCCTCACAGCAGAGCTTTCGGTGGCTCCATGCTTAGTATCAAACGGGACTCGTCTTCTGTGATAGTCTCATCTCATTATCTGAAACCGCTTAATCCTATATAGGGTCACGGTGAGCCGAGCCTATCCCGGAAACACAGGGCGCAAGGCAGGGATACACCCGGCGACGGGACGCCAGTCCATCGCCGGGTCTTCTGTGATAGTCCGAAGTCAAATGTGAAAAATCCACATCTCTCTCATGAGCACCAGTATTTCCATAAGGACACCCACTGTCGACTGCACGCGGAGTCATTGCAGTGCTTATGTTTATCGGTCGTCAAGGTAAGATGGGCTCAGATGACTTTTTTATACAATCGAAACACATCACGCTCATGTTGCAAGAGAAGCGCTTAACAAACAGCGCCACCTAGCTTTGCTAAACATATTATAATCCTCGTGTAAAAAAAATAAACACTGTCTTACCAGAGCTCGAGTGTTATTTTATCCATAATATGTTAGTGACAAATAAATATACAGCATATGTATTATTATGTTTGCTATTACAATAATACACCAATAGTTTTGATAGTGTGATTTGGTAGTTCAAGATTTTGAAACATAAAGGCCTATCGGGATAGCGTAGTGGCACAATGGTGTACACTGTGAACGCAGTCACAAAGGTAAATTTATCAACCACAGCTAACATTAAGAGCGAGAGATATCTCAAAGAGTTCTGCCTGAACCCCCCTAGCCCACTTTTCCGATTAACACTAACCAGTATGGTGAAGTATGGTCAGAGAACCCCCGTAGCAGAAAAGCATTGTGAGACCGTTATCTACAAGTGGATAACAAAGCAGTGCACACTCTTGCTGTTCAGTCATCATTGTAGACGATGCCACAAGCTCTCCACCACCCACGTCATAGCTGCTTACTGCGATCAGGCAGTAGCAGAATTGAACTCCCAACGCAAATTAATCTGGCTCAGATCACTGAGCGAGCCCAGTGATCTCACATGCACTGCGTGAATGGCAGACATGTGCTTTGCTCTCTGGAAGCTTTTTAAATTGTATTGAAGGGGATGTGGAACGCGGGTTGTGTTAACGGTTGTACATATTGTATATGCTATTATTTGTCTGTTTTGCTTTTGCAAAACTTGCTGGGAAGAGCAATACAATCAGATGTAAAAGTCTAAGTCTGAAAGCTCTGTATACGCGGTGGTTGTAACCAGGCATTGCAAATGTGGTGAGCAATCCTGTGGCTTTGTAACCCAAAGTGCAGATCTACCAAGTGACCCTCTTCAGTTTGATTTTCCACTTGTGATTAATTATAACTGCAAAAGAGATGCATGAAGACATCTACCATTCTCTCCGCAGCTCTGTGCAGCGCTTCGTGTCCCTAGGGTGAAAGCACCCTATAAATGCTATTATTATTATTATCTGCAGATGCTCAGTTAATGTTAGTTACGTATGCTCATCTTTATGTTTTAGAATTAGTTCATAGACCAGGAATGATTGAGATACTACACACACGTGATATTAGCTGTGGCCAGGCCTCATGCTTAGATCATCCAGTTCATAGTGCAGAGCCCAATACAACCCAAAAACAACGCATCAGGTTCAATGTTCGGTATTCCTCATGGTGTTTGCATTTGAAGAAAACATTAGGTCACAGAAACCCGCAAAGGAGCCTTCCAGGGTAAACGTTTCATGAAAAAAACTTCAAGCCGTGCAAAGTACATCGTTGAAGTAGTGAATGCTCTCATATCGGAGCGTAAAGGTCACAGAATGTAATTAAACTCAAGTGGTAATATCAGAAGTTTCACAAAGGCAATTACAAGGGAATAAAAAGTGAGAGAACATAAATGGTGGCTTTCAAGACAAAAGGTTGTAGATCGTGTCAAGTTTTCCGTTGAGAACCCAGCTCGTCTCGAATGGGGGGCCCGCTGGATCTGCTGCTGTGTGGATCTACGGTACGAGTGACTCACCGCTCAGGAAAACCGCGAATGAATAGTGAATATTGGTGGGAGCCCAGCCTGGTGCCCACCTGAAAAATGTTAAAATAACTCTGGGTTATGTATTGCGTGAAGCCACTCAGCAATTCCACAATAACAGTTAAACCATTGTGATAGTTTTCACGTTAAATTGATACGAGGTATTTTTTTTTACCTGGGGGTGTTTTGTAAATCCGTGCACAATTTAAATTTCGCGAAAAAATACTTGTTCAGAGTTTGGCCCACTTTATCACCGTAAAAAAATAGGAGTTTAAATGGCCCCGACGGCAAATGAACAACAATCATATTTTATGACTGCTAATACCTGGCAGCCTTTATCGTCATTTGTGTTGTGTAACGACCAATCCCGTGCGAGAGGCAGGGCCCCGAGATCAACGCCCAGATCTGTGTGGGGGACCGAGAGGGGCTTGAAAAGGCGAGCGCTCGGGGTTTTCCAGGGTCACGCTGACCCACAGAGGGCTGTGTATAGATATTATAGACACCGTGGAGTACTCGCCACGTGTCTCCGCATTGAGCCCTTTACAGTTGTTTGACCGTACTTATTACAATGGTCGGTACCGGTTGAAGACTAGTTCACTGATCACTTACCGCTAGGGGTGAAAGGACCTTATCATCTCATCTCATTATCTGAAACCGCTTAATCCTATATAGGGTCACGGTGAGCCGGAG
>JAZEWT010000009.1:1233567-1246817 GCA_036362905.1 Mordacia mordax | reverse complement strand
TTTGCTAATTTTGTCTGTGGTGCCTTTCACACTATTTTGAAAATAAGCTCTGGTTTTCTCTACCATGTAAGGCATTTTTTTCAGATGGGCAATGATGTAAGTTTTAAAGCTGTTCTTTCGGGATAGCAATGTGGAGCACATCAGCACGATGTAAGTTTTCCTGTACGATAATTGCTCCGAAATGCTAGTCTTTCAGTATAGCCGTGTCGGGCCTTCCTCCCCTCTCCTCCACAACGTTCCACTTCCTACGTTGAATGCTTGATGATGACCCAGCACGATTGTGTCTAAAGCGCAGCTCCTTAGAGCAATTCTCGTGCATATAACACTTTGCAGCCGTTTGTCAACACTGTTTTAATGTTTCACTTGATGTCTTTCATTTATTTATGGTCATTATTTCATTGAATTGATCTGTTCTGAGGTTGTTGTTGACGTGCCGCTCTCACCACGGCTCTGTGCAGAGCTTTGTGACCTTCGGGGAAAAAGGTGCATTGGAAATGCAAATGTTATGATTATATTGGTCACGGAGAGCTGGCCGAACTCAATTTACCATGCTGGTCAGATTCTATTACTATGCGATGAGTAGCCAACGAGGAACCAATGACACACATTTAAAACCAGCCTGGCAGTAGAAGCGATAGAGTTTGCTGAGCAGATCACGAAAGGACCTGCTGCTTTGTCTTTTTGGACCTTTGTTTAGCACTTTAAGGACCTCATTCGTTGGTGTCCCAACTGAGATCATTATGATACTCATCTAACTTGGTGATGTTTTGTCTCTTCTCTTACACCAGATTGTCTCTGACCCTGTCCTGTCCTCTGGACCTCACCCTCTTTCCAATGGACACGCAGCGCTGCAAGATGCAGCTTGAGAGCTGTAAGTTGACTACCATTTTTAATTTATTAACAATCTTTTCTTCTGCTATTGTTGTTATTGTTGCTAGCAGAGTGCCTGCCCCGCAGGCAATTCCAAGCATGTTAAACGTTTTCCTAACGTCTCCTGTTGATAGTGTTTGCTTCTGACAGTTTTGATCTGGATTTTTTTTCCTGATGTACAATTGGGATTATTTCTGCCTCTCTGAAGTTCTCATCTCATCTCATTGTCAGAAACCGCTTAGTCCTGTACAGAGTCGCCGTGAGCCGGAGCCTATCCTGGCAGACACAGGGCGCGAGGCAAGGATGTACCCACGATGGGACGCCAGTCCATCACCGGATAGTGAGGGAAACTTAGTCTGCGAGCCAATTAACCTATACAGCAGCATGTTTTTTTTGACTGTGGGAGGAAACCGGAGTGCCCGGCGAAAACCCACGCGAACACGGGGAGAGAACTCGCAAACTCCACACAGAAAGGCACCCGAGCCGAGAGATTCGAACCGGGGACCTTCTTGCTGTGAGGCTACAGCGCTGCCCACTGGGCCACCGTGTCGCCCGCTCTCTGAAGTTTCAGAGACGTTATCAATAAGCCTTGGATATAATTTGTGATCGTGAACATTCGAACCCTGCACCCTCGGTGTAGACACGCACACATTAAAACACTTGCTCCATTATATACAGAAACGTTACGTTTGTAATTTCACACGGCTGTTTCTGATTTCTTCCCACTCCACCAGGGCACTACCTCAACAATCCCATTTGCAAACTTACACAATCCAATTTGCATTTATATAGCATCTACATGCACTGACATCTCAAGATGCTGTAACCGACAGAAGGACAGAAGAAAAGTGGACAGTCCGGGGAAATGAGGAATGTTTATTCATTATTATTTTATAAGGCAACAGATGCTGTCAGTCTTGGGCAGAGGAGCAGAGGAGGGCGTTGAGGGTGGATTTGAACCCCGGCTCAGGGAGTAGGTGCTGGTCCTCAATGCTCTTGCGTGGAATTCGCTGGCTTCCAGTTGAATATCCACCAATGTCTCTAGGTTTTTATGGCTCGACTTACGAGAATATCTCTCCATCGCTGCTTTTTTCGCGATAGCCGTGCCGAGGCTTCCGTCGCGGTGACGTTTCGGCCTCTCGCGTTGGAGGCAAAACGTCACGAAGGCGAGAGAAAGGACACTCGACATGGCTATCCGGAAAGAGCAGCAGCTATGGAGAGCAATTCTCGTCCATTATCCCTTCTGCTCAAGCCACTCCTAACTCTGTTGACATTCCATACAACATCATTAACGTGTGTATTTTGTAAAATCCAGCTGCTCCTCCCTCTGTGTCTCCCAGTGTAATTCCATGCGTGGCTCTCTCTGTGCCATTTCGCGCACTATTCATTTATATTTAATTTACTTTGCAAATTACCATACAGTGAAACCTCTATTTAGCGGTCTTTGGAAGCAATGGATGCTGACCACTACATCCGAGACAGCAGTTTCCTCTATAAAGAATATAAATAATGCTTTATTTTCGTATTTTTATTGTTGCTAATAGATACATACGTTTCTGTGTTCAATCTCATCTCATCTCATTGTCTGAAACCGCTTAGTCCTATACAGGGTCACGGTGAAGCCGGAGCCTATCCCGGCAGACACAGGGCGCAAGGCAAGGATATACCGACGATTGGACGCCAGTCCATCGCCGGGCACTGCGGGGCAATTTAGCCTGCGAGCCAATTAACCTATGTAGCAGCATACTTTTTGGACTGTGGGAGGAAACCGGAGTGCCCGGCGAAAACCCACGTGGACACGGGGAGAGCATGCAAACTCCACACAGAAAGGCACCCGAGCCGAGAGATTCGAACCCGGGACCTTCTTGCTGTGAGGCGACAGCGCTAACCACTGGGCCACCACGCCGCCCTGTGTTCAATGATGTTCATCGAATATAGGTTGTTATAAGATATGGTCACGACTCTGTGCCTAAGATTGTCATATGAGCATTCGGATTTAAACGGGCTTCCAGACACCCTTTCACAAACATGAGTCCTTTTAACGATATTTTACTGTCTTGTATTTGTCTACCGTACGTTATGGCCGGTGACACCTGCCAATTAAACAGGTCACCGAAGTAACAGGTAGCCTGATTAATGAGCGCAATAAGACATTTGTGAGCGAACAGTAATGCGACCTCCCGTTGCAGTTGGCTACACCACGGAAGACCTGCGCTTCATCTGGGAGCCTGGAGACCCCGTGCAGATGGATCAGGTCGCCCTCCCCCAGTTCGATGTCGGCACCGACAACATCGAGTACGGAAACTGCACCAAGTTCTACAAGGGAACAGGTGGGCGCGCCGTGGCACAACAGTGAAGGCGAGGGCATCTTTTATTTTAATGACGTAAGTTTTCGGTGGCTCGATGCGCGATGATTGCTTCGAGAAGCTGCCCTCTCGGGGACAGCCGCGTCGGAGAGAGGGAGCGATCGACGCGGCTGTCCCCGAGAGAGCAGCTTTTCGAAGCGATCATCGCGTTCACTTTTATTGTTTAAAAATTACTTGAAGCAAAGTGTGGGTTATTGTGGCCGCTGGGTCTCACGCTCAGGAGCCCACCATATGTTACAAGCACGTTACAACGAACAACAGCCATATTTGCAAAGGGTAAAGCATTTCCCTTTGGGATATCATGCGATACAGAGTTGTCCAGATATCGTGTGACCCCCATTTAATTCCCTAAAACAAAACAAAAACCCATTTCATACCAATGGAAGAAGCAATGTGAAAAATGACACGTATGATCTTTATTAATGGGGAATGTATGAATAGCTCAAATTAAAGAGCAAAGGAAAATAAATGCTCGGGGTCGATTGAATGGTGGTCGCAAGACATGTGCACAACCCTGTTGAGCGCAGATAGGACACGTGACGTGATCGGTCCTCGTCACAATTTCACCAACAATCACGGTTCGGAGCCGTGATTTAATCAGGAGTTGGTTTTGTCAAGAATCCCTCGCGGCGGCAGGGGTTACACGAACTCATTAAGTACAAGGATTACAATTAAAACAATTAATTTTTGTAATGAGGAGAAAAGGTTTTTTTACCGTTTTTGGCAGTTATACAGGTGTTAAAATCTTAAAACACCAAAATAGACACCTTTCACAAAGTGTCTAGTTTGTAAAAGCCACACATATTTGTGGCGAAATATGCAAACAGGAAGCTTTGACAACATATGCATTGTCCTTCAAACTGATTGGCCTACACCAGACGTGGCTTTCTTTTAATTTATTTTTGCTTGCATGATTTGAGGCACGTCTCACGAATATAGGAACTCATTTAATTGGCTGAATCTATGCATCGTCTTCACATCTAAAGCTGCCACGATGTAAGCTGGCATGCACCTAGTGGGCACGTTGTGAACTAATGCGGAGATTAGTTTACTGTGGCTTGATTTTTACATGCGACTAGAGCCTCATGGCTCGGGTGCCTTTCTCTGGAGTGTGCGTGCTCTCCACGTGCCTGCGTGGGCTTTCGTTGGGCACTCCGATTTCCTGTCACCGTCCAAAGACTCGCTGCTGCCCAGGTTAATCGGCCTGCTAAGTAAATTGCCCCAAAAAATTCCCTGCGATGTGCTGGCGTCATATCATGGGTATAGCCCCGCCTTGTGCCCTGTGTCTGTCGGGATAGGCTCCGGCCCTCGGGGACCCTGTACAGAATTAAGCAGATACCGATACTGAACTGACCGGTGCCACAGAACTTTGTGCACATTTATTTGTTAAATTTAAACAAGAGGACTTGAGAAGCCTTGACTTAATTTATTTACAACTTGTCCAAAAACACTATCAATCATGTTGTCACCGGTGGTATTTTTAGCACATGCGGTAACTCGTTTTTTTCCAAATCACGATTAGTGGCCAGACAGCTTGTGGAATGGAATGTTCACACTCACACCAGAGAACAGCTGATGTTCATTCAGAACTCTTTGTTTCCAAGTGCTATATTAAGGTCCCTGAATAATTGAGAGTGAAGATGGACAATGGTGTGATGGCCGGGTCGAAAGTTCCGTACCCAAAACTGTTTGTAAACCACATTTAAATTGGCATTGCCACTTCAATTAACAATGCTTCCTGATGCGAAAGTTTAAACTCAAATAGACAGATGCCATGGTGACATTATAACATTACACTCACAATTACTGCGGTACATCTTTTTTTATTCATATCACACCAGGCCAAATTGATAATAATCGTTGCTCGAGAGCATAGCTCTCTGGATTATACTGCATATTGTGAGGCTTGATGTTCGAACCACAGAGGAGAATGATATAACTCATCCACACACACACGTTAATGCAGTATTGCATAAAACGTTTATTTGTTTCTACATTACGAATGTTTATGTGCAATCAACATAATCCTCCGCCATGCTTTGCTGCCAGTCACAATAGTTCCCTTACCACCTGTCGGAAATGTTACAGCTTGGTGTATTTAACCAGGCTTGGTAGCCTTTATTCCTAGGCCTGCCTTGGTTGTCACGTGCCTTTTATAATGTTAATGAGTCTCCAGGTGACATTTCAAAGGCATCGATTTTTCTATTACCTCTTTATTAGAAAGGCTTTCCTTTATTAAGAAGATTTTCCTTTATGCTTATTTATTAAAAGTTATGCGGCCGCACATTGCTATTACGTAGGCCAAGGAACTCAAAAGTGTGTTTTTTTTATTCTCACTTTGATGTAACGAATATACAGCCAACTTTGCCTGGATCACTCGAGCCCTGGCACATCATTAAACTATTCGCCAGATATCAGTAACATACGACGTTGCATAATTAGATATTTAAAAACCAAGCTTAATACACACGTATGGTACTAACCTTCGTTTCCACTACCAAAGATGGACATCGCTGTATAAAGAATGGCTGTTATCGTGTTCATGCCGAGACACGCACTGACCTTGACACTGCTCTCGTAAATAAACCCACATGACCTCATTACAACCAAACACTAGGCTCGTGCAGTGACTCCCCGTTTATATCAGGGACTCTGACCCGATGTTTTTATGTAATGAAACTATTTTAAATCCTACGTTTCCAAAATAAATTGATCTCAGTTGTTGGTCATTTCAGGCTGTAGTTATACATGTATGATGCACTGTATTTGTTTTAATAAACCGCATTTTCTTTATTTTTACATTGTCTAACACTTGGGAGGGCGACACGGTGGCCCAGTGGGTAGCGCTGTCGCCTCACAGCAAGAAGGTCCCGGGTTCGAATCTCGGCTCGGGTGCCTTTCTGTGTGGAGTTTGCGAGTTCTCTCCCCGTGTCCACGTGGGTTTTCGCCGGGCACTCCAGTTTCCTCCCACAGTCCAAAAAGCATGCTGCATAGGTTGATTGGCTCGCAGACTAAATTGCTTGCAGTGCCCGGTGATGGACTGGCGTCCCATCGTCGGTATATCCCTGCCTTGCGCCCTGTGTCTGCCGGCATAGGCTCTGGCTCACCGCGACCCTGTACAGGACTAAGCGGTTTCTGACAATGAGATGAGACATTGCGTAACACCTGGGATTTACGTGTGAAAGGCGAAATTAAAGTTAATCAAAATAAGTTTTACCGAGGCTGCGAATGTCAAACTGAAGAGCAATGTGCACTGGTTAAACGTTGATCCGAGTGCATTCGTAAAACGGCGTTATCGCACTAAACCTGTCGAAGTTGATCACCGTAGAAGTTCATCACTGATAGCTTGACAGAGGTGCGCTGAGATGCGTGTTGTCACGACGGGGCAGTTGGAGGCAGTCGCTCTTTCCAGCATCAGCGGGGGGAGGAGGAGCGACGCTCACAACAACAGATTAAACAATTCTCATCTCATCTCATTGTCTGAAACCGCTTAGTCCTATACAGGGTCACGGTGAGCCGGAGCCTATCCCGGCAGTCACAGGGCGCATGGCAGGGATATACCGACGATGGGACGCCAGTCCATCGCCGGGCACTGCGGGGCAATTTAGCCTGCGAGCCAATTAACCTATGCAGCAGCATGCTTTTTGGACTGTGGGAGGAAACCGGAGTGCCCGGCGAAAACCCACGCGGACACGGGGAGAGAGCATGCAAACTCCACACAGAAAGGCACCCGAGCCGAGAGATTCGAACCCGGGACCTTCTTGCTGTGAGGCGACAGCGCTAACCACTGGGCCACCGCGCCGCCCAGATTAAACAATTAAACACAGCAAATTAGCACAGTAGGGAGCACAAGGTAGCCCATCTGCCAGTCATCTCAGCCAGGCAGCCCGTGACACCCGGCTCTGACCCGTGGCCTCGCGCGTGCTGGCGCGGAGTGCTGGCGCGGCGTCACCGCCGCTGAGTGGCGCACGCCGGGCGGTTGTTGCGTCGCCGCAGGATATTACACCTGCGTGGAGGTGATCTTCACGCTGCGGCGACAGGTGGGCTTCTACCTGATGGGAGTCTACGCCCCGACCCTGCTGATCGTGGTGCTCTCGTGGCTGTCCTTCTGGATCAACCCGGACGCCAGCGCTGCCCGCGTGCCGCTCGGTAAGCGTCCGCGGACACGAGTCCCAATCCCGCTGCGTTTCCGTCTCTTCTCTGCCCTACGTCGACACGGTGGCGACGTCGACCCCCCCCCCCGCCCGGGGGAGGTTTTCACGGCTGTGGTCGCCGAGGTGACCGACTGCACGGTTTGACGGGCCATGTGCGGGCCCCGCTCCATCGCGGGGCACTGGGGGACCATTTTGTTAACTCTCACTTAACCTGGGCGTGTTTTTGGGACGGTGGGAGGAAAACCGGAGCAGCCGGCGAAAGGCCAACGCGCACACGGGGGAGAGAACTCTCAAACTGCGCACAGAAAGGCACCCGAGCCGGGGAACCAAACCCGGGACCTTCTTGCTGTGAGGCGACAGCGCTACCCACTATGCCACTGCTCCGCCAACCCCCCGACCCCCCCCACCCCCCAGATTTACTGGGTCGACTACGTTACCCCCGCTGCACAATTTGCCTCCGGCTCACATAGTAACTTCGCCTTATTTGCGATTTTTGCAGTTGAAAATGCCATATCTACTCATGCTGTACACGCTAACATGTGTCCAAAAGATACAGATGGAAAAGGAAAATTTTAAACAAAACTGTATCGTGGAGCATCGCAAATAATCACACACGTGATGAAATAAAAATGGCTAAGATAAGAATGGCTTGGTTAATTATCCTCACTAAATTTCCCTCGGTGTCCTGAGATGTTGTAACTTGCTTACCACTCCCTGCTGGAAGACTGTTAAAAAGTTGAATAGGTCAACGGTTCCTTCCGGCTGACACAATAAAGTGACTGGCTACTGATGTAGGTTTTCACGACTCGATGAACGATGGTTGCTTATCAAAGCTGTTCTTTCGAGGTAGCTGTGCCGAGCGCTCCTCCTCTCTCCTTGGCGACATTTCACCTCCCACCTTGCAGGAATCAGGAATCTTCAAGCGTACCGTGACTGAGTCACATTCAGAGTGATTGAGTCACATGCGGTCACAGTAAACAATAACAACTGACTGACCCGCATGATTCTGCGATGTAACAATCCATGCACTGATGATTGCTTCGAACAGCTGCTCTCTCGGGACAGCCGCGTCGATCGCTCCCTCTCTCCACCTCGCGACGTTTCGCCTCACGCGTTAGAGGCATCCTCAGGCGCAGTGTGCATGCGTAGGGCCCGTTGCTCCTTTATATGTGTGGGCACTACGCACGTGTTTTGGTTCGCTGCGCTTGATCTGCATTACTAATGATTCCCGAATATTTATTCTTCAAGAGCGTGAGGTCGTGATCAGTGGAGGCTGTGTAGGAAGGCAACGTTTCTGAAAGAGCCTGAAGGAGCCAGATGGTGCGAGACTTTATGAGCTGACAGAACACAAAAAATAGGACTGATTCTGGCTGCCTGTTGACCATAATATTTTATACTTTAAACATGAAATTTTGATTATGAACATTGCAGACAGTAGGTTAATCATATAAATATTGTTTTGAGGCAGTATTAAAAAGTGAATATAAAATTTCCTCACAGATATTACGTAGTGGCTATGACAGTGATCAACCGCTTGACTCTGGCTTATATGCTCACAGAGTAACACTTAATCATTTACTTTGAAATATGCCACAGCTCTATTTGCACATGTTACTAGCTGTTATGCAATTACCTTTCAAAATAAGAGTAATAAAAAAAATTAACTCATACTTTGAAACAAACTAATTTCTGGAAGAAAAAAAAACTGCCTGTCTCTAATAAGTGGGAATTTCCAGGGGAGTGACAAGTGAATTGGAGAATCCTGCGATTACTGTATTTACTACCCAGCTTGGGAGCCCTAATGTGTTTTTTGGCACAAAAATTACAACTTTTGCACGTGAAGAAATGACAGAAATTGCTTGATTGAAATTGTGGTGCATTGAGCACTCCGACTTTTCCTTGATGGGTTCATGCATATTTGAAACGTCGATGCCATTGTATGGCATAAATGCGGATTTATAACTACCTTACAGTGTTTTCTCATAATTAAGTTGTAGCTATCATTCAGCTTGTTAATCTACATTTCTGAGCATTGCTTCGAAAAGCTGCTCTCTCGGGACAGCCGCGTCGATCGCTTCCTCTCTCCACCTGTCGACGTTTCGCCCCACACGTTAGAGGCGCCTGAAGATGCCTCGACAGAGCAGCTCTTCGAAGCAATCATCATGCATCGAGCCGTGAAAACCTACATCATAACAATCTAAATTTCAGATTTTACCCGCAGATGTTACGATCACACTTACAATTGTACAAAACTAGAGAATGTTTTTCCCTTCCACAGTCACATACATATCTATGATTGCTCAGCATATTTTTTTTTCTAATTTGCTTTTGGCTATGTTCCTCATTATACGAATCTGTGCTTGACGGACAGCTGGAGGGATTTGTGAGATCCTCCAGCGTAATAGTCCCTCAACACGGGCAGTTTGTGTTCCATTTTGAAATGCTTAAACTATTGTATGCATCATGAGCTCTCCTGTGGCCATATATCTCCTTGGAATTTCTCTTTAAATGTTAATGCAGCTCTGTTGGTTGAATCCTATGCATCTATTAGCGGCCTTTTGAATTATATTGATGATATTTATTCCCTATTACCATGAAAATATTGTGCATCTCTTATGAAACAGCCTCCTGGATTTTTTCCCCCAATCTTTCACAGATTGTCCAAATAGCTCCCAACTACATCCGAATCCCTTTTCGTGATGCGGCACCATGGTCTGCTTCGTGTTTCAAAATCATCTTCGCCAAATGGGCTGCACTGCCAGATCTCTGCGACAGCCATTGCTTTGGAGCGAGCTTAATCTCTGCGACAGCCATTGCTTTGGAGCGAGCTGAATGAATCGGCTCTTGAATTGCCACCACTGGACACGGCTGGGTGTGGAATACGTGTTCACTTTATCACAGCATCGTTTGCTCAATACGACACGTGCCATGCATATGGAAACCGCATGGGTGAGAGTGATTTTGAATATGACCGCCACTCACAGGATGTCTAATCCTTACGTTGTTTAACTGGATCTCTACAAAATATGGAACGATAAGCGACGGTGTCTCGACAGTTATACGAGTGTTAAACTTGTAATGATTTGTAATGTAACTGTCCTGTGATTGTGCGTCAAGCAAAGCCGCATTAAATCATTCGTCTATTTATTGCGTTTCTATAAATCACCACGCGGTTGCCCCCAATATTCAGACAATCGCGCTGGAACATCACAGTGAGACCTCTCCTACCAGCGATGGTCTGCGGTTAACTTGTTGACTCTCGTTATTACGATTCGTGAAAATCCAAACCGGGAATTGAACCCAGTCCCTTGTTCCAGTGAGACACAAACGTTGCCAGTGTACAAATACACAGTGCACCAAATAGTACCCTGCAGACACCGCAGAAAGAATGATAAACAGAACAGAAATGAATTTCATCGTGGCATCTCGGCTCTTGGCCATAATCTGCCAACCGTTAGGCTCGCACAAATGAAATGAAAAATTGATGTTTTTGAATATTGTTCTTAAAAAGCTTCTAGGAATTTAATTGTGACTTTGAAGGCAATGTGTATCGGCGTAAGAACATTTCTGCACAATATTCTCAGCCGTCAATTCTCTACGAGTAGCCAATGGTCATTTAGCAAGTGTTGGACTCGTTAATATCACGTGACCCCAACGAAGAAGTTTGTTAGTTAATTTACGAGGCATTCAATGTGAGAATGGTGAGAAAGGTACCATTGCTGTAGAATTATAATCTCTTGGGCCAGATCAGACGGAGATTTCGACACTTCCTTGGGGGGTGGCCGTGTCAAAATTTGACGTTTTTGAAAAGCGGGCCCTATATAAAAATAATATAAAAAAATAAACACTCAATGTACTGTCACTTATGGGTAACGATCAACGCCTCCTCCGTCGCTCCACTCCACCACCTTGGTTCAACCACTGCATGCGTTAACTTAAAATCTCATCTCATCTCATTGTCTGAAACCGCTTAGTCCTATACAGGGTCGCGGTGAAGCCGGAGCCTATCCCGGCAGACACAGGGCGCAAGGCAGGGATACACCCACGATGGGACGCCAGTCCATCGCCGGGCACTGCGGGGCAATTTAGCCTGCGAGCCAATTAACCTATGCAGCAGCATGCTTTTTGGACTTTGGGAGGAAACCGGAGTGCCCGGCGAAAACCCACGCGGACACGGGGAGAGCATGCAAACTCCACACAGAAAGGCACCCGAGCCGAGAGATTCGAACCCGGGACCTTCTTGCTGTGAGGCGACAGCGCTAACCACTGGGCCACCGTGCCGCCCGATATATTGTCATCATTAATTAATTGTTATAATTGGGCTGCATCGTTATAAAGATTTAGAAGGAAGAATAAGTAACCAGCGTTTAATTCTCGTCTAAAAGGGCCAATCAACAAAATAGTTAGCACGTGATGACAGGAGTACTACCCTTATCCGAGGCGCGTGTCCACTGCTGGGTGAGATGAGGCAGTGAGGAGATGGGACCAGCGATCTCTTGATACACACAGGCGAGCTGCCAGGTGGACGTTTAGTGAAATTGTGAATTGTGTCACCATTCACCTTGGTGCTCATCTCAACTCATCACATTGTCAGAAACCGCTTGGTCGCGGTGAGCCGGAGCCTATCCCGACAGACACAGGGCGTAAGGGAGGGATATACCCCCGACGAGACGCCAGTCCATCACCGGGCACTGCGGGCAATTTAGTCTGCAAGGCAATTAACCCATGCAGCAGCATGTTTTTTGGACTGTGGGAGGAAAACGGAGTGCCCGGCGAAAGCCCACGCGGACATGGAGAGAACATGCAAACTCCATACGCAAAGTCACCCAAGCCGAGATTTGAACTCGGGGTTTCTTGCTGTGAGGCGACAGCGCTACCCACTGGGCCACCGTGCCACCCCTTGGTACTCATGATAGATGTTTATTATTGCCGCCTAATGTACCCAACTAGTGTGCAAGCTCGATATTTGAGACTCGTCTGACACAACAAACGTACGCAGTGACCAAACCGACTACATATAAAATCAAGGGTTAATAAACTCACAGCAACAGTCTGTGCAAAAATGAAACTCTCACTGGAATCATGAAATAAACAGTAACACGCAAGATTTCACGGTGAAACAAACTCACAGCACCAACTTGTTACAAAGAGGAAACCCCAATCATAACCATGAAGTAAACAGTAGCACTCATGATTGCACAGCACAAAAGTGACAAAAATTTTCCAATAAATTAGCAGTAAGCAAAGATGAGCAAGAATGCAACAGTAGGATGAAAACGATCGAAGGGGGTTTTTTTGCTAAACAAAAGGAAAAAACATGCGTAACTCTTCACAGTGGCCCAGTGGGCAGTGCTGTCGCCTCACAGCAAGAAGTCCCGGGTTCGAATCTCGGCTCGGGTGCCTTTCCGTGTGGAGTTTGCATGTTCTCCCTCCCCGTGTGCGTGTGGGATTTTTGCAGGTATTCCAGTTTCCTCCCACCGTCCAAAGACACACTGCTGCCTAAGTTAATTGGCCAGCTGAGCACAATTGCCCCACCCCACCCCACCCCCCCCCAAAAAAAAAACTCTGCTCTGCGATTAACTGGCGTCACAACCTGGGTATTCCCCCACCTTGCGCCCTCTATCGGCCGGGATACGCAGTGTCTAGCAAATGTTGGCACCGGCTGAATGCATGGCGACCTTCCCCTCGCCTCTCTGTGATTTCCTCGCTACACCTCTATAATGATGTAAGTCGCCCTGGATAAGGGCGTTTGCTAAACAATAATTAATAATAATTTTAAAAAGACCGATCAATTTTTGCAATTGCAGCAGGTCCCAGGGCGGCGCGGTGGCCCAGTGGTTAGCGCTGTCGCCTCACAGCA
>JAZEWT010000009.1:1193507-1218703 GCA_036362905.1 Mordacia mordax | reverse complement strand
TTGGATGGTAAGCAACCCTGCCAATAAGCTAAGGCTATCTTATAGTCATGCATATTAAAATCAATCTTGGCACAGGTCAGACATTGCAGGGCTGCACGTTTACCGCTCTTCCCCTACTCAGGGATGAAGATAACTTCATTATGTTATCGGTACGGTCGCATCACAACCCACTTTCCCACCTGTACCGAATTCCTCGACCACTTTCTTACTCGTACGCGATACTGGACCGCTCCGACTTGTCGTCAAAACAAATAATAATTCTAATAATAAATATTATTCACAACGCACACACGGTCATTCAATTTCGAAGGTATGCACAGAATGACTCAGAGGCAGGAGGTAACCTACAGAGCAGGGCAGGTCAAACCGCGTGGTAATCTGGCACCGCATCCTATTTATTACGATGTCCACACCGCACCAGGTGATCCTGAACAACCCCGGGCGGATCGCGGCCGAGAAGGTGCGGCAGGCGCGCCGGCAGAAGGTGCGAGCTCCCGAGGAGGATCAGGAGCGAGGAGCGCTGCGTGGCGCCGAGTCTTCACGTCACTCGTTTGGCGTTGGCGCGGCGGCCGGCGGTGGAGGCACGCTGGGCCGGCCTTCCCCGCGCTTCAACCCGGCCTCCAACGGCATGGCCACGCCCGGCCACATCAGCATCCTGCAGGTGCGTGTGCCGCGGAGTCGTCCCCGTTATTCGAGCCGCACGAACAATAAGCGCTGCAGCGTTGTGGCATGGTAGGACAAGGGTGCAGAAGGCCCGCAGTGTTGAATGCCACCTAAATCTGCAGAATGCATAGATAGCTAATTAGTATTCGGGATGTATTGTGTATCGGTGTGTGGGGAATCATGTGTTAAGGGAGGGAGATTTGAAATTGGAACATTGCCCGATATCGCACACTCTATATTTCATTTCAAGGCAGTGTTATTGACGAATGCCTTGCGTTTAATATTCTATTCGTTGGGCATCAACTCCACTGCAGTATCACAATAGTTGGGATTATCTCCACGAAGCCTACCTCAGGATATGTTTGCATGCCTCTGGGGCCCGTGACATGTTCACAGAGCCAGTGGTAAAGGAAACAAACAGAAGCCAGCAAGACCCGCTATAGGAGGCTCGCTTCTATTTAACTTTCAGTTAAACTCTCCGGATGTTGATGTTGACATACCGTTCTCTCCACAGCTCGGATTTTTAAAAAAATGTTATTGTTGCTGATTCACCTTTCTCGTGCCGTTCTTGTTGACGTGCCATTCTCTCCGCAGCTCTGTGCAGCGCTCCGTGACCCTCGGGTGAAAAGTGCTCTATAAATGCAATTATTATGATTATTGCAGTACATTCATGATTACATTGAAAGCCTAATTTAGTCACAAGACTCTTTTTCACAAGTGGGCTGCATTAGATGGTCGACCATTAATGCATTTTGGGCTTGTGGGAGGAAATTAAGGTACTCGTGAATGAGAGCAACACTTACAAAAAGTAGAACTTAGCGTTTACATTTCCTGACCACTTAAAAGTTCTATGTAGACTGTCCAGCCGTGAGATACAAAACAATTGGGCCACCTCACCCAGTACAAAAGAGGGTGGGTAGCGCTGTCGCCTCACAGCAAGAGGGTCCCGGGTTCGAATCTTGGCTCGGGTGCCTTTCTGTGTGGAGTTTACATGTTCTCTCCCCGTGTCTGCGTGGGTTTTCGTCGGGTACTCCGGTTTCCTCCCACAGTCCAAAAAACACGCTGCTGCATAGGTTAGTTGGCTCGCAGACTAAATTGCTTGCAGTGCCCGGTGATGGACTGGCGTCCCATCGTGGGTATATCCCTGCCTCGCGCCCTGTGTCTATCGGGATAGGCTCCGGCTCACCGCGACCCTGTAGAGGATTAAGCGGTTTCTGCCGATGAGATGAGACGAGACATTTCAAGCTTTCCAAACATACCCAATATTGATGATTGCTTCGAAAAGCTGCTCTCTCGGGACAGCCGCGTCGATGGCTCTCTCTCCTCTCCTCGCGACGTTTCGCCTCACACGTTGGAGGCATCCTCAGGCCTCCAACAGCAGCTTTTCGAAGCAATCATCATGCATCGAGCCGTGAAAACCTACATCATTACATACCCAATATTGTCCGACAATTGAAAATAAAGTGCACGGAGTCTGATGAGCCCTGGAATAATTTCGTGCCCGTGTCTTTTGTGAATGGCTGGCATGTGGCCAGCTTTTCCTCTAATTGGCCTCTTGTTGATGCCGCTGCCCTGGAATATCTGTCAGTCTAACCGGCACATTAAAATGCCCGTTTTCTGCAAAGTTTTGTAACAACGGTGGCGCGGTGGCGCAGTGGTTAGCGCTGACGCCTCACAGCAAGAAGGTCCCGGGTTCGAGTCTCTCGGCTCCGGTGCCTTTCTGTGTGGAGTTTGCATGCTCTCCCCGTGTCCGCGTGGGTTTTCGCTGGGTACTCCGGTTTCCTCCCACAGTCCAAAAGCATGCTCCTGGATAGGTTGATTGGCTCGCAGACTAAAATTGTCCCGCAATGCCCGGCGATAGACCGGCGTCCCGTCGTCGGGTGTATTCCTGCCTTGCGCCCTGTGTTTCCGGGATAGGCTCCGGCTTCACCGTGACCCTATATAGGATTAAGCGGTTTCAGATAATGAGATGAGATGAGGTGAGTGCTCAAAAACGCAACACCCAAGACAATTCTCATCTATACCCACGATGGGACGCCAGTCCATCACCGGGCACTGCGAGCAATTTAGTCTGCGAGCCAATTAACCTATGTAGCAGCGTGTATTTTGGACTGTGGGAGGAAACCGGAGTGCCCGACGAAAACCCACGCGGACACGGGGAAAGAAGCTCGCAAACTCCACACAGAAAGCAACACCCGTGATATTGCTGAAGTTCGCCCTCAGCTGTGAATAGGCATCGAATTCCAGGATTTTATGATTTGATCACTCACGGTCATTCATGCTTTATACTTATGTAAAGCCAAACAATGGCTTTTTGTGGCAAACTGTGTCACGAGCGGAAAGTCTGATTTAATAAAATTAAAGTTTACATAAAAAGGTCACATCGTTGTTATTCTAAATAGTGCGTTTACGTTTACAGCCTATCATGAAATATATTCAAGTAAAGTGTCAAACCTTGACATTTACTCATTTTATATATTGTAATTAACGGACGATATTCGGGTTATATTTAAATGCTTAATTGAAGAAAAATACAAGCTGAGTGGTCCTTGAGACAGATACAAATGTGAGTAATGAGCTGAGCAGCGCTCACCTTTAACATGAGGAGACCAACTTATGTCCTAACTGATCTACAAACTGTTGTCCTTAATCACGGAAATGTCATCGGAACTAATCGTTGATGTAACATTGAATTAATTACCTGCTTTTCAAACACATAGTTTACAAAACGACCTGACATTTTCTCAGGATTCAGATATTTGTGCGGCAGCATGTTTTTTGGACTGTGGGAGGAAACCGGAGTGCCCGGCGAAAACCCACACTGACACGGGGAGAGCATGCAAACTCCACACATCACTATTATTGGTAATTTCTGCCTTAACGTGATTTACTGATGTCTGTTTGTGACAAATGTGTAGTGCAACGCGTCCAGTTGTCACTGTTTCACAAGGATCGATGTGAGAATATAAATATATATACATAGCAAGGATTTTCACACTTTTATAAATGGGACACTTGTCTGATTGTAGTTGTGTTTGAACAATAGTAAACTACACTAAATAATTCAGTAGTGTATAACTTGCGAGTAAAAATGTATTGGTGTTGATATTCTGCAGTAGACTTTTCACATATAATTGGAAAATTAAACTGTGGTATTAATAATGAATAATAATTAGTAATTGCATTTTTAGAGCACTTTTCACCCCAGGGTCACAAAGCGCTGCACAGAGCTGCGGAGGGTAACGAAACACGTCAACAGCGAGATAAGAACGTCAAATCAGCAACAATAACGGGGGTTTTTTGTACAAATCCGAGCCGTAGAGAGAACGGCATGCCAACATCGTCAGGATAGTTCAACTGAAAATCAAATAACAGCAATAAATTGTAGAAGGAAATAAAATAAGCGATAATAAAAAAAGTAATTCTTCAACAAATAAGGAAGGAATAAATGTTCCTGAGCAGGCGCAGGTCGGAAGAGAGCCAACATCCCGGTTCGACAACACTGAGCGGTATCAACAGTCCTAGCCAGAGGACTTGAAAGCCTTACGGAACAAATGAGTCTTGAGACGAGATTTGAAGAAGCCCAGTGACTCAGCTGAGCGAATTTCCAATGGAAGGGCATTCCAGAGTCTGCGAGCAGCGCGCGAGAAGGCTCTGTCATCCATCGAATGGAGGTGGGATCTGAGTTCATGCAGCAAGCAGTCCGTATTGGAGGATCAAAGTTGTCATGTTGAGGAGGGTGCCTGAAGTTCGTCACGGATATATGTCGGAGCAGCGCCAGTGAGAGCCTTGTAGGTGAGAAGGAGGATCTTGAATTCGATCATGTATTTAACCGGTGACCAGTGCAGAGACACCTGTACTGGGGATCTGTGATCGTGGATGGGTGTGCGAGTGAGGACTCCAGCAGCCGCTTTCTGCACACATTGGAGAAGATTGATCAGGTAGGCAAGGATGCCAGGGAGCAGTGCATTGCAGTCATCGATACGTGAGGAGATGAAGATGTGTTTTAGCTTCTCAGCATCAGCGGGTGATAGGATGTAGCGCAGTCTGGCTATATTTCTGAGATGGAAATAGGCGACCTTCGTCACCTTGTTGATGTGTGTCTCGAAGGTGAGTGAGGAACCAAGAATAACTCCTAGACTCCGGACTGCCTTAGCAACTTCAATGGTCTGGTCATCAAGCATCAATTGGATAGGTTCAGCCTTGGATTGGACAATTGGTGCGGGGTTCCAACAAGCAAAACTACTGTTTTGTAACCATTTAGTTTTAGAAAAATTGAATTGAGCCAGGCCTTTACTGTTGGCAGCGAGCATGACATGCAAAAACCAGACGCATTGATGGAAAACTTTGCGTGGATATAGATTTGGATGTCATCGGCATAGCAATGGTAGCTGAGATTGAGGCTGTGCAGGATATGGCCGAGAGGTTGTATGTCGATGCCGGAGAGGAGTTGGGCCAAGAACTGAAACCTGAGGAACTCCAGAAAAAACAGGATCGATCTCTGAGTTTGGTCCTCCGAAGCTGACGAACTGCTTACGGTCGGAGAGGTAGGAGCTCAGCCAATACAGGGCACTGCCAAAAACCCCTATAACCTCCAGTCGCTCAAGTAAGATCGGGTGGTCAAACGGTATCAAAGGCAGCGCTCAGATCCAGGAGGACAAGAATACTTGGCAAACCTTCATCAGCAGCGACGAGTTTATCATCAACTACTTTTACCAGAGCAGTTTCAGTCCTATGGCCGAATCTGAACCCAGATTGTTTCCAATCTGGGTTCAGATTCGGCATAAACACCACGGCTTAACGTAAACACCGTGGTGATGTCAGCACCAATTAGTTGTGTATGGCAGTGGCTGTAGTTATGATTGCTGTGGGTTCCTGCAGCGTAAATGATCAGAGGCAATAGCTTGTTGGAACCAGTATATTGTGTAGGTCTCTACTCTTCTCATTTCTTTCATTCCCAAACGCTACGAATGCGGATGCACTCCCCAATAGACTGGAGATGCTTGTCTGTCAAGGGACATTAATCGATGTTGCCTTACAGCAATAAAATATGGGTCATCTCATTAGAAACATTGTATTATGTCCTTCTGGATATTGACCTTTTTGGATTATGGACAATAATTCACTCGGGGAATTGTCGGTGTGTACTGCACAGCTTTCAGAATATGATGTTATGGATGTTATCTAAAAGAAAAGGCTTTACCCATTTTTCTGGCAATAGCTCAGTGTGAAGTTCTTTAAAAAAAGAAACACCAAATTAACACCTTTCGCAAGGTGTAAAGTTTGCAAAAACCGTTCCCTTTTTTCTACGCCTCCAGCGTGGGAGAAGCATAACATGACGGAGGAGGGAGGAACGCGCGGCCAAATTATCCCTAAAGAACAGTTCACGAGAGCAATTCTCAATACATTACCTATGAAGGAATAGATGAATGGACCAACTTTACAAATGGGTACAAGTGGGGCTACACCATGGTCGTGTTTGTTGTGGTAAATTCTGAGTACTGTCACCTTCCAAGTTATCTGCCCGATGTTGTAAAGGAGGCAAAGCAACGTTAAGAGCAACTCTCGGGAGCTAACTCTCGTGGAGGCGTGAGCGAAGATCTTTCACGGATGCACCTTTCACTGTCTCGTGAAACGTGAGTTGCTCGATCTGACGGACATTGACTTTCAGCAGCTGATGCAGAGAACAACTGCCAAGGGTCAGTGGTATGGCGTTGCTTCGTTTTGCACATGCTGCAGTTTCAGACCTCCGGACTTGTTTGCAGCGATTCAATACTCGAGCACAGTAGCCCACTTGACTAACAATGAGGGCATGACAAAGGAGACACATCGTGCTAATATCGACGCTCCCAGCTGGCATGGCACAGCAGGTTAAGGGAATGCAGAGAGGAGTTTGTGATATGATCAAACGTGCTTTACAAACAAAAGCCTGCGATCAGTACATACACCCGGGAGTTTGATCCTAAGAGTTTTGGGGATGGACTTTTGCCAAGCATTTAAGTGCTGTGACGACTGTGGGAATATATCAAAGTTATAGTGGGAAAGGACTTATCTTACAATGAAGAGCATTTAGACAGCCTGTGTCGTGTATCAAAAACAATACTCTTTTTGAAAACATGGGGAAAATGCCACAGCAAAATAAATGGGTTTTTTTCATACCGTTTGTGACTTTGCTTTGCTAACTTGTACTTTGAGTGAAGGTTATGCTCACAATGCACTAAAGCTTGTCACTAAGATGGCATTTAATTACGAACAATATTGTTTAGCAACGTAACCCAATGAGATTTGCTTTCAAAAGCTGTTCTTTTGGGAGCGCGCGACACGGGTGTCCATAAAGAACAGTTTTCGAAAGGAATTCGCATACATTGAGTAGAAAAAAACCTTCATCAAAACATATCCCTCTATGTTTTTCATTTTTCCTAGCATTATTGTTTTATAACTGTTTTAATCTAGAAGTCATAAGTAAATAATTTGTACTTGAGCAACTCGAAGAGTCATCCCACAATGCCGTTATTTTTCATTACTAATAGAAAACTCACGTAAACAATTAGCTTAAAATAAAAAGACAGAGGGCGCAAGGCGGGGCTATACCAATGATGTGACGCCAGTACATCGCAGGGCACTGATTGCAATTTACTCAGTTGGTCAATTAACTTAGGCAGCAGCGTGTCTTTGGACGGTGGGAGGAAACCACAGTACCCGGCAAAATCCCACGCGGACACTGGGAGAACACGCAAACGCCACACAAAAAGCCACCCTAGCCGGGATTGGAACCCGGAACCTTCTTGCTGTGAGGTCACGGCGCTACTAACTGCGCCATGTAGCATTGCTTTAACACAGAAATATGTTTAAACATTCAGTGACTATCGAGTATCTTAGCAAGGATGCCCACATTATGTAGTACATGATTATTTACATGTGCTTTGGCATTGTTCCTATGCTCAAGGATGTTGAAGCTCACATCAGCTGCTAATGGTGCTTGAAGTCATACGAGCTACTTAATGCTTGCAGGCACAGAACAAGGCTTACTCAGGAGAAGAGAAGAGTCTCGTTTTACTGAATAAATAAATAATTACATCGGAACACGGTCATCGCATTACCACTTGAGCAATTTAATGCATCACAAATGTAACCGTGCGTTTCTCTTCACTGAGCTAAGAGCTGTGAGTTGAAGGACAAAGATAAACTTGGAGTCAAGCTCAGCTCTTCGTGAGGAGCCACTCTTTCCCCATGATGATGTTGGCTCTGTGTGGTGACTGTGGTGACTGTGTGGTTACTCAGTTTGGTGACTGTGTGGTTACTCTGTGTGGTGACTGTCGGTGTGGTTATTCTGTCTTTGTGGTGACTGTCTATGTGGTTACTATAGGTGGTGACTATCTGGTTATTCCGTATGATTGTGTGGTTAATCTGTGTGGTTACTCTGTCTATTGATTGTTATTATCATAGAGACTATAGCGGTGCAATTGTGCAGTTTTGCAGAAAATGTACCGATGTAGGTTTTCACGGCTCGATGCATGATGATCGCTTCGAAAAGCTGCTCTCTCGGGACAGCCGCGTCGATCGCTCCCTCTCTCTCCACCTCGCGACGTTTCGCCTCACACGTTAGACGGGATGGACTATTGTAGACCATAGTGCGTTTTACCAGTACAATCAATAAGTGTGCACTTTTGCAATTTAAGGCACTTATCTCCACCTTCAGGCACAAGCCAGCACCAATTTGCATGTCTTATTTTGGGCACAAAACACGGAAACCGTAATGGGAAAATCATTGCTTCTCTGGGTCCGTGAATTCGAGGCGTTCAGAAGACTTTGTGATCCATATAAGCCTAAGGCAAGAGCACGCGTGGTCTGGCGTGTGGTTCTGTACGCACGCTGCCCCCATCGTAGGGGGTGGCTGCGTGAACACAATGCCGCGTGAGGGCTCTGCGGTGGTTCTGTGCCCATGGTGGGATGTTGTTGAATTTGGCATGTGCTGGTACTTTTATAGGATAACCGCCCCGCGAGCACAGTCAAGGTGTTTGTTCGCCGCGCTCTCAAACGTTGTTGTTGTTTAGTCATTTGAGGTTTTTTTGCAAACAAATATGAATTCAAAATGCAACAAAATGCCCGGCGATGGACCGGCGTCCCGTGTATTCCTGCCTTACGCCCTGTGTTTCCGGGATAGGCTCCGGCTTCACCGTGACCCTATATAGGATTAAGCGGTTTCAGATAATGAGATGAGATGAGAAAATGCAACAAATGTTCGTCATTTAGTTTTAGAGGCATTTGGTACAAAGGATTATGGTGATGGAAGACTTTGTGTGTTCCAATGAACCCCAGAGCTATGCCACCTGAAGTCCAGCACTCTTGCTGAGGTCTCCCTTGGTGAACAGGTCTTGGGGGACATTCCATACGAATAACGATTCGAAGACCTTCCGATTAAAGGAGATGGGCATCAGGGGAGGGCATCTAATTGTTAAATTCTGCATCTAATTGTTAAATTCTGCAAATACCTTCAGAATTGGGAAGCAACTTGTTAACCTGGACATTAGCCGTTTAAAACAGCAACCACGTTAGTACAAAGTATGTTCGTGCGTACCGTTTATTAATAATAGTGCTGCCATCACACCTGGACACTTTTGTCTCTCAGTTTCTACTGC
Organism: Mordacia mordax; assembly: GCA_036362905.1. Taxonomy (NCBI): domain Eukaryota; kingdom Metazoa; phylum Chordata; class Hyperoartia; order Petromyzontiformes; family Petromyzontidae; genus Mordacia; species Mordacia mordax. The sequence goes on along the minus strand of JAZEWT010000009.1, from coordinate 1,209,401 downwards.
TAACGGTGCTAATGATGATAAGGTAGAGCACATGCAGATTAATTTATTGTCAAAGGTATGCAAAGAGAAAATGCTTCAGAGGCATGAGAAAACCATGTCAGCCACCGATAACATTGCCAGTCACTGCATCCTACATATTGTGATGCCATTGGCCAATTGATTAACGAGTTTTCTTTTTTAGTTGTGGGAGGAAACCCACGCAGATCAGGAGGACAACACAAACGCCACAGAAAGACGCCTGAGGCAGGAATCGAAGCTCCTCAGACAGAGCTTTCTTTCTCTGAGATGCAGATGTTGCTGCTGCACAACCCTGCCTGCTCGGTCTGATTTAAACACCAATTGTCGCGGGTGCTCTGCGTGATTAGAGATTCAACTAGAGCTGCTTAAATTGCACTCAAACCAACAACAACCACAACCGCCGTTCACCACGAAGTGGCAGTGATGTCTGGCACGGCACCTATGCCAGGCCAGGTGCACTTTAAGGCCACACTAAGTGTCGAATGCCCATTGACAGGAGATCACTGGACAGGCCCAGGTGCCATGGACTGACTGAGTTGAAGGGCCCAGGCACCACCTGTGTGCCCCATCGTGCCAAGTCGCTGAATTTTAGCCGCCCGAGGCTTCGCTTGTTAGTGTGAGCGTCGCTTTTCAGTCCTCTGTTGATGCTGGAAGGAGACTGCCTTTAGTTGCCCAGTAACGTCCTTCACGAACCTTCTCCGCAATACAACCACGATCACGCTTATTTTATCATTGTCAATATCCCACAAACCACTTAAACATTAATTCAGGAATATTATAAATGGCTATGGATTTGTACGTCCAACACCAGTCAATATATCATGGATTCATATATTGTGCATGTTTATATATAGTATATATATTGGCATAACCCTCCTTTTATTACACGATTCCTCATGAGATCAAAACAACAGAAATACATTTCATTATTTCATCTGGCAAAATCCACTGACATTTTTAGAACTCTTGAAATCATACTAACTCTTCCCTAACATAAATTGATATGTGTATTGTGTGGAACATTTCCAATCAATCACAAAGCACTTAATTTCATAATCGCTATCCATTTCCCCATATTTCCTTTAAACACCCCGTTTCATGTCAATGATTTATTTTATTCATGCTCTTAGGAATTATATTTCAGTGAGGCATCATGAGTATTTAATGTCTGCGTTGGAATCTGGGCAACTGTTCATGATTACACGAGTTTCTCAAGCACTGAGTTAACGATCTCAGCTGAGTAATTAGTATCATCATCAGTACCCGCTTAATCCTGCATAGGTTCACGGAGGGCCAGAGCTTACCCAGCAAAGGGCGTAAGGCCGGACAAAACCCATCATGGGACGCTAATCCATTGCAGGGCACAATTTAATCAGGCCAATTAACCTAGGCAGCAGCATGTCTTTTGACTATGGGGGAAAAAAACCAAGGTACCTGGCAAAATCATTAACTGCGCAAACAGAAGTAATTAAATGTGGCTTAGCACTGATGCACACACACACACACGCACACACATCCCTTTCTGGTTACTCTGCTCGACTCACTTATCGATGTTATTTACAGAATATAGAGTTTTGATTCGTGAGTGTACATTTTTGTTGTTATTTCCTCAAAAGCATGCGTTTCCAGAAAATGTTTCGGTTTTAAACCCACGCCAAAAGCAGTAATTTTTTTTTTTTATATCAAGAATTAGGATTTGGACATGACAGGAAAGACACACACACAAGACACGCCTCCTGGACCTCTCACAGGTCAAGTTACTCAGGCTGACAGACCGTCAGAGGTAAATAACACTTAATAACGTGAGCACATTCACACGAAGCTTGTCCACTAACATTACAGGCATGTGAGATGGAACATCGCGTGTACTTGGAGTAGGAGTCCAGTAACTGACCGAATCACTCATGGAAACAATTGTGTTGGGTCTCATTGCTTCGTCAGAAAATTGTCACCTGTAATTCTGAAAAGCTTACAACCTCCCTGATTCCGCCGGGATCGGCTCCGGCTCACCGCGACCCTGTACAGGACTAAGCGGTTTCTAACAATGAGATGAGACTTAAAGGTGTAATAGATAAGCCATTAGAACGTTTCTTGACTTGAGAACAGTTACTTATAAGAATTTGGGATAAAAGACGATGGAAGGTAATTTCAAAGTGGAGCACTACGAGGAAGGAATTAGAACTTCGCTTAGTCCTGCACAGGGTCATGGTGAGCCGGAGCCTATCCCGGCAGACACAGGGCGCAAGGCAGTGATATACCCACGATGGGACGACAGTCCATCACCGGGCACTACGGGCAATTTAGTCTGCAAGCCAATTAACCTATGCAGCAGCTCGTTTTTTGGACTGTGGGAGGAAACCGGAGTGCCCGGCGAAAACCCACGCGGACACGGGGGAGAGAACATGGAAACTCCCACACAAAAAGGCACCCGAGCCGAGGTTCAAACCCGAGCCGAGATTCAAACCCGGGACCTTATTGCTGTGAGGCGACAGCGCTACCCACTGGGCCACCGTGCCACCCTCCTCCAAGTTCCTCCCGTTTCGAAAAAAACCCCACTCATGAATGAATTGGCCGACACCATCACATATCAGACAGCACTGATTGACGGGTTGGCAATGGCTGACCGCCTGGCTGGAAGCCCATTCCGTCCCCACTCCCTCTGCAGTTTGCTTGCGTCTCGGCAATGCTCGAGTCTCTCGCGTCGCGATGCTTTATTAACGCGGCGCGGTGTGCGGGCCTCCCCTTCCGCTTGCGCCCCGGCACCTGCAGGGCGGAGACTCGCGCTGCAAGCGCGTGTGCCAGTCCCGCTCCGACCTGCGTTTGGGCGACTTCAGCATCGTGGGCAGCCTGCCGCAGGACTTCGACCTCACCAACTACGACTGCTACGGCAAGCCGGTGGAGGGGCTGGCCTCGAGGCCCAACGGCAGCGTGCGCGGTGGCACCGGCGGCAAGAAGGCCAAAAAGGCCCCCCCGCCCAAGGCGGTTATCCCGACGGAAGCAAAGCGCGTGGACCATTACGCGCGCGCTCTCTTCCCTTTCTGCTTTTTCTTCTTCAACATAATCTACTGGTCCGTGTACCTTTGATGGTGGCCAGCGTGTGTACGTTGGGTTTTTAATGGGGTTTTTTGATGGACGGGATATGGGAAGGCAAAGCCCAAACCCTTTCACCTTGCAGCCCGCTGTTATTTGCCAGTCATTAAAAGTAGTCTTTGGTGATAACCGGGGCGCCGAGATGAAGTCGCAGAAATTGGCACGAATGGATCTCGAACTAATAACCGCCGTACCAACATTGAGTCAATTTCATATCAATCACGATTAATTCTGCAGGTTTTTTTTTATATACAAAAGCGACAGGAAAATCTATTTTATACTCGCACACATCAGTATTACACTATATTTATATAATACACGCATAATGCATACAAAACATATGAGGTATATATACTTTTATACATCACGTAAAGTATATATTAACTTACATATATATGTGCTTGTATGCAACATACTCAAATATAGATCCAAAGGTGAAAGGGTTTTGGCTTTGTTTCTCTTAAATAAACTATATCTCTACACAGAAGTGGAGGCAGTCTCGCTCTCGAGGCGTAAGATTAAGTTACCTGTTGTTGTTTGAGAACATCAGTTCCCAATTCCTGGCACCAGAATGCTCGTCAGCTAGCCAGGTACTGCCATCGAAATTACATAGAGAGCGTGGTCGGCATTTGACTCTCAGAAAAACAAAAGGGGTTTTAGCAGCTTCCAAATCTTTCAGCTTGTTTCTTATTTCTACCAGAGCCTCTCGTTATTCAAATCGGTCAGACGTAACGAGCCCCATGGAGACTTCTGGACGCACACTCGTTGTTTACATGGTAAAACAAGCCATGTCAGATTTATAAAATAATAATTATATATTCTGATCAAGTTGAGGATGGAACAGTTCGGTTTTGGAGAGAACCTATTTTCAGTCAGTCAGATTTACATCACTCAAATAAGGGTTACCGTGAGTTGTGCGTTACCCAAAATTTGAGGGCTGCACCGTGAAAAGAAAACTATTATTTTTTAGTGTCTTAATCAGTGTTGATATAAAAGTCACCCGTTTACAGTGAGTTTTCGTTAAAAAGCACAAGAGCCCAGCTCAGTTGTCTCGTATCTTCGCTGTACGACACTGCATGCCCCACTTCTCACGATCGCGCTCAGAGTGCATGGAGTTTGATTGCTCGAAATACGGCGAGGTCATTCTCTCACCCGCAGACGACAGCGTACCCCGATCCACCGCACACGCCGGTGTCTTACAAACGTCAACAGTGGCCCACATCGACAAGGGCGGCGGGGGAGAGTTAAACCCCCAGCAACAGACCCGCTTCCCAGGGTCACGGGCTACTCGGTAAAGCATCGTTACAGAATTCGTGCTTCTGGGATCGAACTCAGAGGTCCCATCACACGAGCAAAGAAGCAAAACTCATGAGGCACTGAGATGATGGTAAGCAAGCTCTGCTCCGCTATATCACGAACCAATGAGCAATCCGCAGGTATTTATAATTACAAATTATATCCAGTGCCCTTTCGATTCTGGATATATTTAAGCGATAATACTTTTGACACGAAGGTGCGTTTTATTTCGTTGTGATGTGTCTCCTGTTTACCAGCTGAGGGAGAATTCATTACTTGGCGGTGTCCGTGTTAACCGTAAACCGCTGCATTAGTCTTTTATACAGATCTCGTCGTTTCTGAGAAATTTGTCATTGTGAGAGTAGGATAGTAGGCCAGTACTGTGCTGATGACCCCTGTTAAGGTTGAACCAGCATACGTTTTTCAATGTCTTAATGATAAAATGTTTAAAAACATATACTTTCAATGTTCTAGGCCGGTGGTTAAAGTGGCAGTGCATATGCAGTATATATGCGGTTTGCTGAGACGTGCATGCTGTTGTGGGTAGCCTGGCCACAATTTATCTCCGCACTGTTTATTTAACCATTTTTGTCCCAGCCTGGCTCACGTAAATTCTGGCTGAAGAGGTTCTTTCTCACTCTCCGGAAGGTTGTTTCTCAGAATCTTGGCAATTGCATCATGACTCAGATATCACCAGGACAGTGACCTTAAGTTGGAAAGCAGGTTTGATTCGTGTTGTGTACTTGGGTCAACCTGCAATCACCATTTCCAGTGGTTTATCTACGACAGAGCAAGTAAGAACGACTCCTAACACGGACTATGAGAATTATTCATTGTATGTTACCGAGAAATGGGCATGCTCAGCATTTGATATAAGCCATTTAATTCTTACTATAAACCATTCACTCGCTGGTATATGTACAGTAATTAAAGACTTTATATTCAAAATACAATTATTTATATAAAATATAGCAACAAACCATGAATCAAACATAGTCCTCCATTGCTGCTTCCATGATTACGTTTTTAGTAATTAGAGAGTAGATTGTGTTTGTAAATACATTTTTGGTGTTGTATGTATTGTTGATATTTTTTAATTAACGACGCTGACATTAAATTCCACGGCACTCAATGTAGGTATTCACGTCTTGATGTGCTAGACTAGCTCTCCGTAGCTGCTCTTTCAGTATAGCCGTGTCCAGTGTTCCTTCCTCTCTCCTATACGATCATCCGCCTCCCAGGTTGGAGGCATCATCGAAATAGCATCTATGGAGAGCAGTCTCATGAAATGAAACTTGTCAAATGAATCCCAACGCTATTCCTGGCCGGGTGAACAATTGTAATAAACAAGGCAACGTTTGCCGTATCCACGTCAAAAATATGTTCCGGATAAGTAAGAGTAAGAGGCGGGCGGCACGGCGGCCCAGTCGGTAGCGCTGTCGCCTCCTCACAGCAAGAAGCTCCCGGGTTCGAATCTCTGCTCGGGTACCTTTCTGTGTGGAGTTTGCGAGTTCTCTCCCCGTGTCCGCGTGGGTTTTAGCCGGGCACCCCGGTTTCCTCCCACAATAAAAAAAACATGCCGCTGCATAGGTTAATTGGCTTGCAAACTAAATTGCCCGCAGTGCCCGGTGATGGACTGGCGTCCCATCGTGGGTGTATCCCTGCCTTGCGCCCTATGTCTGCCGGGATTGCCTCCGGCTCACCGCGACCCTGTACAGGACTAAGCGGTTTCTCACAATTTGCTGGGATGAGTAAGAGGCTCTCCAAACTCGTGCTCACTGTTAGTGAAGTTATAAAAATCTGGTCTCACACACATGCCTGATGAATTAGAAGACTTATCCCAACGTATGATTTTACAAAATTGAGCAACGATTGCAACTTTTAATTCAGAGAATACGGTAACTAATGCCTCATAGTGTATAGTTGTTGTAAGAATGTGCTCAAATTGTTAAAGCAGATAATGCTGTGCGATATATTTCTGCAGAATGGACTTGTTAAATAATTATATTCAGCTACAAGGGAATTGCAGGCAATTGATATCTACGTTAACTAAGGGGCTCTGTTGAACGTAGCTGGAAAAACACGTGGGAATAAGAGAAAGTAAAGTACGAGCTTAGAGTTGTACATTAAACTCGTGATTAATCGCACTCTACGAGCACACACCTGTCAGGACATGACACCCTTCTACTCACACCCGTCAGCCACACTGAGTAGCAATCACTCTCCTTCAGGTCAAGGTCCCCCCCCCCTCCACCCCCTCCCCCCCAATGAACAACAGCATCCCTCAAACACGAAACACTTCGCGAGGCTGTGCGGCAAGTGATTGGCGAGCACCTCGTTAGGGCCGGCAAGACAGTTGAGCAGGTTATGCAGATACCATGGCCGGCTCTCTGTATATCTCGAGTGAGGATGTTTACATCCTGCCACTAAGACCTGATTGGAGGCACGGTTGACCTGGTCATGACTGAGCCCGTGGGCGTTTCTTGCCGATGTTCATTTGCCAGAGCTCGTACCAGAACACTTCTCGCATTTACACGCAGTGATGTTACCCTTACTAACGCATATGCATACGACGCATAGGTGAACGTTCTATTCGTAATAGTGTATGATTTCACAAAACAGTTAACACCTCAGGGCGGCGCGGTGGCCCAGTGGTTAGCGCTGTCGCCTCACAGCAAGAAGGTCCCGGGTTCGAATCTCTCGGCTCGGGTGCCTTTCTGTGTGGGAGTTTGCATGCTCTCTCCCCGTGTCCGCGTGGGTTTTCGCCGGGCACTCCGGTTTCCTCCCACAGTCCAAAAGCATGCTGCTGCATAGGTTAATTGGCTCGCAGGCTAAATTGCCCCGCAGTGCCCGGCGATGGACTGGCGTCCCATCGTCGGTATATCCTTGCCTTGCGCCCTGTGTCTGCCGGGATAGGCTCCGGCTTCACCGTGACCCTGTATAGGACTAAGCGGTTTCAGACAATGAGATGAGATGAGTTAACACCTCACAAGTTTGAGATCCGTGTCATGTCTGCTCTGTTTGGCACCAAACAGCTTTAATATGCAGAGTATTTTTTAAATGCACAGCATAATACATCCACTCTTCTCACAGATGTGGCATTGGTTTGGAGAGTCTGTCTTTCATTCGCCATGCTGCAATTTTAACCGTTTTAACTGTAAAATGTCTTATGTGGCATAAACGGTCGAGAAGAGACTTATTTAAAATGCTGCTGTGCGACAGACTGTGTATCCGAGATTACCAACACGATTATCGAGACTAACGCCATCTGCCAATAAACTGCTAGATATACAGCTGCAGCTCATTACGAGTTATCTCTTAGCGTTGGGGAATCCATAACTTGTACAGCATTGACCCAGAGCTGGTGATTGTAGTAAATATGAAAGTATCAAAGTTGCAATTCGTATGCATGCCACCGTCGTATTTTCCAAGTGGGAGTTTGGATGTAATATGAGCACACTTGTAAAATTCATCGAGTGTATGAACCGGTTTGTTCGCTCTGTATCAGCGAGATCATGATTCGACTCAGCTTGAGGAAAATTTGCAGACTGATCATTATAATGTGTGGATTTCTCTTTCGATGTTGCAATAACTAATTAATGGAAGTGATGAACAAAATAACAGCAGCGTAGGCAGTTCAATGGCATTGCTTAATTTCTCATTATGAAATCTATTCCGGGGTCCCCCCCCCTCCACCCCCCCCCCACCCCTCCCCCCACACCTGCCCACGCCTCCCCTCCACCCTTACCCCCTCCACCCCCAACCTTCATTCAACAGCAGTGAGGAGTGGGGAGCAGTGACTTATATTCCAGAGCTCAGCCCCAGACAGCTCCCAGGGAAATTAAGCCCTGTGTTTGCAGTAGGTAAGATATATTCTCATGGTTTACGTTTCGCATTGTTGCATTGCTGTGTTTCATTTGACTGTACAGTTATATACTGAGATATTATTTACAGTAGTTGCTCAGCCAAGTTGTTTGCGAGTTAATACATGACGTTAAAAATACAGATATGTTTGTTGTTATGACAGCATTTGATCGGTTATAATTTGTTTGAATGGGTACAACGGGCGGCGCGGTGGCGCAGTGGTTAGCGCTGACGCCTCACAGCAAGAAGGTCCCGGGTTCGAGTCTCTTGGCTCCGGTGCCTTTCTGTGTGGAGTTTGCATGCTCTCCCCGTGTCCGCGTGGGTTTTCGCCGGGTACTCCGGTTTCCTCCCACAGTCCAAAAGCATGCTCCTGGATAGGTTGAGTGGCTCGCAGACTAAAATTGTCCCGCAATGCCCGGCGATGGACCGGCGTCCCGTCGTCGGGTGTATTCCTGCCTTACGCCCTATGTTTCCGGGATAGGCTCCGGCTTCACCGTGACCCTATATAGGATTAAGCGGTTTCAGATAATGAGATGAGATGAGAATGGGTACAACGTCAAGCAATGTTTATCACAGTGCAATGAGTTAATAATTAAGAATAATAATTGCAGTTATAGAGCGCTTTTCACCCGAGGATCACAAAGCGCTGCATAGAGCTGTGAAGAAAACGGCAGGTCAACAGCAACGACATTAGAAGGGAAAATCAGAGTTGACAGCAGTTCAGTCGCTCTTCCAGAACAAGACTGTGTGTGTGTGTGTTCAAATGTTTGCGTTGTAAGAGATAACCTCCCTTAAAAGAGGTCACATGCATGGGTAGCAGTTTCAATGTAATTGTTCGACATAATGATGGTTGATGATTGCTTCGAAAAGCTGCTCTCTCGGGACAGCCGCGTCGATCGCTCCCCCTCTCTGGAGTCGTGAAAACCTACATAAGCAGACTGATGATTACTTTTCAAAGCCGTTCTTTTGGGATCGCCGTGTCGAACGCTCCTTCGCGACGTTTCGCTCTCCATACTGGAGGCACGGCTATGCCCCAAGAACAGCTTTGACAGACAACCGTCACGCATCGAGCTGTGATAACCGACATCGAAATGTCAATCATGTCAACTGAAAAAACCCACCGTAATATGATTAGTCCCATGAAGTTTGACACCAATTTGCGGTTAAGACTCAGCTGATTTTCAATGAAAATTAATTATTCTTCTACCTACATCATTACAATTCCAATTATACTTCTGTTTACAATGCGCACAACTTACACACGCCTGGTCGCGGATGACACACAGATACGGAGGCGGTGATAAAAACTCGCGTCAACGCGCCAGGCATCGCTCATCTCATTGTCAGAAAAACCGCTTAGTCCTGTACAGGGTCGCGGTGAGCCAGAGCCTATCCTGGCAGACACTGGGCGCAAGGCAGGGATACACCCACGATGGGACGTCAATCCATCACCGGGCACCGCGGGCAATTTAGTCTGCAAGCCAATTAACCAATGCAGCAGCATGTTTTTTGGACTGTGGGACGAAACCGGAGTGCCCGGCGAAAACCTACGCAGACACGGGGAGAGAACTCGCAAACTCCATACAGAAAGCAGCACCCGAGCCGAGATTCGAACCCGGGACCTTCTTGCTGTAAGGCGACAGCGCTACCTACTGGGCCACCGTGGGGCACCCTATATATTATGATGTTAGCCAATTAAATAATGAGGGGGGGTTTTCTCGTGGGAGGAAACGGAGGACCCGAGCAAACCCATGCCGAACACGGGGAGAACACACAGACTCTACACGGAAAGGTGCCTGATGCTGGACTCTAACTTACTCGTGCAGGACATTCTGTGCGCCACTGATGTCACCAATACACCAGCCTCCAGCAGTGCTGGACGCGTCGCTTTCAATTTTAAAATGTTCAGTCGTTTTCTTCAGCGTCTACTACGAACATAAATTGCTGTTTGATAAATTAGAGGACCGTGTTATATTGGAGCTTAAGTGTTGGAGAGATAACGGGGACGACTCGGTTGTAAGTGTTCAGGAGGAGAGTGCGCTGTGCCGCTGTGATTAATCCCCATTAATGTTATTGACCACAACCACAGCATTCCCAACGTCTCGCAAGAGGATGCGAGGCATGAGCGGAGCAGTGGAGAGAATCTCGGTCGCTGCCCCCTTCCAATCCCGGTCTGCAGTCGGTTTAGCGCAGGTGCTTCACAGAAAGAAGATCCGGTCCTAGGCGGTTCGCGATTCCTGCCTCGGGCGCCTTTCTGTTTCTGCGTGGATTTCCTCCAGGTGTTCCGATTCCTCCGACATCTGAAAAAAAAGAACCCCAATAACATCATAATATATAGAGACGCGGTGTCTGGTGGGTTGGCACCGGCCGACCACGTGGCTGGCTCTCACCCCGCGTGGATTCCTGCAGCAGCGCCTTGTGACCTCTGGGTAAAGGGCACTGCTATATAAGCGTAATAAATCATGATTAGACGTCGGGAAGTTCGGCAGCCGATTCGGCCCAGCAGCCACGCTCGCCAGCGAAGCCGTATCGCAACGGCTGTGATTCCATTCCCCAATCAGAGGAGAATCTAAAATGCCCTGCAAACACCCTGGGGGGAACACTCCTGTGTGCTCTGGCGTCACGGCTAAGATGAGCATTGTAACGTTACTCGAAACAGTAAAACATACACGTGTAATTTTGTCTATAAATAAACCTGAACTGTATAGCAGTAAATAAAATCACGTAAACTTGATCTATCACATTTTAATAATAAGATCTTACGACTTCAATGCACATGACACAGAGCCACTGCATATTTCAGGGCGGGTGGGAGCCCGTGGAGACTACCAATCGATATGAAGAGAGATCTGGATGACAAGGCAAACACGATTAAAAGAAATTGCGTAAGATAATTACATGCAAGTCTATCATGTCGTGCTCCAACATGGTCAGTCCACTGCTGAATGAACGCTTTGCCAAGCCGCAAGAGAATTACGTTATTCTTACCATCCTGCGAAGTGAGACTAATCAGCATCTGCCCACTTCTGTCGCTCGTTATAATATTTCTCCATCCTCTTGTATGCAGTACATTTCTTTGCTCCCATTTTTATTCTTGGCCATTATGCATTCAGTAGCATATTAAGCACAAGCCCATTTACTCGTCTTACTCATCTCATTATCTAAAACCGCTTAATCCTATATAGGGTCACGGTGAAGCCGGAGCCTATCCCGGAAACATAGGGCGTAAGGCAGGAATACACCCGACGACGGGACGCCGGTCCATCGCCGGGCATTGCGGGACAATTTTAGTTTGCGAGCCAATCAACCTATCCAGGAGCATGCTTTTGGACTGTGGGAGGAAACCGGAGTACCCGGCGAAAACCCACGCGTCTTACTATTTACAACAATATAGTTAAAACCTGCGTGTGTCGCGCTATTTATGCGCTCCTCTTTATAGTGTTTGTACACATTTCAGTTTGTGTTCCGTCACCTTTCTTGACGTCGACATGTCAGATACATATGCAATGGCAGGTAGTGCGTAGTTTATTACACACGTTCTGCTTTAGGCAAGTCGGGTTGCCTCCAATGTGGAATGCTAAACGTCGCGCAGGAGAGCAGAGGAGCGCTCGACACGGCTATCCTGAAAGAACAGCTTTAAAAAAAGCATGATTGTAGTCAGCCTAGGACGCCTAAGTGAACTCCAACGAAAATGGTGACTTTAAGAGGTGGGCAAAAACAAGTTGGCGTGCCTTTGGAAATTTGAACTTTTGATGAAAATCAATTTAATTATGCCTACATTATTGCACTGCCATGCAGCTATGACGGGATCACGAGTACTGATTTCCTTGTTTACACAGGTAAGCACGCATACGTCAGCCGTGTCATATTGCGATGCTAAAGGATAATATGTATTAGCTCATGGAAGCAAACTAAACAATATGAAAGTAAACCCTGGCTATAATCACCTGCGTCTAGCACGCAAGATAGTTTAAACAGATGCTTTTGAAATAATTATAATGCATTTTTAAAGCGACTTTAACCCGAGGGTTACAAAGCACAGATATCCGCTTAAGCTGTTTTGGCAAAGTTAGAAACTCATTGCTCATCCTTGTGCTTTGGAAATGGTAAATTGGGTCATTTCGAGCACCGAAATCAAATCACTGTTTTCTCTTGAAAATGTCATCAGGATTTCTACAAATTTGAAAAACGAAGGAAACGATTTTACGTTTGCACTCCACGCCAATCCGAAATGCCACGAGCGCTCTGTCGCAGCTGCAATGGATGATATTACAACTCGCACGTCTATAAATGCCATCAGAGAGTACGTTCCTTTTACTTGTCCTTTGAATTCGATAAATGAAACTGAACGAATGGTCAACTCTCACTGCTTGGAAGACGAGTGCGGCATGCATTTTATATTTGATAAATAGACGGTCTTATGGACATGTGCGCGTACACGAATTATTCCTATCGCGAGATAATCAACTTTTTGTTGTTAAATAAACGTTTAATTGCAATAGACAAAAAGTGTAAAATGAATAGCTGCTATTCCCTTGTATTAGCACTTTTTGTGTATTGCAATTAATAGTTTAGCGACAAACAAAAATTATTTCTCACAGCAGTAAACATTGGGGTTAGCTATTCATTTCCACAAGTAGTGAAAAAAAAGTATGAAATCAAACTTGTTTTACACTTTCAGCATTTACCATTTCGAGATGTACTCTGCATATGCGAGGGAACAGTTTTTGGACTGTGGGAAGAAACCGCAGTATCCATCAAACACGTGGAAACGGGGAGAGCATCATGCAAACTCCACATCGACATGTACGCGACCCGGGAATCTAACCTAACGCCTTGTTGCTGTGAGGCGGCACCGTGCCGCCCTTGTGCCACTGTGTCCAGCTGACACCACCACACGCAAGACTATTTATGATATATGGGAACAATGCAGTACAGCTTCGCATATATTTCTCGTTAGTGACTGAGGTATAGGCAGGTTTGTATAAACGTTGGATACGTGAACATCTTTAGAAAATTAGAGTTACACTGCAGTGCAGGAACACTGCTCTGGGTGTGGAACTTCATTGATCAGTTAATTGATCAGGATAGATACGTAACGGTCGGATATATAAACCCGTTACTGTACACATATCATCATCATTGTAAACACCCACTTAATCCTGTACAGGGTCGCGGGGGTATGGGGCCTATCCTGGCAGACAGAGGGCGCAAGGCGAAACTATACCCAGGATGTGACGCCACTATATCGCAGGGCACTGGAGACTATTTACTCAGGAAGCAAAATAATCTCGGCAGCAGCGTGTCTTTGGACGGTGGGATCATCTTGAATACCCAGCGAAAAGCCACGCAGACACAGGAAGAACATGTTCTATGAGCCAATTTCCGTTGCCAAGGACCCTAATGATTGACCTTGCATGTGGAAGGCCCACTTTTTCTGGCTGTGACCCACCGAGCTATGTGGGTCACCCAGTCACTCGCCTGTGAGCTCCATTCCCAGGCCTGGCTCCAGAAGTGGGCCCCGGTTTCCCTGGTCCCGGCGAGGTTCTTTCAGCCGTCTTCGTACTTTTCATTAGGGTTCTATGGAATCGTTATATGTCTGGCCCCTCATCTGAGGCCAGCCAATCTGCCATCGGTGACCCTGTCAGGCAGCCAGGTGCCGGACAGCACAGCCCCCAGGTTCGTTAGGGCCCACAAACCCCTCCACCATATTAATGTTTTGATTTCGAGTTAATGCAGAGGACGAGTGAATGCAGTAACATTTAAATAACCTGTACGTTGTGGCATTTTAAAAAAATAATTCGTTAAAATGTCTGCAAATATGAGTTGCACATTGTGTATTTATAATGCTTGTGGATGCAATTTTGAAAATTTCCATTCGCAAAATGCTTTTCAGTCGAACAAATTATACCGCGCCTGTGAAAATGGACGAACCATAAACAATTCTCAGCAATCTCATCTACAAGTTTCCATAGTAACACATGCATTCTCACAATACCTGTATGTTTCACATATAAACATGGTGTGGACACATGCCAACATGATATGTCTTCCCAAGCCGTAGTGTCTATTTTGCGTGAGCATATTGGCACTATTATGTTAAGTTTGTTATCTATTTAACATATTTGTTTCTTCATCAGAGCTATGGTCAATCCACTGCTGGCAGCATGACTCTTAGTGTTTAATGATGCTGGAAGAAACTGCTAAGCTATGTAGTTCTTTTTAGCAGTTGTCCAGCGGAGAAAGGTAAGCAAATAGAGGGCGCAGGGTAAGGTTATACCCAGGATGCGACGCCATTCCATTGCAAGGCACTGGAATTAATTTACCCAGCCAACCAATTAACCTTGTACTGTGAAAGGAAACCGGAGTACCTGGCGAAAACCCACACGGACACGGAAGAACGTGCAAACTCCACACAGAACGGGCACTCGTGCTGGGAATCGAACCAAGGTGTTTGTCGCTGTGAGGTAGCAGCGCTGCTCACCTCGCCACCGCGTACTGTGACGCGGGACATGAACCTCCAGACCCGCCCGCCCTCTTCACCAGCCTCACCAAGCAGTGTGATGTGAAGGTCACATCCACTCCTCATTCCAGAAGCGTGCACAGAGGCCCTCACCCATGAAACATGAACACCGTGCGCTTGATAATGAATATTACTTAATGAGTTGATTCATTGTTACACCTAATTTAACCTAAGATTTCTCCTCGGTGTAAATCACGTCTATCGAATGCTTAAATATTACAAAGAACCTCTCTGAGGCTAGTAAATAAAGTGTTTTCTGGGCGTCCCATCCAGAGTTATGATCTTTACAAATGCGCGTCCTGGCCACGTGCCTTTGCTTCTGAAGGTTAAGGTTGAGGCTTTCAAAGCGTGCTGCTTGTATGGAAATGCAGTGAGCGTGGCTGGGGAATTGTCTGCCCGTGTTGTTGAATGAGCGGGCAGTGTTACTCAGAGAGATCTCACCGTGACTCCGAGCCATGAGCAGAGCTGAAAGGATGTCCCTGTGGCCAGTTCTGAAGCTTCCAAAACAGCGTCGGCAATAGTAAGCAATCTTCGATGTAACTTACGTAATATATTTCTCAAAAGCCATAGCAAGACAGATGACAACATCGTTTTACATGATTGTATTTGGGTTTTTTAAGTGTTGTTTTTATTCATCCAGGATTTCAGAGTGGGCACGGCTGCAGTTTCGAATTAAGGTGTGATGGATGTCTTGCCTTAAAGCCAATGTAACTAAATCCGCTCCCACCCCTATTGTAACAATAACTTGAAATTGCATTCTTTCATCATGGGTGTCTGCCGAGCTAGTTAGAGGGACCTCTCCAATGGTTGCTCATAGTAATTCCACGCTTGCACGATGTAGAACGCGTTCCGACCTGCTGAGTTGCGCCGCGTGCTCCAGCCCATCTCCAATTTTGGGACGATGTTGCTGTCCCTGCAGCGTTGTAAGAAGGCGAGAGCGCTGAACAGCGTTTGTCCTCTTGCGGAGTTTGCCCAACGTATTCGACAAGTCGAGTGTTTCCTCCCCGAAGAGGTCGCCGATATATTGATGGAGGTTTTCCACGACTCCACGTACGATGATTGCTTCTAAAAATGTGATCTTTCGCTACAGCCGTGTCCAGCGC
>JAZEWT010000009.1:1133375-1143857 GCA_036362905.1 Mordacia mordax | reverse complement strand
CCGCAATGCCCGGCGATGGACCGGCGTCCCGTTGTCGGGTGTATTCCTACCTTACGCCCTGTGTTTCCGGGATAGGCTCCGGCTCACCGTGACCCTATATAGGATTAAGCGGTTACAGATAATGAGACTGCAAGAGAACTGCCCCCACTGCACGCGTGTGCGGAACGCCTCCACGCCGCTGGAACGCACGCAGTTATCGGAGTCCATTTTCCCCTCTATTTATTGGGCTTAGCTTTAGATTGGATCAGCGCTCATAAAACAGTGATAATTAGTTTACTCGCGAACACATACAGGCAACTCTCGATGACCGGAGTTTAGACGCTAAATGGCAGTGTTACATTTGGCCGTAGCCGAAACACACGATGGGATGCACTATTATCCGTGCAGTAATCTACTCATCTAGAAGGAAAAAACACGGCTTAAAATCACACTAATTTTTTGGTGATGCTATTGCTACATTAGGAGTGGCACAATTAATAAAATAACCGGACACATCCGTCGATACCATTATTATTATATACCGTCTTAACAGTGGCAGCAGAGTAGTGAAACGCGTTTTCCCTTCAAGGCAACGTTACTGACGAATGTGTTGCGGGTTTCTTCTTCTTCTTCTCGTGAGATGTGTACACGGCTCCAAGAGAGTTGCTGTCCACGCGTCGATGCGCGGGAAGAGTTCCACTGCGCGCGGGATCGCTTTTACATCAGAGCCGCCCTCAACGCGCGCCCTCCGTGCCCCCAATCCCCCAGATTAGACTTTCTGCTGGGGCCGGCGCAAAGGCCACGATTGACGACGTCTGCCCCAAATGAAGACGCGTCTGGCGGCGTCCGACTGTTCGGTTCCTCCTTCATACGCCACTGCCCCCCGAGGCAATGCGGCGCTGTGCACACTGCGTCTCGCACGCCGAGAAATGTATGACTTACGTCTGCACCTTTCCACTGTGCGCCCCCGTGTACGCATGTTGAAGCGCCTCGAAAATACAATAATCACTGTTAAGGCATTTAGTAAATACATAAATAGCGTCCATCGATCTTGTGTGTAAATGGTTTAACCCGGAAAATTAGATTAGCATGTGTAACAATCTATTATTAAAGTGTGTGATTATGCCAGTGTATGTGTGCGCGTTTTAAAAATGAATGCAAGGCTTTTTGCAGTTTTGTCTTTTAACCTTTTATTACCTTCGTAGGAACCCTTTTGTAAATACTTCAGTATGTTAATAAATTTTAATATAACGCTCCTTGTTATTCAGCCACATGTCATTAAGCTTTCAAGATAATACATTCCAATCAGAGTGTCTCACTGCTCAAACAAGGAACAGGCAGGCTAGAACTGATTTCCATTGGTGACAGAAATTCCACATTACCATGCCGCGGTCATGTTTCAGAATCACGGGAAACAAAACTAATCTTAGTGTCTTTACATTACATTCAGGAATGTCATTTTTTCCAGGGATATGTTCTATTTACGACTTTCAAAATGTCAAAACACTGATTTCATACGTCGCCTGACCTGTTCCTCATTCTTATTAATGTAGTGCCCAAATGTTAGACATGATGGTAGATAGCAGTTTACAATCTATGAGTCACAGCATGCAACATTTGTAATGCTGAGAGCCACGCTATTCATAACCATCCTTCCTCTGCGTAACCAGCGTTTGTTAAATTGCTTTGTCCCACGCCTTATAAAGCGTATTCGCCCCCTTGCCGTCTTGTGTCCTGTAACGGTGCTATAGTTTCAGTTCCCGAACCGTAATAATTTGTCCTCATTCCCATCCATCCATTGCAAGATCCATTTTCAAAGCGCCGCTTTTCTTTGCGAGGGCCGTGCCCACGGCATGCTGATCAGGTGGGACCCAGACCTCCCCTGCCCCCTAAGCGACGGACTCCGGCTCCTCCGGGAGGGGAGGGATTCCCAGACGCGTAGAAGGTTGCATGGGAACCCGCATTCCCAGCGAATCGTACGAATATTAGGGCAAATAGAACAAAGGCATAAACGTGCCCCCGTACGCTTCCCGGCCGAATGGTTCGTGGCATTGTGTGCATTCCCCAGGGACGAGCGGCGATCTCGATAGCCTTTCAACCCCCTTGCGTGCGGTTTATTTGACGTCGACGAAACGAGGGGCGACTAGCGAGGGGCGGGCACCGCACACGCGGCTCCAGGTGAACGCGCCGCGTCGTCGCCCGCTCCCATGTTCGGAGAGCGCGAATTCTCTCCACCTGCACGTGTAGCTTGCAACTGGTCGCGGCAACGAAACGTCGCCACGCGACTCTGTCCGAGCCGCCTCGTCCATTAAATACCAACCCCCGCGCACGCACGTGGGTGCAAAGCTAAGCGCTCCCTCCACTTAATTTCTGAGATGTGATGGATTGGAAAGGGCTGACTATTGTCGGGTAATATGGAGAACGTGCTTGTGTTTAAACTAGTTTATGGAAGTACATTAATTTCAGGCAAATGATCAGTTTAATCATTTGGTTATTATGTATTCTGACGATTATGTTTGTTAAGCCACTGAAGCCTCACTGATTCTTAAAAATCTTTACAGTATGGGGTTCCATGCTGATATGGCATTCCAACTGAATGCATTGCTGGTGACTTCATTCATTGAATTGATTAAAATTAAATCGGAGTTAATTTGATGTATTCATTTATGAATCGAATAGATGAATACGTCGTAAAATATGAACATTATAATGTTTCTTTATTCAGCACCTGTATCAATGCGTATGTTAAATTTAAAACCGCAGTTAGGAAAAAGTCAAGCGATTATTTATATGGGATCGATGAAATGCATACCATTTTGTGAGAAGTCAAATTTGTCAAATGAAGGATAGACATCTCCCACCACATTAATGTGGAATCACCACTGCTGGTTTAGGTTTTGGGATTTGCATCGTCACCTTTTACGCGCTTGAACAAAGGTGTAGACACACTGACTTGATTCAATTACCAATGAATATTTTCCCACGAAAGGGAAATGATATATTCTACGAGAATGAGCTTTGGGAAACAGCGAAATTCAGCAAAATAGGAAATTACTGTAGTCACTTGTCTGCAATCTAAAGTTAACTCGAGCTGAAACAGCGAGCTAATGCAATTGTTTTTCATTCATTATCAGTCCTCGCTTAATCCTGTACAGGGTCACGGGGGGCATATCCCTACCGACAGAGGGCACAAGGCGGGGTAATACCCAGGATGTGATGCCAGTACATCGCAGGGAACAGTTTTTGGGGGGCAATTTACTCAGCAGGACAATTAACCTAGGCAGCAGCGTGTGTTTGGACGGTGGGAGGAAACCACAGTACCAAACAAAAATCCACGCGGTCAGAAAACGGTGCAGTGCCGACTGCATGAGTGGTGCAAGCGAGTGCACTTGCAACGCGATTACAATATTGCAAACTGTCCAACCATTTGGTACTTTGACAGACGATTTTCGTTCCATTACCAGGAATCGTAAACGGGTGCCTGTGCTACCTTTAAATTATTGCATACTGTTCGTTGTATCGGGAAAAAAAGCGTCGTTTAAAAATATATGTTTAACCAAAGGTTGTTTGCAAGGTGGGATGCAGGATTTGTCGAGGATATATTGCGAATGAAATAATCAATATTTGCTACCTTGCTGCCGCTGTTCCATAATAATCAATTATCATTATCATCGTCATCAGTTCCGTCATCGTCATTATTAGCAATGTCACCGCAATAAACGTACATTGACAACAGCGTTACCTTGACTGCGAGCGGTAACCTGCCTGTCGATGTGTCCGCGATGTATTTGCGTTGCAAGGACCACCTAATCGGCGCTGTCCCATCGGCTAGGCGACATCTCCTACAGTTCTTCACACCATAGCCTCATTCCTTGTGTGTCCTGTGGCAAAAAAAAAGTAGCAGATGAAATGTATACGCTATCTCGTGGTATCTCACGTGAAGCATAGGACCTATATACGCACTCATGTTCTGCTAGACAATATATGTATTGGAGCGAGTGATTTTGTGTGTGTCTGCGCCGAGGATACCCAGGTTCAAAGCTTTTACAAGCGCAGATTTAATTTGCACAACACCAAAGTGTTTCCGTCTAATTTCAGCTTTAATTCACACTTATTGATTGTGCTTCTGAAACTGTCACGCTGTGGCAGCTTTACATTCCCACTTTTGCACTCGTATCATCAACGCTCTTAAGTACTTTTCCGCCTTTATCGTGACTTCAGAAGAATGTGTTACACGCTTGGAACAAGATTGCCCGGAGGACGGGCAATGAGCTACTAACATAAAATTAAACTTCATGCAAAGAGTGTTGGTTACGATTACTAATATACAACACGCCTGCCATTAAAAGGAAATGCATTACAAGCTTGCATATCACACCAGCACATCTGCTCTGACCAATTAACTGCCCACACCTAATGCAGTGTTTGTAGAAAGCATAGCTGAAATTTTCTGCAGATGTCCACATATATGACCTTGTCACATATCTCTTATACCTCAGCGTTCAGTCAGTCGGATATGCGACGTTGTATATGGTTTATAATTTACACATCGTATTGTGTAATTAATCTGTACGAAAGGTAGTGACAAACATCAACGCCTTCATGATGAACATGATTTTCTTTCCGTGTGATCTGATTGGGCCTCAATATCATCCAGTTAGTCGGTATAAAACTGGGATGTAATCTCATGAAGTGGCATTAATGTAATGCAACAGGTTTTAAAATAATTGAAAATGATTATTCGTGCATGCTCTCCCCGTGTCCGCGTGGGTTTTCGCCGGGTACTCCGGTTTCCTCCCACAGTCCAAAAGCATGCTCCTGGATAGGTTGATTGGCTCGCAGACTAAAATTGTCCCGCAATGCCCGGCGATGGACCGGCGTCCCGTCGTCGGGTGTATTCCTGCCTTACGCCCTATGTTTCTGGGATAGGCTCCGGCTTCACCGTGACCCTATATAGGATTAAGCGGTTTCAGATAATGAGATGAGATGAGATTCGTGAGAGTTTCTGACAAGATGGGTAAATAAAATGAATACATACATTTGTTTCAACTTTGTTCTGGAGCCTTCATGACAGCGAAGGCTCGGTTGTGTAATCTGCCAGTCCACAGTCTACCTAGAGTAATTTAGTTTAATTCCCACAGACGTCCATTAATTATTCGAGACAATTGCTGAAGTTTGCCATTTTCTGTAGGCTGAGCATTAAACACCCACGGAATTCCTAATCCAGTTGGAACCGTATGTCCTCAAACAAATGGCGCAAGAATGAAAATCTCACAACAGCTTCCTCGCTCTTCTTTGTGAATGATGCATTGGCTATTAGTGAGTGCTCACCTAGTAAAATAAAGCACTTTGATCTGAATTGATCTACCGGAGATGGGATGCACGCCCAAAACACACAATGCGCTTGCATTAATTTAATGAAATAATCTTATTCACGGGCGGCACGGTGGCCCAGTGGGTAGCGCGGTCGCCTCACAGCAAGAATACCGGGTTCGAATCTCGGCTCGGGTGCCTTTCTGTGTGGAGTTTGAATGTTCTCCCCGTGTCCGCGTGGGTTTTCGCCGGGCACTCCGGTTTCCTCCCACATTCCAAAAAACATGCCGCCGCATAGGTTAATTGGCTTGCAGACTAAATTGCCCTCAGTGCCCGGTGATGGACTGGCGTCCCATCGTGGGTATATCCCTACCTTGCGTCCTGTGTCTGCCGGGATAGGCTCCGGCTCACCGTGACCCTATACAGGAGTAAGCGGTTCTGACAATGAGATGAGATGAGATATTATTCACAGCGAGCTAAGAGGCCATTGAGAGTTGGGCAGTGACATGGATCAAGCGATTAGGGGTATTCACTGTTGCAAACATTCACGGTTATTTATAATCCAACGGCCTGCCCGGGTAACTTCTGCATGTGGATTAACCGTGAAAATACTATGCGCCCCACAGGGAGCTTTAACAATGCAGCGATGTCGTTAGCAAATGTAGGCCTTTGCATGTCATGGGAGAGCAGCAGAGAACACGTGACATAACGTTCGTGATGCCAGCCCCCCTTATTGAGACCGAGGTGCGGTGGGAAGCTTTGATGAGGAACTTGCATCATCATTATTATTATCATCCTTGTAATGACAGGCCACGCTGTGTGCGCGACAGACATCTATCTGCGTTTTACAGTTCGCACAACTTCACAGGAGCCAGACACGTGCGAGCGAACACCTGTTTACGGCTATGACGCTAAATGGCGCATCAATATTGTATGCCTTACACGGTGACAAATCCTTCTCTGTAATATAGTGGCCTTCTGAAGCCATTCATCAAATGGTCATAGGAGGCTGCTGCATGAATACATGAATCCTAATTCACCTTAATAATGCATGCATGCATGTACGTATGTGTTTTGAGGGGTAATATAATGTTAGTTTTAATTCTAGATATTCGGTGAGCGCGCAAAGGCATAAATGAATGATCGCGTCACGACTGAGGGTGCGCAGTAAATTGCTTCCATTGACAGGCTAAGTCTGTGTATTCGTCAACGCTATGGCCCATAGGACAAAAACTGTTGACTCTCTATAATTTGGTAAAGTACTCGTGTTATCAACCTCCAGAGAAATATATTTTGACTGTAATTACACGTTCACGTGTGTGGGGATATGCGTGCTAACGTGTTGTATTATAGTAATATACTAGATATACGCTTAATATTTCCATTACAAAACACGCCTGTGATGTGTGGTGGAAATATCGCGTTCCAATAACGAGGGCCCGTGTATTCCCGAGACAATTATCGCTGACGACACAGAGTGTGATCATTACTCGACAGATAGTGAACCGACTTGTTGTACTAGCTCCATCAGGCGCCGCATCGCCCTCCGTGTTGATTGACGTGGCCACGCGTCACCGAGTGACGTGTCTCCTGGAGCAGCGCTTGATCATCGTGACAACAGCGGTAACTCAATCACACGGAAGGCACGCGCGCTTCGTTTACGAAGGATTATCTCATCCCATTGTCAGAAACCGCTTAGTCCTGTACAGGGTCGCGGTGAGCCGGAGCCTATCCCGGCAGACACAGGGCGCAAGGCAGGGATATACCCACGATGGGACGCCAGTCCATCACCGGGCACTGCGGGCAGTTTAGTCTGCGAGTCAATTCACCTATGCAGCAGCGTGTTTTCGGACAGTGGGAGGAAACCGGAGTGCCCGGCGAAAACCCACGCGGACACGGGGAGAGAACCTGCAAACTCCGCACAGAAAGGAGCCCGAGCCAAGATTCGAACCGGGGTCCTTCTTGCTGTTAGGCGACAGCGCTACCCATTGGGCCACCGTGCGAAGGATAACGTTGGCGTGAATTTGTTTGGTGATGGCGCAGGCCTGCAAGTGCTTGCTCATATTACTGTTGGTGGAAATTCCTAGAGGGAGCTCTTCAGGGCCCCCCCAGAGGGTATTGGCCTACTTTTCTGCGAAATAATAATGAATAATATTAATAACACTCTCCCTCGGTCGCTAGAGGTGTTGGATATGGTAGAAGTGTCCCACTGTTTATCTCGCTACGCTTTTGACCCGCAGAGTGTCCGATGGTTGTGTTTGGAGAGTATGAGTCATTCACATGCTGAAAAAGCATGCAAATGTTCCCTTATTTATATATATTTTTTACCGTATAGTCTATTATTTTAAGTAAGTCTACCTTGATCATGGAACTATTGATGTGTTGTTGGCTTTTCAAAAACTAGCACTGAATTCTCTGGTGCAAAAAAAAGCATAATGAATTTAATGTTATTTCACCTCCCAGAAATGTTCATTTCACTGGTGGGGCCTTTATCCACACACAGGCCCTGGGGAATTCTACCACAGAAATACAGGATCATACAAATCAACGCCATTTCTCAGGCGCAGAACCTTTTAAACAAATAACAATTCATGTTAAAAGCAAACGGCGTTTAGGTCTCAAGTAATCACTTGATTAACCACGCAGCTTCAAAATATATGATCTTGTAACCGACAATCATTGCTACTCTGTGTAAATCGTCTGTATGCTGCACGCTCCAAGAACCTAGCCTGTTGTGTGAAAGCGGGATGAAAAAAAAACTTATTAGCTCTAAGTATTTTCTGCAGTTGCTATGGATGCTTTGAACGTGGGACAGGAAAATTCGTCATTACGTTCAGCGTCTGCTGCCACTTGACACGCCTCCCTGTTAGAGCTGCATACAGATTCGGATCATGCACGGGTGTTTTGTCTACCTCCCCCCGCCCCTCCACGTAATGTTGCAGTTTAATCCCATTAGCAAACAATGCTTGTGCACGATTATACCTTGTTAATCAGTATCCCTTGCTCCACAAATTCCCGAGGCTGCCGCGTGCCATCTATTTGCGCGTCGTCTGCAGAAACGGTGCCACGAACCGGTCCGCGGTTGTGAATCGGTGCGCCGTCTCTACTGCTCTCGGACATTCGTTCACGTACATTGTCCGAAACCGCTTAGTCCTATACAGGGTCACGGTGAAGCCGGAGCCTATCCCGGCAGACACAGGGCGCAAAGCAAGGATATACCGACGATGGGACGCCAGTCCATCGCCGGGCACTGCGGGGCAATTTAGCCTGCGAGCCAATTAACCTATGTAGCAGCATGCTTTTTGGACTGTGGGAGGAAACCGGAGTGCCCGGCGAAAACCCACGCGGACACGGGGAGAGCATGCAAACTCCACACAGAAAGGCACCCGAGCCGAGAGATTCGAACCCGGGACCTTCTCGTTCACGAACAATACGCGCTTAATCCTCCACTGGGTCGCGTGGAGGCGGAGGCTATCCCAGCCGATCGAGGGCGCAAGGCAGGGAAATACCCAGGATGTGACGCCAGTACATCGCACTTTTTGGGTCAATTTACTCAACAGGCCAATTAACCTAGAGAGCAGCGTGCCTTTGTACAGGGTCAACGAATCACGCTCCAATTTGGATTGCCTATGTTTTTTTTGAAGTATTGCATTTTCAGTAAATAATTTGGTGTGTCATAGAACGCCTGAAACTTGGGGAGTTTTATTACGAGGCGTGTACAGATATAATGCACGTACGGTTGAACAAATGCACAGGGCAGAATGACAATTGCTGCTGCAGTGAGCACGGCTGTTGAAACACTAGCGATGGAAACATTCTGTAAACGTCAGCAAATAGTTATGGGATGCACAGGGATCACATTGAAAATGTGTTTCCTCGCGAATCACATCTCCCGTGCTTCATTGGTGTTGTGATATCAGAACGGGTACTGGAAGTGAATCGTTTCAGCAAATATAGGCGCTGCAAACTGGATCGTAGGCGAAGACGAGACAGAGGACTTATAATACAGGCTTCAGGAATTTCCGATGGTATCTCTGTTTTCCCAAAGGCTTTGTGCATTATACGCACGTCTGTGTATTGTATGAAACCCGTGGTGTTCCAACCCTTGTGATGGGATTTACCCATCATTTACATATTTTATTGCCCGTAGCATCGCCTATTGACGGCAAACAAACATAATTGCCGCTAAGTTGTGTGTAAATTAACCAGTCGAGATTCCACTGCGGTTGGCAAACTGTCTGTGAGGAGTAACTGTCGTTGCAGTTGAGGGATTCTCCTTTGTTTTACAACGTGCTTCGTTTCACTCCTTTTCTTTAACTTGAGAATGTGGGTTTGAAGAAGGCACGGTTGCTCATTTTACGAACATCGCAGTCGTTCGTTTGGAATTAATATATGGAACGTTGAAAATGTTATTAAGTGGAATTTATGTGACTGTGATTTCAAACCGGGAGGTTTCATAATGACAGCACGCAAGCACTGCAGGCGTGTGATGGCGAAAGGCACAGCCTCGCAAATGCTCGCGATGTCACACCCGGCGGAAAGGGCCTCCACTACAGCAATGGTTCGCATACGTTTGCACCTCAAGGCCCACTTGGTTCTAATCTCCACGGAACGTCAGGTCGAGGCTCGCGCTCCAACCATTCCATCCTGAAACCTCTGGAAGAGGAGAGAGTATTTTAACGTGGCAGCCAGCATTCCAACTAAGCAATTTCAACGCGGTCCATAGAGAATGACTACCCGTCGCTGTGTCTATTCTATTAAATGGTTGCATTGTAAACGACAACTTGTCCAACAAAACGAACGTCAGCGTTTACCATATTCATAGATAGCTCTCGCTGGGTAACAATGCCTTTCTCGATTGGTCGGTGCTGGGAAGGATATTCAGGAAACAGGAAGGTATCAGAGAAGATGGGCGAACTCATTTTTTTCTTTAAAGTTCTGTGAGAAATCGGTAAAAAAAAAAGCCCTAAATGATTATGCATGAACCCTGAATAATAATAATGCTTACTAATGAGAGCACGAACGTGAGCCAGAGAGTTGGGAGAAGCGAGGAACAATGCGCGTTGCATTTGTAAACACTCAATGGACGAACACTTTTAAAAACGCCCCCAATCCTCAGCGGAGGCGCGAGGAGCGGGCCATTGTGCCACGACAGTGAGACCAGTGTCGAGCCAGTGGCTGTGTGTTGAC
>JAZEWT010000009.1:1106569-1132339 GCA_036362905.1 Mordacia mordax | reverse complement strand
CCTATCCCGGAAACACAGGGCGCAAGGCAGGAATACACCCGACGACGGGACGCCGGTCCATCGCCGGGACGCCGGTCCATCGCCGAATCTCAAACATCTATATATGATAGGGCTAGGCCTCTCCTTGGTTGGCAGGCTTTGTGACATCACAATGAGCCCACTGCGTGACGTGCATCGTAATCTAGTGGTCAGCACATATCTGGCCTAGGCGACCGCAGGCTGCCGTGAAGGCCAGTGGTGATTTAAAAAAAAACACAAGCTATGTTGCCACATCGCCAGAGGGGGTGGTAACCGATGGTCTCGACGCATGAGTGAGTGGTCGCCCGAGGAAAGAACACGGTAGAGTGACCACAGCAGGATTGGGAGTGATCTGCTCGCGTGGGAGCAAGATGGATCGCTTCATCTGGAGACTGCGAGTGATGGCACTGATTTCGGGACAGCCTTCATCCAGTACTGACTCGCATGGCTGGACGTTAAGTTCGGTGGCTTTAGTCTCGTCACCAATTGTTGATACATTTCAATATGAAGCTTTACTGTTACGACGAGAATGTCCAAGTGAACATGGAACGTTCATCCAACAATGAGTGTTCACTCTGTTATCAGCGCGCGTCTCCTGTTCACAAACCTCATCGAGTCATGGAAATTTCACGATTTTTGAGGCCGGGGCAAGTCTATGCAGAGGTCAACCACTGTTGACTTTGTACTAAGTACAGGGTGGTCCAGAGGTCTTGTGATCCTCCTTTAATCCTGAAAAAGCTTACATTTTTGTATACCACTGGGTGTATAATGTAATGTAAGCAATAGGAAAATTACAAACTTGAGTCATCTGAAATAATTAAGGGTTACATAAAACAGAAATGAATGAGCAAATTGAACACTGTTACGGGTCACTGGGGTATCACAATACATTTGGACCACCCTGTACCGTAGTACGCATTCATTTGATCAAAGGAAGAAGAGCGATAAAGGGATGGTGAAACACAGGACCATCATTTGAATTCTGATCTCTTTCATTGTGAGTCACACACTCCAGCTACCATGCTTGCTGGAAAGATCACACATCGGGGCAGTTGTTAGGATTCGATCAGCGCTTTGTAACCGTAGAGTGAAAAGCGCTCTAAAAGTGCAATTATTATTATTGCTCTCAGCCCGTATCGAGCGCTCCTCCTCTCTCCTTTGCGACGTTTCGTCTCCCACGTTGGAGGCATCCTCACACGCCTTAGAGAGGAGAGACGAGGAACGCTCGACATGGCTATCTCGGCAGAGCAGCTCTTGAGGGCATTTATCACACATCGAGCCGTGAAAACCGACATCAATGGGCTCAGTGACTCGGCTATGAGGCTAAAAATGTACAAAATGTCTCGCGGCTCCATCAGATAGACATTTAAAGGAGGCGCGCGCTGCTGTCTGTGGTGAAAAGGCAAACGGTGCCGGCTACAAATCCTTCCACAAGATCTCACGTGCACCCTCGGCCACAGTATCCTCTACAGCATCGTGCAGCTCGATGCACGATAATTGCTTTCCAAAGCCGTCCTCTCGGTTCAAGCCTCATCGTCGTAGGCAATCCCAGACGTTCGGAGGAGCGAGGAGGAGCGCTTGGCACGGCTGCCCAGAAAGAGCAGCTTTCGAAAGCAATCGTCGGAAAGCAAATGCGTTGCTTTGCGTCTGTATGCGGATAGCACAGCGGTTGGGAATAATTGACGGAAATAGGCAACGTTGCGGCTTACAGTTGTAAGATACGGTTCATATTGGTGCACGCCAATGGGCGCACGTTGGCATTATTAATTATATTTATGATTTATTGTTATTATTTAGCAGACACCCTTACGCAGGGCGACGTACATCATTACATAGGCGTAGTGAGAAGACCACGGAGAGGTGGGGGGAGGGTAGCCGGACGGGCAGCCGGCGCCAACATTTGCCAGACACCGCGTTATATTATGACGTTGTTAGTTGTAGGAGGAAGCCGGAGAACCCGGAGGAAACCCACGCAGACCAGGGGAGAGAACACACAAACTCCACGCAGAACGGCGCCCTTAGGCGGTAATCGAACCACCTCTGGCAGGAGTTTTTGTCTGTGAGGTGTGGATTATTACCGCTGCACAGATTCCCTGCCACATGTACGTGGTCGAGCTCTGCACAGATGTACGTCCACGCTCATTCCCTGCACACACACGAAACAAACAGAACAGGTGGCACTGCTTAAGATGCCCCGAGAAGGGTATCTTAATGAGGCATGTATTAATTTCGTGTCAGAAAGTGATTAGCATTTTTTGAAAGAAATGCAGTTTATTTTCTCTCAATGAGCCATAAAAAATACTGAGACGCAATGCTGTGCATTGTGATGGCTCAGCATGGGATGTCTTAAAGGCAATTGCAAAAAAGGACTTGCTTGACGTTTATACTATTGCAGTAGATTCTGTAGAATTGAACCAGAACAGGCGGCACAGTGGCCCAGTGGCTAGCGCTGTCACCTCACAGCAAGAAGGTCCCGGGTTCGACTCTTGGCTCGGGTGCCTTTCTGTGTGGAGTTTGCATGTTCTCCCCGTGTCCGCGTGGGTTTTCGCCGAGCACTCCGGTTTCCTCCCACAGTCCAAAAAACATGCTGCTGCATAGGCTAATTGGCTTGCAGACTAAATTGCCCGCAGTGCCCGGTGATGGACTGGCGTCCCATCGTGACTACATCCCTGCCTTGCGCCCTATTTCTGCCGGGATAGGCTCACCGCGACCCTGTACAGGATTAAGCAGTTTTGCAAATGAGATGAGATGAGGTAGCCAGAACAAGCGCAGTGCTTTCTTGTATTCCTGATGCCAATAACATCTCCAGTAATCATGCATCGCTTTTAAGATGTGCATGGTGGTCCAGATGTCTTGTGACCCCCATTTCATAGGGTTTTTTTCATTGTTGTTTTCACCGAGTTCGTGATCTCTTATGATCCCTTGCGTTTGTAGAGATATACTTACCTGGCGCTGAGGAAATAAGAGCGGTAAAGGAACCAGAGGCGTTGGCAGGAGTAACCCGGAGAGGTCACTCCAAAGACTGACCCCTTGCGGTGATTGGGTCCGGAGAAGACTTGCTGATGGGTTGGGGGCAAAAAGTGGGAAAACGGGCAGGGAAGCGAGGGAAAATGGGTGAGGATCAAAGGGGGAGACGTAGGCACGAGGGGTCATTTCGGGCGAGTTCAAGAAGGAGCGTTCGTGCTCAGACCAAGGGACGTGAGAGCGAACCACTCGCTTGTATCTACACTTCTGTTGCGTTGCTTTATTTCATTAATCGAGACGAGTTGTAGGTTTCCACTTCGTCACCTGGCATCTCTCTTCACCCATGCGGGGTGCGTCCCGGTGAGATGGGCCCCGTACTCACCCTCGACCCTGCATTGGTTCCGGTGCAGCCCTGCATGTGCTTGTACGTGCCACTGCTGGCAGAAGGGTTTCCACTTAAACGATTCTCGACCAACTGGTGCAACATGTATATTGTTCGGTGGGGGGGGGTGGATATAAGATACTTAGACCATTATTTCAGCTACCTGCGCTGGGAGATGGAATCACTGAGCTCGATTCCAGGTTCATTATCACACCGCAGCAGCGTCATATACAAATAGTCAATTAAAACTGTATCCGTGCTCAGCCGCTCGTCTCTCCACCAGACCATTCCGCTAACTGCTGATCCACTCGTCACCCTCAGCTTCCCAGCCAGAGTTCACTGGCGCTTATCCTCTCATCGTCCTTGCGATCCTTAAACAAAGATTACCCACAGTACAGAGTCATCCACGCAGACTACTTAACTCACCAAAAGATGGTAAAATGTGCCCTGAGCCTCTGCGGGAATAGCCCCGATGCCCTCTGACACTCCAAACCTGTGCTCATGCCTTGTGGGATTGCCCGGATAGCCACTAATTTTCTATTTCAATTACCACACACTTAAACTGGATCACTGGAGCAGAAATACCCTCAACACCTGCTTGTACACGCCAAGGAGGAATTAAGCCCAAAGGTCTGACTCGTAACGCAGGATTCACTTCTCCAAACTTTGAACGTGCGAGGAGTGAAAAGCGACGACAAACCTTGTCTTCCCTGCACGTCTGGGCCAACGTGCCGGGTAGGATTGCTGCTCGAGAGCGTCTTGGCGCAAGGCTCGACGGATCGGTCGAGGCTTTCGTGGATGTTTGGGTCTTTTCCCCCTCCAAAAACTCACATCGATGCATTCGGGCATAGCAAGAAGGTTCCGGTTTACATTCCAGGCACGGGTGCCTTTGTGTGTGAAGTTTGCACATTCTCCGCGTATCCGCAGGGTACTCCGGTTTCCTCTCACAGTCCAGAGACATGCTGCCTAAGTTAATTGGTTCTGACTAAATTGTCACTAGTGACCTGAGTTGTAGTAATTCACCCCACCCAGCTGGACAACTGTTAAAAAGAGCTACACATCTCAACGGGATGTTCCAGCTTAACTCAAAGCTGATAATTGCTTTCCAAAGCTCATCTGTCAGGACAGCCGTGTCGAGCCCTCCTCCTCTCTCCTCCGCGACGTTTTGCCTCCCACGTTAGGAGGCGTCCTCGGGCGTTTTCACAGAGTTTAAGACCATTTGTTACATTTTGTACTTATTTTCCACCGCTCTATTCCCCATTGTCTGCTCGCCGGGTCGATGCTGAACCTCTGTGAACCCGATCTATCAGCAGGCTCCGCGCGGCGCTTGTGTTTGGTTGCGCTGTTGATAACAAAAATATTTAAATAAAAAAATTTGTATGAGTTCTACATTTAGCATCGTGTGCTCCAGGAGCTTTATAACACTCACACAGTGAACTTTACCAGCACTGATCGAGTTATAAATCTGGTACAATGAATGCTAACAATAGTAAGATGGCCTGCCTCGTATTCAAATCATGTCTATAAGAATGCAAGCCACAGGTTATCTGGCTCATTATTGTTATTCCTATGGAGTGGTTTCCTGAATCTATTGCTGAAAGTTAATTATAATGAGATTCGAGCTATGTATCACTGCACTGCTCGATGATGACATTTCCGAGCTATATTTGTCATGGGGATCTTGGCCATACTTCACCATGTTGGTGATGGTTGTAAGCAGGAGTGATTCTGATACCATTCGCTGCTGGTGTTTGCCATGGTTGGGAGTTTAACTCAAAGTACCAGGTTCACAGCAGTGAACACGAACTTCTACGCAACTGTAGTTATAATCAACTATAAGATTACAATAGGTTTGGCGATTATGCAGGTGTTAAGATCTTAACAAGATCTTAACAAGATCTTAACAAGATCTTAACACCTGCATAATCGCCAGATACGGTAAAACCTATTGTAATCTTATATTTGTATACTGGCAAAAAAGTACCCATAGCGTTATAATCAACTGCTTATAATCGCCAGAGAATATTGCTATCTATTAACCTAACATGCTACTGTGATGCACAAATACCACCGTAAAATTACTGATTTGGATCCAAATTGTTTAAAAGAAATAATATTGCTTAAAATAAATAATAATCAGCATTTCTAGAACGCTTTGCACCCAAGAGTCACAAAGCAGTGCACTGAGCTGTGGAGAGAATAACGTGTCAACAACAATAAACACATCGGTCCGTTTTTATTCAAGTTGGAAGTAATTGTTGAGCTATGAAGCTGTTCCTAACAGCTGTCCAGTGGGACAGGGTAATTGAGGGCAACTTATGCAGGACAATAAATCTAGGCAGCGCTCTTTGCCCTGTCGAAAGAAACCGGAGTGCCCGGGGAAAATCCACGCGGACATGGCGAGAACGTGCCAACTCCACACAGAAAGGCACCGAGTCGGGTATCAAACCTGGGTCCATTTGCTTTGCGGCAACAGCGCTGCTCACCCCGTGACCGTGCCCAACTCAAGTCTCCCTCATTTCCCCAAGCCCTTTAGAAACGATCAATCTCAATGAGCTCTCAGCTGGTTAAACAAATCACGTCGTGCAAAATTGATGTAAACAATCGTTTTAACGTGTTCACGTAGCCTGGACTGTTACGCCTGATCCGACTGTGCAGCGTACGGCATACCCAGCGTAAGGAGAATGTGAATGGTGGTTGAAGGTCTCCCACTTCAAATTTCAAAGGAGGAGACCAGAGGAAACCCAGACTATTATGACTCCGCACAGCGCCTATTTTCAGATCAATGACTTATGCAAAGGTGTTGTGTGAACCGCTCTTTTGCCTGTACATCATCCAGACGCTGCACTTCAGTCCACCAACAGTCAGACAGTTTTGGATTGTGGACGCTTTTCGGACATTTCATATCAATCCAGCATGCCACGCGAAGTGCATGTCTGCTGGTCTCATCATTGAAATCCGGTTGAACAAACTGTGCCGTCTATTGAAATATATCTTGTTCACTCCGTTGTACTCTCTTACGTTAAAATGTGCTCAGAAAGGCAGCGGCATTAAAGTACTCTGGCTTAAAATGCTAGCGATCAGAATTATTACTTTGCTAAGCGTTTGTTACCGTTGCAATGTCCAGCATGTGAGTGTAATAGCCGTATTTCTGTTGCGATTATCTGTACAAAAGAAGCCTCTTGCCTTAATGTAAATTCAGTGTCCCAGTGTATGTGATCAGTGGCCAAATATTATTTATATTTACGGGACATTTATGTTCAAAATATTACTCCTGGCCTGCGCACTGGCTGCTTAGAAAATGAATGAAATGAGATTGGACGTTTCACGCAGTCGAGCCAGAAGAACAGCAGATGCCACGTTGCGTCTGTGTTGTGACAGTACTTCGATGAGCACCGGGGAGAGCTATTGTATACATGCGATTCACTTCTTTATGTAAAGCTTTTTACGATGGATATTTATTTATTAGAGGAAAGCCTTGTTTCTATGACGAAAGAGTAGGCCACAGGTTAGCAGCATTTTCATTCGGGCACAGAGGTCGTTCGCAGGTCAGGCGAGCTCTGTGACATGGGACATATGTGCAGGTACAGCGGCTGGCGGCTCCTTAGAAGGGAAGATAATTATAACGCATAACAGCTGATATATGTAATACAGTACTATTATGTATGCATACGCTGCTCGGTAGTCTCATTTAGTGCCCCAGCGTTGCTCATTAGAAGAGTGGTCTGTGCATATGTAACCTTAATCATGTAGCACGTAATCTACCCAGAATAATGGCTTGCTTGTGTGGTTGCCACCGTTGTGGGTTCTCTATTGTTAAGGAAGATGCCCCGAAAAATCTCTAATTCTCCTCGGGACCATAAAAAGTTATGTTCCCACCGTCTCCCCTTTCCCCCGTTGCGCATTCACCTTTTGTATACACTGGGACACATCCGATTGGGTTTCAGTTGAAAAGCCCACGGTGTGCTTAATTCAATACCTCATCAATAATGCATTGTATAAGTACTCCTAAACCTTAGCAGATTTTGGGGCAAAAAGCAGCATTGGTGTAAAGCTTTTTCTAAATACTTGTACAGTCACGTCATTTTCCTGTGCAAATTAGATTGAGCAGAAAGGGGCATTTAGCCTAATTTGTGATTTACTAAGAGGCACTAGCCTTGGTAGCTTAAGGAACTAAACGCTTTTGGCACTAAAGGCTTCTTATTGAACTGGGGCAGCATGCGTCCCGGAGGGCATGGGAACCCAGCGTTAGGATTTCCATGTAGCAGCAATTCAGGACCGAAGCTTATAAGGAGCCTAAATAATAATAAACAATAAACTTATGGGCAAAACTCTGAAATGCGGTTGTACATAATCAGTTAACAGTTCATTGCAGGCCATATTAACTGGGTGAGTTTTAAGTCGACTACGGAAAGTAGAAGCTGATGATTTCTAAATGCACGATGCATTCGGGACCAACAATCACAAACGCCCGCTCACAAACTCGTGCGCTGTCATACTGCGGACACCCAGTCTCCAGGCAAGGGGATGGAGGCGTCATCAGCAGTCATCAAGGAGGCGGGGAGGGCCTGTTAGGAAACCCTATTGGGTTCTTGACCCTTGACCGTGACGCTAACTCCTCTGTGGTTGGGTGCCAGACGTCATTACGGTTACTCCGCCAATAGAGGGCACTTTGCAGCAACCTCACGTTGTTAACCGGCTTTGTTTTGCGGTGCAATGCACTGAACTCTCGTATTTGCTGATGTCTGTGCGTTGGTCGCTAGCAAAGCGTGGGACCGCTGTGCCATCACTTTTCTGGGCTTCCAGGTGATTTGTGCCGTATCAACAAAATAGAAATCCTCTACCAACCGATATTGTGCCGTATTCGTAGTTGGCCGGAAGATCTTGCTACGTAATAATCCTACGCTCTATGGCACCGCTATCGATAATGCTGTACAATGCACCTCGGAAGCCAGCTCAGCCTGTCGCAGACTTACAAGCCGGCTATAGGATGACCATGGCGTGAAATTTAAATCGTCCACCATAATCCATCTCCAAAGGGAAAGTAGTCATTAGCACGCTTTGGTATTGACATGAAACGTGGGTTCTGTGTTAATGACACAGGAGGCAGCTTGGCCGCTTACACCTGTGATTGTAGCCTCGAGTGCCAAAGCGGGGCTCCCTACATTATACTACTACAGTAACGCCATATACAGGGGATTAAAAGGACAATATATTATAGCTTCACTTGGCTGGACAAATGGTTTGGATGGACGACTCCAAGACTGCAAATGTAGTCATCTCGATCCAGCTAGTGAGCGACACGCGCACAAGAGAGACAGGTCCTTCCTCTTGTGCAGTGACACATTTCACAGAGTGTGTGGAATAGACAACGATCTGTGCAAAGATGAAA
The DNA here is from genome assembly GCA_036362905.1 of Mordacia mordax. Taxonomy (NCBI): domain Eukaryota; kingdom Metazoa; phylum Chordata; class Hyperoartia; order Petromyzontiformes; family Petromyzontidae; genus Mordacia; species Mordacia mordax. Next base: position 1,123,583 of record JAZEWT010000009.1, on the reverse strand, counting down.
GCTTTTGATCAAACTTGGAAGAGGCATCAGCACAAAGGAAATGAGGTTGCAGGATAATCACCTGGCGGCTTTGCTTTTGCCGTCTCCGTTTCCACGAATGGACAGTTCTGCAACTCGCACACCCATCGCTGACCAACCTTTTGATTCTTTGTTCAACTTTGTTGTTCACTGCGTACGTGCTGGTGAAGTTAGACTCTTCAACGCGAGTATTACGGTTGGCAGCATGTACAGTGGTGCCAGTAGTCTTGTGGTGAGTGGACTGCAGGATGATCTCCTGCAGTACACTGACCACAAAGACTACTTTGTGCTCAGTACAGGATTGAGAACAATCAAGGATTACAGGCGTCCAAAGGCAAATAAAATAAAACCGAAGTAACAAGTCTTCACTCAGCAGTTGTCGTAAAACTGACGACCGTAGGAGCTGTGAGAATCAGCGAGCGTCCCTTACGTTGCCAGGCGCAACTTCTGCATCCTTCCACAAACAGTGGGAACACGTGGCTCTGCTGGCCCAGGGGCAGCTGCACACCACCTCAGTCCTGAAACCACATAAACAACCGAGGAACCACATGGGCTCAACCGCCCCCAATCAATTAACCTTCCTTCCACTATTATCTGTGGGCTCAGATAGCTGGATAAGCCGTGGGGTGATATTTAAGATGTGTATAATGTTTTTACTAATTATTTCCTTTCACGTGACCTCCTACCCACACTCGACACTGCGCTTTCCCATACTCGCCGCTGTACAGGAGTTATTTCCATCACTTGTGATGTGTGAAGCAGACCTGGGCCTTGCCCTCTCCCAAGTGAGTAGACTTATGTTAGATGCCTAGAGCGGGGCATGAACAGCACTGAAGACGTAAAGGAATCCAGGTGTGCTGTTGGGCAAACCAAATCCGATTGTCTGGTGTCACTGCAATTCACCCAGCTGTGTGTAAGGGTGACACGGTGGCCCAGTGGGTAGCGCTGTCGCCTCAGCAAGAAGGTCCCGGGTTCGAATTTCGGCTCGGTTGCCTTTCTGTGTGGAGTTTGCATTGGTTAATTGGCTTGCAGACTAAATTTCCCACAGTGCCCGGTGACGGACTGGCCTTGCGCCCTGTGTCTGCCGGGATAGGCTCCAGCTCACCGCGACCCTGTACAGGACTAAGCGGTTTCTAACAATGAGATGAGATGTGTATGAGGGTGAACTAACAACATTTGTGGATAACACATTTGCCCCACTAACCCGCAGGGGGGTAAATTGCAGACAATTGTGCATAATCGTGAATAATAACGAATCATAGTGAGTAAATGGAAGAAAATGCCACACGACGCCACATAATCATGAAAACATTGCGACGGGGGTCTCTGAAGGATGTCTCACTGCAACGCATTAGGTGAACACAAAACATCTGTAATGATCTGGTGAACAGCCTTGACTTGGAAAGCTTAGAAACAGGGTCACATCACCAAATGGTGGCACCCCAATTCGAGGGGTCTTAAAGTTTTGAATGCTGAGCCAGGATTCGCTGGAGGACTTTAAAATGGAAAAAAAAAACTATAGCAGCAGGGGAAATGACTAAGAGAAGATTGAATGGGGTTTGATGTAAGGGGGAGCAGACGTTGGTTTAAGGTTGTTGAGTGAAGACTCTGAGCCAAGAGCCAATTTGCTGGAGCGTTTCTTCCATTTTGTTTGTACACATAAACCAACCACTGTGGAGTTGTTTATATTACCCGTTTATTAGTAAATAATCACAATAATCTCCATCCTTGTCTCCGGGTCACTTTACATGTACAGTACGCTGTACACAAATCATGTAGAAACATTAAAACATGGTGTTAACAGATGCGAAAATAAGCTTTAACCCAGAATTGCTTTGTCGATTGCCATAGTAAAATTGCCGAAGACCTTAGGAACCCGTGCACCGGCTGGTGTCAACATTCACAATTGATTTGTGCGATGAACCCTCCGTGAAGGTCTCTGTCGAGTTTTCAATAATGCTGCCATTTTAAACAACTCCGAGAAATTGAGGAATTCCGATTGCTTCGTGACGGCGCACATGACTGAAACGTGTGACATTTCCTCCATTACCCAACGTGCCATGCGGACGTTGTGTAAGTATTCGTAATTGGGCGAGTGACTTAAAAATTTCGCCGAAATGTTTCTCTGCTAAGGTTTTTTGTGTGTGTCTGTGTTTGGTCTTGTGCGTGAATAGGGGAGCGAGGGGGTGTCAATGGCTGCTGGTATGAATGCGCTCCTAATTGCTATGATCTGCCGTGCGAGGTTACTGGAAAGAGGAGACACAAACCATCATCTGCTACATAACCACCCACGATGATTGCTTGGAGGGATGTGTGCATGTATTGACAGATGGCAAGACCCAATTAAACGTGCACTGTTTATAATCTTAATTGACTGCCGTAAAACATATTTGGGCAACACCTTTTTAGGCAATACCTTAGGTTATTGACTTATTCAAGTGCGATGAGAACGTGCTTTCCTCACATTGAGACGTGCAATCATGGCTGGATCCGTATGCATCTCATTAACCTCTATCACCCGGAGGCCTGTTGTTCCTCGTGGCAATCCAGCGTAGGGAATAACATTAAGGGGGTAAATGACAGGAGATCATTTCCTTTGGTGCCAGTTGGTAAATCTATTTTTATTAATACCAATTGAAGGCGTTGCACAGATGTATCATTTGACGTTGGCACGTGATGTTATAGGATATTAAAGCGTCCATTATATGTAGGTTAAAAATGTGATCCTCTTGGATATAATGCTGTGTCCATGCGTGATTAATTCCGTTTTGTGGAGCTTTGCATCGGTTCTTCTGTGATTTGCTGTCAATAATAGTTTACGTTTTTAAAGCGCCTTTCACCCAGTGGTTGAAAAATATGGTATAAAATCAAGATTTAAAACAACAATCATATTACAAACATCTAAAAGCATAACGATATAATAATATTGTGCAGTATATTAAATTATATCCATTAGATCCACAATAATCGTATCAATTTTAACTCATCCTTATATGATTATCTTTGATAACCCTACGTTTTTCATGGCAAACTATTCATTATATTTATATAAGTGGTGTAGATTGTAACCCTGCAGCAATTAGATGATGTCAGGCTTATTGGTGAACTGCAGTCGAAGAATCCGAGTCATCTTTATTCGTATTAAAAATATAAAACACATAAACAAAATAAACAAGAATTACAATTGCAAAGCTACAGAAAAGCTTGTAATTACGAGAAATTCGATATTGTATCATGCACGTGTGACTCCGGTATAAAAACCAAGCATTGAGGAAGGTTTCCCAGCATTGAAATAGTGTTCCTTGGTAAGTGGCCAAAAGCCACACAGTGATTTCCGCAAATGTGAGAACATTTCCCACCGGCATAGATGTGGTGGCACGTAGGGCCAATGCTTTTTCAGAGTCCTGAGTCACCACTGCTCCACGCTCAGTTTGAGCCGCCGCTGCCAATGACTGCGCGGACACGGGCCGTCGTTTTTAAACCTCTGCTGATGAACAAAACCCATCGCCAGCGAGATATGAAAACAGGCTGTAAACAAAGAGATTCGACAACGCACAAAGGTGTGCAGCGTTGCATGTATAAAGCTGTCAGCCTTATCCAGACCACCAGCTTAAAGTCAAGTCAATTTTATTTTCAATTACTCTGCGGCGCCTGTCTGGCACGGGTTTGCTTTCCAAGGCACCATTGCATCGAACGCAAAAAAAAAATTCAGAGAATTATTTGAGCAAAAAAAACCCAACTGAATGTGGGCGGCACGGTGGCCATGTGGGTAGCGCTGTCGCCTCACAGCAAGAAGGCCCGGGTTCGAATCTCGGCTCGGGTGCCTTTGTGTGTGGAGTTTGCATGTTCTCCCCATGTCCGCGTGGGTTTTCGCCGGGTACTTTGGTTTCCTCCCACAGTCCAAAAAAAACCATGCTGCTGCATTGGTTAATTGGGTTGCAGAATAAATTGCCCGCAGTGCCCGGTCATGGATTGGCGTCCCATCGTGGGTATGTCCCTGCCTTGCGCCCTGTGTCAGTCTGGCTCACCGCGACTCTGCACAGGACGAAGCGGTTTCTGACAATGAGATGAGATGAGACAACTCAATGTGTGGCCATTTTGATTGCTTCGAAAAGCTGCTCTCTCGGGACAGCCGCGTCGATGGCTTCTCTCTCCTCTCCTCGCGACGTTTCGCCTCTCACGTTAGAGGCAACTGAATGTTTGGCCATTTTGTTGCGAGGCCACCAACGAAGGTGTGTGTGGTCGTCCCACTAGGTAGCCATGATCCAGACACAGAGATCGGTTCATCCTGATCATAATTCATCAGTACAGTCATCAATGCCGTTGTCATGTGCCTGTGGGCATTGTCCAAACAGTCCATGATTTATAACATAAATGTAATTAGTTCAGTTAGGTCCTCTTGTAGGTGCGTTGGTGTTTAACGCAAAGGCTGCACGGTGATGTGAAAAGCACTGAGTGTGATGTATCGTCTGGGTCCTCCCACACTTTAGAAAATGTGTGGCCAAAAATTCTCCTGAATGAGTCTTTCGAGCGCCCCATGATGGTGGCCCTTCTACCAGCAGTAGTGTGAGTGAGCCACAGTAGGGCTGTACCTTTAACAATGCTATGCTAATCATATTACCATTTACACTCGTGCAACGAATAAGACGGATATTACAATAGAGGAAACCCATACCCACGACACAGAACGTACGACAGAAAGACGTTAACTGTGTAGGTTTGTCATCTAGTTTCCACATCATTACACGATGCGGTTACTCTGCTGCATTAGTGAAGATCGTCATGAGACGGTCAATTGACCGTATTCTGAGCACCGCAAGGGTCTTTACAACAACAACAAAAACACCTCTACGAATGCAGTGTTTGTGTTCGCTTTGTGCGGTAGCATAATGCTGGGCATACACCGTGCCCATTGCAACAGCAAACTAACAAACCCGGATAATGCAATGTACTGCCATTGCACAGTACTGTCAAATAAGCCAATGAACTCAGCAATAATGCAAAACGTAGCAACTTCCGATAGACTAAGTACCATAATCTAATTATTACCTGTATAACCTTTAACATTATTGGAACTACTGTCTGCAGTAGAAGCTGCTAATACTCAATGCCATGTGTGTGTGGCTGTTTATATAAGCGTCATTGTAATGCTTGAAGGCTTTAAGAGATTATTCATTCATTAATGCACTGTAGTCGACAAGGCAGAAGCCTGTTCAGGTTCATTATGTCTTGCAGGAAAGGTCTAGATAAGCATAATTGCTGTTTCTCGAAACGTGAGCTCTCTTTACGTACCACTGAATATTTGTGGTCAGTAAATCTCTCCAGGTTATGTAATGTGGGTGCTGATGCCGGCATACGCTTGGCCTACAGTAGGAGGCAGTGTCACAGAGTCCTCTTGATTGGCTTCTTTATAGGCAGCAGTGTTTCTTCGGGTGATTTAATGCAAAAATTAACGGGGTATCTGCACGAATCTTGAGCGTGTAGAGTGGGCCAGCGGTGAGTGTGCTGACCACTGGACAATTCAGCCACTTAATTAACTCTAAAGCTTTAAAAAAAATAAATGTTTGTGGGCAGTTGTTGGCATTGTGTGGGGGAGAGAGAGGCCCTCAATAAGTAATTGCCCCGATATATACGCGCCGAGTTCGTGTCTGAAATTCCATTCGAAAGAGGCGCGTTAACCAACATGGTATTGTACAGCGTCTCGATATGTTATGATAACCATACTCATGTACATGTCAATCATACTTTATATCCAGTGACATTGGATTCATTCAGTGTAAGTATTATGTTAGAAGCATCGCGTATTTAAAGGACCACACAGGCTGCCTGGCATGGCGATGGGAAGCCTTGTGATAGCTGTACGTCTTCATTCAGAGGCAGCACAGTTCATTTTAATTAATACAACCACGACTTTTAAATAATCACCAAATTTCATGACAACTTGAAAATGCAGGCATGTTTTATTTAATCGTCATTTTTTATTTCTTTACGTTCAATATAATGGTTTGAGTCTTAATAAATACTGACACAAAACTCCTGCCGTTGCAGCAAGTAAGCTTTCTGTATTTATTAAGAAAATGATTAATCAACCAATAAAGTCCTCTCCTTTTATACCATTGCATGCATTGGTCACGAAGACATTTTCATGCCAAAAAAATATGATTTATAATGTGGTGTGTGCTTTAAAATGTGGATGAGCAGCCAATTGAATGTGCAAACAGCAGGACGTTTTGTCACAGGCATGCAATGTTTCATTTAGGAAGCATTTAATTTGCATGTCGTTATTGCTGTTGGGTCTCTTTGGGAGCCATTTTTACACCGCCAGGGGTTTAAATCAGCCTCTGCAATGTGACGGTGGCTCCCATGCTGCCATGCAAATTAGTCCACCCAGGAAAGCTGCAATAAGGGACCTAAATCATGCATCTCATTTTATTACCTTTTGGCAAGCATTAAATAGCAAAGGGTCAGGTCTGCTGTTTAGAAGGGAATGTACACGCGCAATGTGGTTATATTTCTTATACGATCATAATAGAAAGCTTTATCATGCAGCGCTTTACCGCAAATAAAACTATTGATGTCTTTCCACAACGTTTGAATGACGCAGTTTTAAAACTGATGTTTATTTATGTTTCTTTCCGAATGGATGACACCTTCATGGACACCCTGTCTTGTGTGCAATTGGAAAGGACAAAACGTTTGACATACCAAGTTTCTAACGAAAATACCACAATTCTAATGGCTTGTATTGATTGCTGATTTTTTGTACTGCAAAGAACATAATGGGATCATACCAACTGATGAAACGGTAAATGAGATATTTAGCCAATGTGTGATATCACATGTTCTATTAAAAAAATTACATTATGGAAATAAACACTAATGTAAACACATATTCATCGCCGAGAATTAAATTCAATGCAATGTAACATATATTTAGACAAAAGGTAGACTGTGGGCGGCACGGTGGCCCAGTGGGTAGCGCTGTCGCCTCACAGCAAAAAGGTCCCGGGTTCGAATCTCTGCTCGGGTGCCTTTCTGTGTGGAGTTTGCATGTTCTCCCCCGTGTCCGCGTGGGTTTTCGCCGGGCACTCCGGTTTCCTCCCACAGTCCAAAAATATGCTGCTGCAGAGGTTAATTTGCTTGCAGACTAAATTGCCCTCAGTGCCCCGTGATGGACTGGCGTCCCATTAAGGGTATATCCCTGCCTTGCGCCCTGTGTCTGCCGGGATACGCTCCGGCTCACCGGATTAAGCGGTTTCTGACAATGAGATGGGCGGAGGTAGACTATGAAGGCAGAGGAACGGCAGCCACACCATCACACGCACTACGCTATATATTGTGTACGTAAGCCAACAGACAAGAAGTTAACCAAGCAGTAATATTTAAGGAGCCAAAAATAGAGCTTCAGCGAAACGAGCTTTGTTATTACGAGAGTATCAAGAAATACAGTTGGCAGTTGGTACAGAGAATTAATTAAACGCTTTTGAAAAATCCCCCAAACACAATTTTATGCAATAGTGAACAGGTTCAATAAAATGTATTGAACAATCACTTTGCTGCACAGTTGTCATCAATCTTGTGCGGGTGCAGCATGCATGCCAATTCTGTTCTCCATGGCCCGTCACCCATCCACTGCATTCGCTGCAAATCTGTGGACAATTTATACAGAACACTAATAATGCCTCTGTATTCTAATTCTGCACTTATTGCTGATTGATCATGGCGAGGGTACAGTAATGGTATCGTTACTGTTACACACGTTTTACTGTGAATGTCTCACTGTGTCTCGATATTCTTACTCAGGAGGGTCCTGCCAGTTTTCACATTACAGGGGCGATGTTGCTGCGTGCGATACTAAATGGGTAATTTGCAGGTCAATTTAGCATTGGGATGTGTGGCCAATACCAGTTTTATTGTTCTTTTTCACATCATCTTCGGATAAAATAAGAATGTTAAGGTTTAGTTGTTTATCGATCTAAGGCGCCCACTACAGCTGAGTTATTCCAGAGGATCGTTTGACCATACTTCACCATCTGATCAATGCGAGCTGATAAAGGAAGTGGCACCGATTCAGATGCCACGTGCCACTTCTGCCATCCGTGGATTGTAATCAAACTCAGATCGCCGCACCCGCACTCCCCATTGTGAGCCGTCACCAGTGGCGAGAGGTGACAGAAACAGTCGCGGCCCCCGACCCGTCACAATGTTTCAGCGACGAGCAGAGACGATAATAACTGCACTTCCAGAGCGATGTTCACCCGAGGGTCACAGAGATGATCAAACCAAACAAGCCCCCCCCCCCCGATGGACCTCCCTCGCTGAACGCAGACAGACGCCTTTCATGCAGTAGTGAAATACTGTCGTTTGACAAAACTGTTGACATTGAAAAAGCTATGGCTAACAGGAGAGAGAATGCAATATGCTCTAACATAGTACTCATCATTACCTACAAAATCATGCACGGTCGCGGAGAGGGACGGGGCCGATTCCAGCAGACATACATACCTTTTCAGATCACACGACACAATCTGCAATACAGTTCTATGGACTTTGCGACCAGATGGCACAGCGCTTCGGGAATTTGACTCAAAATTGCAAGGTTGTAGCTTCAAATCTCGAATAGGGGATAACGTAGCCGATCATCCACCTAAAACTGATTACATTTGTAGCACTTGCCGAGGTCAAAGGTGATGTAATTGTGGAGAAACTTGTACGATAACCAGTTAAACCGACGCGTAACATATGCCGCCTAGTTCATGTAGAAGGCCTAAGAAAGCAGGAATATTGGCTACATATTCTTATTCATTTCGAAATATAATTTTTTTGCGAAAGTATATAGTGCGGCTTATAAAGCTTGTTTGCTCATTGAAAAAAAAATGAGAATGACTAAGTATTCTTGTCGATTCCATTATTATTCAATGTTCACTTGACTCAAAAACAAAATCTTCTTTGTTTAAGTGACTCATACTTCCTGCGTCGTGCTCTCATCTCATCTCATTATCTGAAACCGCTTAATCCTATATAGGGTCACGGTGAGCCGGAGCCTATCCCGGAAACACAGGGCGTAAGGCAGGAATACACCCGACGACGGGACGCCGGTCCATCGCCGGGCATTGCGGGACAATTTTAGTCTGCGTTGCCAATCAACCTATCCAGGAGCATGCTTTTGGACTGTGGGAGGAAACCGGAGTACCCGGCGAAAACCCACGCGGACACGGGGAGAGCATGCAAACTCCACACAGAAAGGCACCGGAGCCGAGAGACTCGAACCCGGGACCTTCTTGCTGTGAGGCGTCAGCGCTAACCACTGCGCCACCGCTCCTCCGCAGACCTTAATTACTGTCTCCTAATCTCCTTCATCTCCCTTCTGATCTTTTATCGGCACACGTTCCACGGTGACTGACAGTGCTTTTAGATGGCTCAGTCACGTGTACATACGTCCTGTGGGGGTATGTAGCGAAGACGGTAAGCTTACGCGCCTTACATAATGCAATTGGTTATCCGAACTATGGAAGTATAAGGACTGTGGCAATGTATGTTATAATGATTGCTTCGAAAATCTGCTCTCTCGGGACAGCCGCGTCGATCGCTCTCTCTCTCTCCATCGCGACGTTTCGCCTCGCACGTTAGAGGCATCCTCAGGCGCGTTGTCGCAGGCACAGAGCGCCTGCCTGAGTGGGTGCCTGGAGGGAGAGGGGGAGCGATCGACGCGGCTGTCCCGAGAGAGCAGCTTTTAGAAGCAGTCATCAAGCATCGAGCCGTGAAAAACCTACATCGTTACAAATATGTTCTAGATTTCTATTTAGATGTTGAAATCCCACCACTGACCCAGGGCCACCAACACGTATGAGCACTGTCCCGTGCTATTTTGAGCAAGGAGACATTCAGAATTTGTATTATCGCTGCAAAGCGATGCAGCTGTGGTGTGATACCGATATTGCAAACCACAGGTCACAGTGTCCGACTCCCAACGCCGCAACTGAAACGCCAGCGCGAGATCTAATGCAGGTTTACACGGCTCGAAGCATGATGATTGCTTCCAAAAGCTGTTCTTTCGGGATAGCCGTGTCGATCACACCTCCTGTCTCCTTCGCCGTCAAGCTGTTACTTACGATGCCTCCAATGTGAGAGGTGAAACGTCGATCCCTGCTCCCATATTGGAGGCGAAACGTCGCGAAGAAGAGAGGAGGAGCGATCATCGACACGGCTATCCCGAAAGAGCAGCTTTTGGAAGCAATCATCACTGTGAGATCTCTTAAACCCATCTGCCTCTGTGGGCCCAGTCGAGTAAATGAGCGAACCTACATTTGATTGGCAGGTTGCTGTGGTAGGAAGTGGTGTGATTACTCCCACTTCCTCAACAATCTCCGATAGCAATGCTGTAAACAAGTAGTCATGGCAACACATCACCTTCACCACCATACTGTGTTTGGTTATTTTAATACACGAGCTCGCTGGCTCGCATCTATAGCGGCCAGAAATGCATTTTTGCTTCTATATAGTTAAACAAGGACGGCACCGTGGCCCAGTGGGTAGCGCTGTCGCCTCCTCACAGCAAGAAGGTCCTGGGTTCGAGTCTCGGCTCGGGTGCTGCTTTCTGTGTGGAGTTTTCATGTTCTCTCCCCGTGTCCGCGTGGGTTTTCGCCGGGCACTCCGGTTTCCTCCCACAGTCCAAAAAACATGCTGCTGCATAGGCTAATTGGCTTGCAGACTAAATTGCCCTCAGTGCCCGGTGATGGACTGGCGTCCCATCGTGGGTATATCCCTGCCTTGCACCGTGTCTTCTGGGATAGGCTCCGGCTCACCGCGACCCTGTACAGGACTAAGCAATGAGATGAGATAGTTAAGCATTTGGTTTGCTGACGAGTGCTCAACATCTCAAAAAGCAATCCATACTCATTGCTGCCCAACTGCCAATTAAAATATTGATTAGAGCCTTTCCGTAGAAACCTTAATTGCACGTACTTTTGGCACGAAAATATACTTGTTTTAGCCTCGGTACCGTGTGTTGTGCGTGGGTACGGATCAAAAGATTTTGAGAGCACGGTATGAAATGTTTGCACAGGCTCATGCAGCGCATTGCCGTAAACCATACACCACGAATGATCGTACGTACGATCTACGATCAGCACACAAATGCCAGACTTGAATATGAGCTTCAAATTAAACCGGGTGATGTATCCTCTGCCTCGCTCTGAGAATGTTATGACTGCACCTCATGTGCGCCTGTCATCTTGTTGACCTCGGTTCCTAACCATGTCCATAATGGATGGAAAGCCATGCGTGAACCTGACATGGGTCCCTTTTAAGTTTACCCAGCCTTAAATGGGCCCCTTGTGTATTACGCAAACATGAGTGTAGGGTAGACAAAGGTGGACTGGTGTGATATTGCCCAGCACGCCAGCCCTTCACTTGCTATGCTGTCATAAACAGGTACCTACTAACAACCACTGTGTACGTAATTGTCCAATCCTGCACATTAGTTCTCAAGGTTTGCCGAGGCCCCTGTTCGTTTTAGAGGGCAAATATAGGAAAACGCGTATTAGTAGACACTTACATTTTTTTTTGAAATCGTGCCAGTGTTTTGTCGCAGTTTTGTAAGATACGTCAGCAGAACAGGAGCAATTGTGGTGGATAGCGAATGCATTGAGATTGCGCCCACGAGGTCACGTGCTATTGATTGGCACGCGGTGCCGGTCTGGTCGTGGGCACTGCAGAGGAAGCGGTTGCTCGGGGAAGAGGTTCCTCTGGGTAAGGGGTTCCTCTGGGTAACGGGTTCCTCTGGGTAAGGGGTTCCTCTGGGGAAGGGGTTCCTCTGGGGAAGGGGTTCCTCTGGGGAAGGGGTTCCTCTGGGGAAGGGGTTCCTTTGGGGAAGGGGTCCTGAGTCTGCAATCAATTTGATAAATTAACCGAACCTCGAATTGGTGTCTAAACGAGCCCTGTCGCGGCGCGGTGGCCCAGTGGTTAGCGCTGACGCCTCACACCTTTCTGTGTGGAGTTTGCATGCTCTCCCCGTGTCCGCGTGGGTTTTCGCCGGGTACTCCGGTTTCCTCCCACAGTCCAAAAGCATTCTCCTGGATAGGTTGATTGGCTCGCAGACTAAAATTGCCCCGCAATGCCCGGCGATGGACTGGCGTCCCATCGTCGGGTGTATTCCTGCCTTACGCCCTGTGTTTCTGGGATAGGCTCCGGCTCACCGTGACCCTATATAGGATTAAGCGGTTTCAGATCATGAGATGAGATGAGATAATGAGATAATGAGATGAGATGAGACGAGCCTTGTCCCCGTGCTGCCTCTTGCTGGCTGCACACGACGGTCTATCACTTTTGTGTTTTCGAGGACGCAATATCAACAACAATTAGTTTGGGAAATTAATGTCCGGGCCATGCTGTGCTTTATTAAATGTCTCTATCATCAGGCGTGTGCGGTTTTAACCCCAATTCCCTGACAAGAACAATGAATCGGCCTTCTTTTCCTTTTACGTTGCTGTATTTTGAGTATTGAAAACACTTGTACATGACTTTAATACGCAGTATACCACATATTATTTACCTATTATTCCTTATCAAAAATTATTATAAATTACATCGTCATAGAAATGAAGTAGTTGTCTAGTTCTGAAGCCGTATAACTGTGTTTGTCATGTAGAGAATAGAACATTAATTTGGAAATCAAATTCAGAGGCATTGCTGGGATGCAGGGCATGTTAAAATATTTTATGTTAATGTGAGCCAAACGAACCATTGTTTTTGTATCAATGACACTTTCCGTACCTCGGTTATGAATATTCAGCACAAAATCAAACCCCCCCCCATTTACTACATATGTACACACCTCGTTAAATATTACTAGCTTAGTAATTTTCCCTTGGTTTTCAGATTATAATGTTGGTCACTTAAAATGCCTTGAAATATGAATTATGTTTCCTTTATGCAAATTTATGAGTGCAATAACTGTTTGGTCCTTTTTATTGAAAACATCACAATGGCACCTTTTCACATTGAAAAGATTAATCATGGCCATGTTATAATCTGTAACACTATGCAGATAGCAATCTCCACCTATAAATATAAAACAATTATGAGCGGTTTAAAATTTTATTTTTCCACCGATGAAATCTAAACAGATTAATAATTTACCTGACGGGGATATGTGCCATTTTTGACTGTCGTTAATCGAAGAATTGTTGTTAACCCTTAGCCACTGTGATGCGTTGTATGTTTTCTTACCGATGTGGATGAACGTTTTGTAAACTCCAGTGTGAAGGAGTAGGCCAAAAACATTGTCACAAAGATCTACAATTGCTTGTACTGGAGGTCTAACTACCAGCAGTGGCACGAGCAAGGAATTGCAGTGCTGCAAATGTTAATAACTTAAATTACTGCAATAACGTTGTGCTCTACCATTGGAGACAGTTGGGTGACTGAGGTGGCTGAAGAAGTTGTCAGCACGGAGTTGCCACCATTGACTCGCGGAGCTTGAGTCCAGATATGCATTCAAGCTGAAGGCAGATTCTGCAGATTGTGCGTTGATGCTCTCAGCCAGATCACTCAGGATTGACACATTTCCAAAGGTCAAAGTGCGCCTGTACCGTAATACAAACATTGGGTGGTCCTCAGCTCCACTGTGTTGATATTGATCTCGTGGTAGTGGTTCCACATTCTGATGACGACCCGAGTTTTTTTCCTATCTAAGGTTAACGCCAGTGGTGATATCACCAACTGGCGTTAACCCTAAGAAGTTCGATTCCCGCCTAGGGCAAATTTCTCTGTGGAGTTTGTGTGTTCTCCCTCGATTCCGCGTATTTTTCCTCCGGCTTCTCCGGTTTCTCTGGTTTCCTCCCCCATCTAAGAGATGCTCGTCAATTAATTGCCCGATAACATCAAAATATAACGCAGTGCCTGGCAAATGTTGGCGCCGGCTGAATGCATTGCTGCCTTCCCCTCGCCGCCCTGTGGATTCCTCACTACACCTCTATAATGGTGTGAGTCGCCCTGGATAAGGGCGTCTGATAAATAACGATTAATAATAATCACGCATGGTCAATCTAGTCTCCTCCTTTTCACACCAACACACACTGACCAAGGTGATGTTGTACGGTCAAAACACATGACTAATATGGTGTGTGGAGACCTTCAGAACATGTGGTATATTGAGAATTCCTCTATTGAAGTATTTGTATGTTTCATACATCATGATTCGATGCACGAGAATTGCTCTTAAGAGCTGCTTTGTCAGACTAGCCATGTCGGTCGCACATCCTCAGTCCTTTGCTCTGCTTCACATCTGGCCACGCCCGTTATGATGACGAATTGTCTCCCACGACTTAATGATTAATAATAATAATTACACTTCCGGAGCCCTCTTCACCCAAGGGGTGTCACAAAGCGCTGCACAAATCTCTCATTATCTGAAACCGCTTAATCCTATATAGGGTCACGGTGAAGCCGGAGCCTATCCCGGAAACACAGGGCGTAAGGCAGGAATACACCCGACGACGGGACGCCGGTCCATCGCCAGCGCTGCACAAATAACAGCTGCCAAGCGCCGGCTCGAGTGTGGAGATGTTGAAATCGTTTCCATGCCTGGACATTTCTCTTCGTGCCAACCAAGAGAACGGCAGAACTGTGCATTCCCGAGGGTGTGAAGAGCCAGTCACCCACACACATGCTTGGGTGGAGAACATGTCAGCACCATACTGCATTTACAATTCTGTGTTTATCGGCTTGCTTGTAAGCAGTAGACTGCATGTTCTAATGTATTTTTTGAAGCTAGTAAACATAATTTAGTGATTACAATAAATGCCTTCTATTATGGACTAATTCCACAGCCACACTTTAATCTTTTCTGCAATGCAGCATTAAAGAGAATGAGGCAGATTAATTGGGCTAATATAGTATACTACCATCAAAGGGACAGTTAATGTGCTTATCTATAAAAAATAAAGCCCCACCAACTTAACAGTTTTGACTGCCAAGTTGTGTTAAACGCGCAAATACAGTATTCACTTACTAATGCTCCTCTCGTGTTCATGTGTGGTGACAAATCTGTCTTTTTCCATAATAGTATCTCACAATTTCCACCCATTATTGTTTAATCATTGCATTGAACGTCTTCAAGACAAGTCAAGCAACTGTATATCCTCACAGATCGCAAACGTAATTCCACGTTGCACGCTGGGACACTGGTACTGGTTTTGATTTATTTTTTCCAGCAATATTCATCGTTCATCCTGCCTGCAATGGAGTCTCGTTTCATGAGGATTTTTCTACTCGGCGTTGTTCTCCTTAGGTCACACAATGTCCTGTAATTGTCGCCAATGCCATTGCGCGGATCATTCCTCGCCAACGGACTGCGTGGTTCAATGGATCTCTCACCACCCGAGTTCAAAACTGACGGAGTATAGATGTGCAGTGCACAAGAGAAAGGCTCATTATGACACCAGCTTATACGTTAGTTGCCTGATTTAACATTAAAACCTACATCAATACATTAGCCGCTATTTTTCGGTTTGGCGACCTCAGGGCCAGGTGCAGTGCATTAATTCAATTGAAGGAGGGCACTGGGGCGTGCGTGGTAGCAGCCACTCGGCTCCTCAGCACGGCTCAGCCGAGCTCACCGTTGAATGTTTAATGAGTTGGCTGAGTGTTGAACCTCTGATTCCCCAGAATCCACATCTAATTAAAACCACATGCCAATCACGAACAGCGGTAATATTTGAAGACGATTTACAATCACTCAATTATAATTATTTATGGGGATTGAAGACATTTTTTTATGAAGAGATATGTCAGATATGTCGAGATCGTGTGTGTTCTCGTGTCGTGAGACATGCCGATATAAATGTCTTCTTATTCATTGAAATGTCACGGTGTACGTTTTAAATTGGAAGGTTTGTTTATATAACTGTAACCGTGATTTGTTATTGTTTTAATGCATTTTAGACAAATGACTAATAAGTGACGATTATAAAAGAGTGCAAATAGCACGTACTGATTTTTAAGAGAAAAAAAATCCTACTTAATTGTAATTTGCACATTGTTCGTTAAGACAGGAACTATTACAAACGCCGTTTATGGCGCCTGATTCCACGTATTAGTCAGACCTCGGTGACACAGTCTTTGGTTTCGTGTTTAATCTGGAGGCACGCACTGCGCACAATTTCCAGCCCTGCTTTTCTTTCATGAGCTTCGTAGTGATCCAGGCTGTGTTGGTTGTGTGAGCCTGGTTCATTTCATTTGGGTAATTTATTAACACATTTAGGAAATGAAGCCGCTTCAATGCTATCTCCATTCATTACCACACACGACACTGTCATCAGACAGCAGGTTAATAACAATGACATTAAATAATGCTCACATTTCAGTTAACTCTATTCTCTTCAGCTGACAGTTGTGAAAGTACTGTACACAGTTGCTTGTACGTCTGAAATGATTGTCTATTTTATTTACTGCATAAGAATATAATGCCAGATGTTGAGAAAATTATATGTATGTGTGAAGACATTGTAATTGTAATTTTTCTTTCTTTCAGCAATAATGTTCCGCAAGAATTGATTTTCATAGCTGTGGTTTTTTGTTTTCTCAAAATAGCTATGTCGAGTGCAGCTATAGTGGGTGGCACAGCGAGTAGGGCTGCTGCTTCATAGCAAGAAGGTCCCGGGTTAAGTTCTGGCTCGGGTGCCTTTCTGTGTGTAGTTTGTGGGTTCTCGCTCTCGCCGTGTCCACGTTCTCGGTATAGCCTCGCCTTCCGCCCTCCGTCTGCCGAGATAGGCTCCGGCCCCCCACAACCCTGTGCAGGATTCAGTGGGTATTGATAGTTCTGAGTGCTGTGTAAATACATTCTCCTACACGAAGCCAAGAAAACCTATATCAGTACAATAATGCTCAACGGCAACGCATAATAATTGATTTGTGTACACTACAATTTTACTATGGTATTGAATGGAGTCTTCTAGTTTATGTAGAGAGGTCTTGCCAGAAACATCGTTATTGT